>BFEA01000140.1:763125-778878 GCA_003427395.1 Chara braunii
GTGTGTGTGTGTGTGTGTGTGTGTGTGTCACGGTGTGTGTATGTGTGTGTGTGCCGGGGGCAGGGGAGGGAGGACCTCTCCCCCACCAATCAATCAATCAATCAATCAATCAATCAATCAATCAATCAATCAATCAATTAATCAATCAATCAACCAATCAATGAAACAATCAATCAAACAATCAATCAAACAATCAATCAATCCATTAGTCAATAAAAAAACAATTAATTAATCGATTTTTTATTTATTTATTTATTTTATTTATTTTATTTATTTTTTTTCACACATGAAAACCGCCCCCTCAAATTTTTGATTTTTTTTTTTTTTGTACAAGCCGATAGCGGCCGACGCGCGCAGGGCGAGCGCGCGTGCCAATTTTGAGTGCGCGCCCCCGCCTGGGCGTGGCTCGGCCGTGCGCAGACTCGGCCGCGGGCCTGCGGCCTAGGAGGTCGGCGGCGGATTAGGCCGCAGGATCCGAGGCCGACGTAGTCACGTAGCGCGACATGGCATGTTGCAAGGCTCACTGTTGTTACAACGTGTCGCCGGAGAAAGTCCTAAAGGTTAGACAAGGATTGTAGAATGAGAGTCCTGAAGAGCGAGCGGAGTGGTGGATGGAAAGCCTTAAAGATTTTATGTTGAATGAAGGTGGACAGAAACATGTCTGTCCTGTAGAGTTAAAACGTTACATGTGCGTCAAGGCCTACTGCAATGTTCTCGGTGTCTCTCGTAATACGTTTTAGAGCTACAAAAAACGATTGGACAATGACTTTGTGTGTTGCGAGCACGGGCTTATGGTTAGACAACAACCGAAAGATAAGACGGTCGTCATGCTTGCAAGCATGAGAACATTCATAGACTGTCAAACGGATAACATATCGAATGAGGTGGCTCATCAAGATGGCGTTTACAGATCGAAACTTCGACTGCCAACTGCTTTTATGAAGCGTTCAATTTATGAGTCTATCAAATCAAACTTTGTGGCTGTCGGCCTCGAAGTCGTGTCAGAGTCCACCTTTTATAAATTGTGGCAGAAACACTTTTATCACGTTTCACTCGCACATTCGAACACACTTACGACGTGTCTCGTCTGTCAGATCGAGAACTAGTTTAGGAGGAAATGAATGTTCACCAAAGGCGACATGTTGAACACAAACTGGATTATAGTGGAGCGAAGATTGATTCCATGGTCCGTCTGAACGAGTGTTTGTGTCTCATCATTAACGGCATGGATCAGAAAAAGACCACTATCCCCCATATTGACCAATCGAATTACTAAAAAACACTTAGGCACGAGATGATGATGAAACGAATCTGATAGGTGTTATTGCACACGGTAGAGACCCTAGTATTTATGTGTACACTTGGTTTCCGTATTTCAAACATGATTCAAACACAATCGCTACTTGTATTATGAGAACCCTTGTCGAAATTCAAGGGAGCGGAACACCACTGCTACCGTTTTTGCGCATTCAAGCAGATAATTGTTGGCGGAAAAACAAGAACAAGTACATATATGCGCTAGTTGCACTCTAGGTTAAGTTCAAAATTTTCAAGAGGTAGAAATAGCTTGCATGCTGGTGGGACATACCCATACAAACGTTGACGCTAGTTTCAGTGTTTTCTCTAAGAAATTGAAAAACGTAGACGCTTATACTATGGACGAGTTCTACGAGCTCATAGAGTAATCCCACAAAAAACCTCCCATATCAATTTACCTCGATACGATGGCATATTGGATAAGTATAGTAGAATCATGCATTACGTCGGACATTACTGGTATTTCAAAACGACACCTGCTTAAATTTTTGTTGGTTGGAGATAATCCGGATATGTTGTACAATGAGTTTTGCGATGACGACAAGTTGTTGCCCGAGGAAGGTCTGATTTATTGGTTCATTTAAAACCCCGATGAAAGCTATGAAGGTCCTTCGTGGCCATTTGACCCGCCTTTTGTAAAATCGTTCCTCAAAATGACTATTGTAATGACAAAAATGGTGTTATTCGATTTTGCGAGTTGTTGAAGAGCAGGCGGTCAACGTGGTGCACTTACAATGACCATGAGGTGATTAGGAGAAAAAAAACTTTGTGTTAGTGGGAGGAGGTTATCAAACATGGGGATGAGATCATTGCCAACTAGATGTCCTCGCAACCTCTGAAAAGTTTTTGGTCAAGACCACAACTTCTCGAAAACGATCAACAACCTTCTCCTCGCAGTGCCAACATCGACGAAAGGGAACCCCTGTTTGTTGGACGAAGAAAAGATTGTCCGAAGACTAGTTTTGACCCCCTCGTACATGTTGACGTGGACACTTTTCTTATCCTTCGCCCCTCCGACGATGATCTGTCCAGCGGTGTGTCAATCTGGGTGGGCAAAGCTCTTTCTCGGGTGTTTATTGAAACAAATTCGCAGAATTATAATGAAGTGCTAGTGAAATACCGGGTGCCGACTTAGAGAGCAAAGTCGCTCCAACAACTGTATGAGAACGCATGAAAGAAATGATGGAAAATGACTGAGCAGACACAATGGCAGCATGTCGACTCGATCACTTTTGGTTGGGAGAGACCGACCAAGTTAGAAAACCGTTCCTGACTGGACTTGTCATTCCTTCCAATGTTCGATTGAATGCTGAAGCTGCACTCTGTGATCTAGCAGATGGAGTGTCGGTGTAGGGGATAAGAGCGACGACTACACGTCCGCCGAATATAGTGAGGGGGTAGGGGTTTTGAAAATGTTTGCTCGGACGGGAATTCGGAAGGGAACATATTTTTTTTTAACATAGTGAATTGCGATGATTCTACAGTATGACAAGGTGGCGGATTTTGTCCACTGTCTAGGGTTGATTTTTTAAAGATGGTTGGGTGATGGTTAAGCAATTTTTTAAGTTAAGTTAATCGTGAAAACGATTTCTCTACTTTTTCGACATTTCATTTTTGTTTGTGTTTGCATTTTATGTCTTATGTAGGGAGTGCGACAGGAGTCATGGCCCATTGACATGATTATTCGTATTCCATTCACCCTTGTGCATGCGGATTGTGTGGTGAGGGCGGCGATACCGAAATTATCGAGCCAATGACAACGGAGTTCGAAAACGACCCGTGGATGAGTGTCGTCCCCTTCTTGGACAAACCTCTCGATGCGTGATCTGAGGCAGAATGGGATAGGGCAATCTTGGCAAGGAAATGTCAATGTCATAAGGAGTACAAGTTTGCTTCCGCGATGGAGTTGGGGAGCCTAATCAAAGTTACTGTACCTCATTATGTCATTGGCGTCAAGCAACTTCTGTCTCTGCGCCCGCACTCATATAGCAAGAGATTAAGCGGTTTTACCTTCGCCTGGACAATGTCACGAAGTCACCTCGCGTGTGGTCTGCGGACAAGAAACAAGAGTTGTTGGACTGTGCATCCTACGATCCATTTTTGGAAGTATGTCCACTGCGTGGTGTCGGAATACGACCAAAGGATATGTCGTAGTGTTGCATACGGTTGTTTGTGGTCGGTTCCGACTGCTGCAGAGTGTTGTGTGGGGCATGTTTAAACCGAAAGCAGACTTTGGTAGACGCTGTAGTGCTGGGTTTTTGCAACGAGCTTAGAATCTATGGTCGCAACATGGGGAATTTGCGCTTTCTCTACGAGAACGGACAGTCTGATTTGGAGATTGTCAGTCAAATTAATGAGGTTCATAAGTGGTATGAGGTAGAGCAAGTGGCATGTTATATGCGTGACGCCATCTGTAAGTCCTTGGCAGGTGTCGGTAGGTTTGTCAGGATGAAATACATTTCGGTCTTCTCGAACGTGGCGACGAAGGGACAATCACAAAGTCTTGTTTTCGAGTCGTTAATGAATGCCTTGTACGGGCTTGGTTCTCATGAGACGAGGGGGCGTTAGTAGAAACTTTAAATTTATAAGTGATAGCGTTTTAGAAAGTTTAGATCACGGCCGCTCATAACATTTATTTTAGATGTAGTTCAATCTTGAGTTGCCCTGTAGCATTTAATTTAGACGTAGTTCAATCTTGTATTTATGATTTCTTGCACGTGCCCATACAATTTTCAACTTTTAATTCTTCATGATTACAATGTTTCTTGAAGTGAGCCGAAATTCATGGTACTCACTTGAATTTAAGTTTAATTTGACAATGTCATGTCAGTTTATGATTATTTGTTGAAGTCCACCGAAATCTATACATAAACCATTTTCGTTACCGTGTCATTGCATTGACTCTTCGATTGACTTCTCGTTTCTGCTTCAAACAATGTCATGTAAAGTACGTCCGACTCAATGCTCAGTGATATACGATATTAACAGAAGTGTGATGCAGACTCTTAGGTTATTCACAACCTTGTCGTTCAGTATCTCATTATGTTCACTATTCGAGTGAATTTCAATGTATGACAGTAACAATGAAGTCCAAAATTATCGAAGTGTGATTAAGTACAAAATTATCGAAGTGCGATGAAATCCATACTTAATAGTCTTCACTCTTCAATTGAGTTCCAATTTATGCAAGTCACACCAGTTACGTCCTTTAAGTTAGTGCATAAATTATCGAAGTGCAACAGAATCCATACTGAAACCATCTTGTTTACCGTGTGATTGCCTTAAAGTCACACTTTGATTGAGTTCCAATAAAATAATGCAAGTCATAATGTCATCTAAAATAGGTTCCACTCAATGCTTACACAAAATTGAGCAAGGTGTGATGAAATCGAGAGTTCAACATTGTTGTTAAGTGTCTCATTGCATTGAGTGTAACAGTTGAACTTCTCTTGAGTTTCAATTTTATGACAACTCCATGTTATTACCGTAACGGTTTTTAAGTTATAAAATTTATAGAAGTGCAATGGATTCCACACTTAATCCATCATGTTCAGTAAGTGATTGCCTTGAATCGCCAGTTCAGTTTCAATTTATGGTCTGTCAATTGCATTCTTCGGGTTCACTACTCGTATCCTAAGTTTCATTCAAGTCTAAACTATGACGATTTTAACATGAAATTAATAGCTTGCGAGTACCAATTTAAAATATAATGTCATATTTTAACGAATAACATGTTGATTACTTCTCTCCACTTCCTAACGAGTGACCTAGACCACTCCATAACCCTCTCCTCGTCGACTACCGTCGAACGAACTTCTAGTGATGAAGCTGATCCAAGCAAGATCCAGCACGACTACCGCCGATCAAAGGAGCATGAAGTTGCAAATGACATGGCTATATGATAGAGATCTCGAAAGCCCGGAGCCGGCAAATTCAGAAAGATATTGCAATTGAAGTTGGCGTCAACATGACCTCCAACTCGATCTGATGCTTATGCAAGACTCTATTTGTTCTGATACGTTGGGTTCCTCATTCATCTTCTCACCTCTTTCTTCTCACATCCTTCTTTTTCCTCCATCATGTAAACTAGCTTTCGTGCATGCAATCAGGAGATCGCATAATTTTGGAACCCCCTCAGCGTCACATATATGATGCGCCAGCTTCCGGACCTGCGACATCTTCCAATTCTCCCCCCCCTCTCTTTTTCGAATTTTGGTGTTCTTGCAAACAGGCCGACAGGGCCTCTTTTGTACTTCCATGAATTAATGTACATTGTTCGTAATCAGGGAGGCGAATCCTTCTCTGGACCTTCGTCATTTTTGGATCGTTTTTTTGGAAATTTCATATTTTTGTAATTAAGGAAAATACATGAGAATTACGCGCGCCTTAGCGAGCGCGCTAGGAATTTGGGTCGACAGTGAATGAGTGGAACCTGAAGTGTCCTTTCTTGTGTATGAATGTTCTCGACTTCGTCTTGGAAAACTCCTAGAATTTTCGTAGGAATCTGAATAGGTACAGGACTTTTTCCTGCGCTCGCTCTACGCGCGGATATGGTACTTGTCAATTTTGAATAATCTGTAACTATTTCGGTGCCCTTTTTGCCTATGCATCAGCGCCATGTATGCGAACCTCCCTTCCCTGCTTCCCTCGCTACCTTCGACACTCTCTTCTTCGCGCTCACGGTCCTTCTTTCTTTGTAACCGTTTTCCATCTCTCCCGCGCCTCGCGCGCCTTTTCTCTGTCTTGCCCATTTTGCACTATCCCTCGTGCTCTTCTTCTTCCTGCTCCAATCCTCGTGCTGAAATACTCCGTCGACTCCCTCTTCCTTCCCTTTAGCAAAGGAGACGCGCCGCGTAAGAGGAAATTCCTGCTACACGACAATTCTGATTGGCTTCGACTGGGCTCCGAAGGATCGACATGGCTTTCGACGGACGATTATCCCCGAACATCCCCCTACCCCTCCCTACCTTAATCCTAACCCTTCCTAGCGTTTATCTCCTTTCTCGCAGCTATAAGTTCCACAAGCGCTCCCGAAAATCTCTCTCTCGAGTCTGAACTCATCTGCCAACTTCCGGAAAGCAGTGGCTAGAGGTTGTGTGTGAAGGGCGAGTCGAAGAATCCTGACGGCCTGACTTTAGTCTTGTCGGCTATGCGCTGGAGCGTCCGCCGGATTGTGGGATCCGGGCCAGACTATGCAGAGACTAAGTTGACGGGGTGACGATCGCTACGGTGGATTAGCACGTGACGGCCGGGATCGTCAGTGCTTATGAGAGGTTCGAATCGAGAGTTGAGTGAATGCATGACCTGGGGCCATGGTGGAATCTTATGGTGGAAGCGCCTTTTTTCTTGTCCTTCGAGCGTGAGTTTTGATCACTCGGCTTCTAAGCCGGAATTTCCCTTGACAAGATCGCCGGACATTCTGTGATTGCTTTCTACTCTTTCCTCCTCTCTTATCTAAGTCTATTCTCCCTCACTCGCTCCTTCACTTATGTTTGTTATAATGGATGGATTACAGTACCTTTGCTTCTCTCGCTTTGATGTGTGTAGGCAGTGGGTCGTATTAGAGAGCTTGTTGTAACATGGATGAGATGATGATTAGCTGATCGACTGGATGATCTGGCTGCTTAGAGTGTCGAACGAATGATGTATGATTAGGAATAATTTTTGCTTTGTTGCCATGTGGACTGACGGCCCCAACCCGACCGGGCGCCAACTTCTCGTACCCTGCCACCCCCCTTCCCTTACAACGAGGAAAGGATACGTGTATGTGAGTGGGACGTACGAGAAGTTGTCGCTAAGATCGGAGGGTGCTACTACTTTCCTCCCAAATCTCGGTGTTCAGGATTCGTCAGTGCAGGTTTTGTTATTGTTGATACGCACTTTCCGCCCTATTCGTTGTTGTTGCCATTTAACGAGTTGATCGTCGTACCGTTGACGGCAGTGGAGCCTCATTGGCCAAACACTTTGTGTAGCGACTGTCGCCGCTTCGAGCGTTACCGGGCCAAGGGTTTTCACTATTGCACACGTGGCGAGGACGAGCATAAGGAGAGGGCTGCTCGATTGAAACCCTCCACGTAGTGTATCGAGCGCCGACGAGACCTCATCCATAAATGGGATACCACGTGTGTACCCGCCCCTGTTCACGTGAAACGAAGAGCGACGGCTCGCTGGGAAGTTCAGCGATACTTTTGGATTGAATTTTCCATAGGCGCGAGTCCCGCGCGTGCGTTTTTCTCCCTTACACCCGCACGGCGATGGACCTCCTTCTTACTAAGGTCGGACCAACACGGGGGATTTCAGTTCTGTATGTGTCCCCACACTCAAATTTTCCAAAAATCCTTGGCACACCCCACCTTCGCTGTCTTCTCGGGGCCCTTCCGCGAACCAAAACACTCTGATTGGGAAGCAGCGCAAGGCGTGAGGTTGAGCGTCACACGCATTTGGTCCTCTGCAATGGGGTCCTGGAAAAAGTACTTTCCAACTTTACAAAATGACTTGCCCGCTTTTCGTGGCCACACGTCTTTTCCATCTGACCCTAAGTGAATGTCTACGTGTGTATCGATCTCCTGTTACACTCTTTGAGTTGGACCCCACAGGAATGCGGAAAGGAAAAATGTTTCCGCAAAACTGTTTCCGGGACCCCACAGGCAGCGGATGACCTTCTGGCAAAAACGAAATGTCTTCCAAATACTGGTTTCCGGAACCCCACAACCCGCAATTTATGGCGTGGAAGAACACGAATGGCCGTTTTCACCTTGTCCGCGGTGTGAAAAAGTAGCTCCGTAGGACATCTCGCCGTGATTTTGTGCCGAAAGTTGAGAGTGAGGGAGGGAGTGTGAGGGGTACTTTCCAAGGTCACGTCCACCATTTGAATCAGCAAGTGTCCGGCCCCTTGGCCTACCCCGATCCTACAGCAGTGAGGACCGAGAGGTCGCACGGCCTCGCGCACACGCTGCCGTGCATCACCCTCATGAGGCGGCACAATTATTCCTTGGGTTCACCCCACGCCTTCCAGACATTTGGCCACTTTCCTTTTCAAGATGCTGAACGGGCACCTTTCCTATTACAGAATATCACTTGCGCACTTTGCCGCAAAACGCAGTCCACTATGGGGTCCTGGCAAAACAGTTTCCAACCTTACCAAAATCGTTCGTCCGCTTTTTATGGCCAGACGTCTTTTCCATCGTTTTTCATGTGGGGTCCAACTCTTTAGCTTGCATGATGATAATTGAACGACGACGACCGGATTGGAGCCCCGCAGAA
Source organism: Chara braunii (assembly GCA_003427395.1). NCBI lineage: Eukaryota > Viridiplantae > Streptophyta > Charophyceae > Charales > Characeae > Chara > Chara braunii. The sequence continues at coordinate 771,706 of BFEA01000140.1, forward strand.
TAGATGGGGACGTGTTGATTTGTGTGTAAAGCAATTCAAATTTCATTCCACCGAACATACGATTCCTTATCTGTGTTTCGTAGGGGATGAATGGTCAGAATGGGAGCCACTTTTCTGACCTACGTACACGACATGTTTTTCTTTTTCATTTTTTGGGAAAAAGCAAGGAATGCATTATCATGAAAATATATCAACAGAGCAGTGTTTTTACGGCCCCTCGAGCCTGCAGGATACCGGCCAGGGGACGGTCGATAGCACCAGGGATAAAGCGGACCAATCCCCCTTGCCTCCCCTCAGGCCCCTGTGACGAACCACTTCATGAACCCGTGCTATCTTTCGTGCCCTTTCTTTTGCTTATATCCTACCAACCTCGGGGAAAACCCCGTTTTGATTTCTTGCTTTCGGGTGCTGCATTTTTCTTTTTTTTTTAGAGCTTTTTCGACTGCTGAGTTCTGTTTTTCCTTTTGCAAAGTCAGGAAATACATGGGAAAATTGCACATGCCTTAGCGAGCGCGCTGGGAATTGGGCTCGGTAGTTGGGAACTCCGGGATAAGCGGAACTTCGAGGTGTCCTTTTTGGGTGTGTAAATGTTTTTGGGCGCGCCGGGGAAAACTTTCGGAATTTCGTCCGGACACGAATAGGCGTAGGATTTTCTTTTCCTGCGTCGCTTTTTCGCACGCGGATATGGTGATTTCATATTTGAATTAGAAGCCAGCTGTAACTGTTTCGGTGCCTTTTTCTTTTTTTTTGTTAACGGTGCCGTGCATGCAAAAGCTTCCTCCTCTCTGTCCCCCGCATCGTCCCCTCCCCCGCTCCCTGTCCTTCTCCCTCCTCTTTCTCTCTCCTCTCTGTCCCCCGCATCGTCCCCTCCCTCGCTCCGTAACTATTTGCGCGCCCATTTCCCTTTCCTGATCGTCTGAATCTTGGACCCGTCTTGCGCCACCTCTCACGCCTTTTCTCTTCTCACCCTCTGAGTCTGGCGAACAACGCCCGGTCCATCCCCCGATAACTCCCGCTCACCAATCAGGCGCATGGATCGATAGGACCTTCCTATCGTGTGACGAATCTGATTGGTTGAACCTTGAGTTCCGAGGGATCAACATGGCGTTCGTAAAGCACTCTTCTCAAAGTCTTCTCCTCCTGCTTCTCCTCTTACACCTCAACTTTCCTGTCGCCTTCTCCCCCTTCTATCTCCCCTATCGCAACTATAAAACCCGCAAGCGCATCCGCAAATCTCTCTTACATTCTCGACTCCTAAGCCAGCTTTTGGGAAGCAGTGGCTAGGCAGAGTGTGTACACATCACTATTCAAAAGTAGAGAAAAGAGAAGAGGGGGGGAGAGAGAGAGAGAGTCGAGATAGGTGATGACCAGATCTGGGAGAGAGACATTTAACATGACCACCATGCACTCACGCCAAAGGTAAAGATCCGCAACAACAAAGCCGCATTCGCCGTTAATTCCAATATGGCCCTGGGCCAATCACTCACTCAACTCCAATCATCGAACCTCATACCCGCACCGACGATCCCGGCCGTCGCATGCTAACTCCCACCACTGCGATCATCACCCCGCTGTCGTAAGCTCGACACGGTTCGCCCGGATCCCACAGTCCGTCGTCGTGATCAAGCGCGCAACCGGCCATCCTATAGTCAGCCCGACAGGACTTTCCGACTCGATTGTCTCTCGCTTTCTCTCCTAAGTAGGAGCAAATCGGTGCGCTTCCCTTGCGTAGATGAGCTTCTTCGGAAACTCTTCCATTAGTTTCCTGGGTAATCCTCCTACGCAAGGATCCCGCCTTCTTGTCTTGTGAACGGAGGATGCGTGTGTACTGTGCAATGTGACCCATCTTTTCCGGTGCATGTCTCATTTTCGCACCTTCCACAGTGAATGCATATATGGAATATGTGACACTTTTGTTGATTAGACGATTGTCGTCGGGATTTTGTTCGAGAATGCAAGAGTGTTTAGATATGTAGCTCTGTTTGCACTGCGCATGCCATCTGCCTTATGCTGCACGACATCAGCACCCGAGCCGCGAGGCGGCCCTGAGAAACAAGGCGCCCAGGGACCTACGTTGTGTTGAACTGATCGAAACCGTAGCCATATGCGTGATCAAGTTGATCTGTGTCTGCTCTCTCTCTTGTGTCAAAAAGATTGATTGGGGGACGCGCGAATCGCTTTTGTTCTTAATGACGTCTCATGATATTTTGTGATTGATTGACATGTGGAATGATAAGTACCCTTCGATTAGGCGCCAGCCTCCCGTATCTCCCATCCCAATGCGACGTTTTCCTAACAGCGAGGAAAGGACACGTGTATGTGAGTGAGGCGTACGAAAAGCCGTTGCACAAATCGGCGGGCAGTAGTACTTCCCTCCGGCCAACCGCTGTTCTGGGTTTATAGAAGCCGGGTTTGTTATTATCGATACRCACTTCCCACCTTACTTAGTATTGTTGCCATTTAACGAGTTGATTGTCATTCTGTGGACGGCAGTAGAACCCCACTGGCCACGCACTCTGTGCACCGAATGTCAGCGTTTTGAGCGCTATGAGTCCAGGGGTTTTCACTACCGTGTGCGGAGCGAAGACGAGCATAAAGAAAGAGTCACGCGGCTGAGACCCTCCACGTCAGACTCAGAACTAACCAGCGAACGACGACGAGATTTGATATGAAAACGAGACAAGTGAAGCGTGCCCAAGCCTTTCTGTTCTAAACGACAGGCTATAGCCCGGTGGGAGGCACGACAATAGTTTTTTGGATTGAATTTGGATCTTTCCCTCTCTTCCTGCTTTACCGCGCGTGCATTTTGCGACGAACGAAAACGATCGACTTGCTCCATCGGACCAACACGGGGGATTTCAGTTCCATCTGTGTCCCCACACTCAATTTCCAAAAATCTTTGGCACACCCCATCTTGCTGTTTTTCTGGGCCTCTTTTCCGCACAGCTAACACTTCGAACGAAAGACAGCACAGGGCGTGAGGTTGGTATCGGAGCCGACACGTGTCGGTTCTAATGATAGTAAGTCGAACTGGCGAGAGGTAAGGGAGACCCTCAATTAGCTCGTCGAGATCGCCCAGTGACCAGATCTTAGTTTGGAGCGGCTGCACCCGCAACAATGGTGGACGGTACTAGGGTGATCGTTAGCATCCTTGCCCCCTTCCCCTTCTTCCCCAACCATACCCATCCCGAAGCTTGGTTGGAAGTTGTCGAAGCTCAAAACTACAGCGCAACCGATCTTCCCCGTGTTCTGACTTTTAAGCATGCATCACACGATTGGTTCAGAAAGCATACATGGGTAGATTGGGAGACTTTGAAGCATGCATTCTTGGCTCGATTCGACACGGTTAGTGAAGATGCCGCCTGGTATGTGCTAAAAAATCGACCCTAAGGACCAGGGGAACTGTTACCCGATTTCGTTGATCGATTTCAAACCACATTGGATAAATCCGGGCGAGACGAGAAATCTGCTTGAGATTTGTTTATTGATCATCTTCGAAGTCCGACCTTGAAAGGAAAACTGCAAAAAACGGTTCCGCCAAAAACAACCCAGTTATCGACTATCATTACTAAAGCGTTGGAACTAGACTTGGCTGATACAAAAAATATATCAGCCAGGGAGATGAAGACATTACGGATACCATACGGGATATAACGGCTAAAAGGCGATCGTGGTTGCAGGCGGTCGAACGATTTTATCCCCGCCCCGACCATGACCTTCCCARCGGAATCGTTTTCGATATCCCGACTGCTTCTCCTTCATCTTCCCTGGTGAATCAATCGATCGYAGCCATCAGAAGCGGACCTTCATTTGAGCCCCCCTYGCCGGCCGTAACCAATCTACACCTTGCCCASATGATCCATACGGCTACTACCAAGCAGTCCRAATGGATGAGCAACTTGATCCAAATGCAGGCCGCTCATATGGAAAGGTTGGAACAGATAATGAGCAGGCTCATTAAGCCTAACCCAGTTCCTGCTCGGCCTGCCCCTGCATCGTTTCCACTCTTACCTGCTCCGCCTGCTCCAGGATTTGCCCCTCAGTTTCCCCAGTTTGCTAATCCGGTAGGAAAGATCGAATGMTTCAACTGCAAACAGCCCGGGCATTTCGCTCGAGACTGTCCGTAGCCGARACGTAATCAGCCCCCCCCAACTGCGGYYCCYATCACCCTTAATCAAGGTCGAGTGGCCGCTCTGATGGATACGGACCCAGGAAAAGAACTCRTGGCATATGCCCCGGAGCAGCCTTCCCCCTCGACGACAATGGCGTCGACATCAGGAGCTTCCTCCTCTGACGCTGCTGACATAGTCGACCCCCTTGAGTATCTTCATCTCGCYGGAATGATCGGAGCGATCCCATCGGCCCAGGATGATCTCGAATGGGTCGATCGCGAATCTAATCCCAGACCGCAGTTTCTGACAGGAGATATTGATGTGTTAAAAAATGCTCAAACAATTAGATATTCGTGTACCTATCTCAGTAGGACATCTGCTCACCATATCTGAAATGACGAACGATAAACTTCTACAACATTGCCAGAAGAATCAAAAGCGCTTCACCTATCAGTGCATAGAGCGGATGTTGAAGAAGAAGGAAGGAGGTGAGGAAGTTGCACCCCTTGAGCSAGATACAAAAGAACCTGAACYCGAAGCCGCACGAGTAGCCGCCATCTCTTTAGCAGAAAAGGATCACTTCGTACGAGCTCGACCAATACTATGGAAAAGTGCGGAATGTGACTGCGAAGTTTGGGATAAGCCRTTTAACGCCCTCATCGACASAAGGTCTTCTGCAGTAGCCATATCGTTAGATATTGTCAAAAAGACGGGACTACTTGGATCCATTCTTCCTCAATCTGGCAAAGACAACTATGTCTCTGCCGACGAGGAGGCAATGAATATCGTAGGTATTATCGAGAACGTGGYTGTAAAAGTAGGAYGAGTACACGTCCTTGTCAACGCGCTCGTAATAGATGTGCGCTCCTATTCTGTGTTGTTGTGATTACCTTGGGCAATGGCGGTAGGCCTTCTGTCCTCCTCGGGGAACCCATATTACAAGTCTCCGATCTGGCTGATGATTTGGAACCCCCTTGCACCTTGTACGAGGGAGCTCTTTCCTTACGAACGCGTTATCAGTAAACGGAACAGTATTTGGACGTTTCTGTTTTCCCACCCCGATCATTGCTAACAACAGGAGCCATCATCGCCTTGATTAAACAAGATGCGGAAGCACCGGTAAGTGATGTGCCGAATCTAATGCAAGAAATGGCAGATCTAACAGGACTAACTATGGAACCGACTTCGGTTGATTCAGAGACTAACGCCGAAACTAAAGAAATGGAAATGATCAGCCCCGCTGAGTCCCAGATGATAGCAACTGTCTTTTCTGTTCGCACCAGTAGTTCCGTTTTCTCTAGTGTCCATGAGCGGCGGGAACGGCCAGTTGACTGGATCGATATGCCCCTTAATATGTCCGGGGAATCAACGATCCCCCTCCCGAATCACGTTCCAGCGGAATTTCGGAAGTCGCTAATCTGTGTATTGAATGGTTACGCAGATGTGCTGAGCATGCATGACAATGATATTGGGTTAACTAATGTAATTGAACATGTTATTCTCACGGAAAATCATCCACCCATTAGCTGCGCTCCCTACCGATACTCGCCAGCTCAACGAGCGGCCGCCTTTCAACGGATTAAGGAGTTCGAAGCTAATGGATGGATCGAACACGCTATAGGACCGTGGTCTTTTCCTGTAGTTATAATACCCAAGAAGGCTAGGGGGATTCGCATTTGCATTGATTATCGAAAGTTGAACGACATCACGATTAAAAACGTGTATCCCCTCCCCCGGATTGATGAGCTATTGGATGCGATTGGGAGTGCTCGATTTTTCAGCAAGTTTGATGTTCGCCATGGGTTCCATCATCTTTTTGTCCTAGAGGAAGATCGACCAAAAAYAGCGTTCGTGCTTTTCRAGGGCACGTGGCAGTSGATTCGATGTMCGATGGGTATCTACAATGCCCCAGCGACCTTTYAGCGGGCCATAAGCATGGTTTTTCAKAACTTCRTACGGAAGACTCCTTTGGCGCAGAGCATCATCAACTACTGCGTGATTGTGTACATGGATGGCATCCTGGTTTATTCGAGTTCCTACGAAGGACACGTCCAGCACATCGAATGGGCACTGCACGCGTGAAGAGATGCAGGCTTCAAGGTGGCGCTGGAGAAATGTCAGTTTTTTCTCACCACCATTTCCTTCCTGGGGCACGTGATGACAGACAAGGGACTCCAATCGGAACCGCAGAAGGTGGTGGCTGTCAGGGACGCGCCAGTGCCTACCACTATCACGCAAATTCGCGCCTTTCTGGGCCTAGCTTCGTATTACCGAAGATTTATCAAGGGCTTCGCGGCAATTGCGGGACCCCTCACAAATCTCCTGCGCAAGGATCAACCGTTGATCTRGACGCCGGAGTGCGATCAAGCGTTTTTCAAACTCAAAGCTACCCTCATTTCGGCTCCGGTCCTTATAAGACCGGATCCCGAAAAACCTTTTGTTCTAATCACCGACTGGCAGCCAGAGGCGATTTCGGCGATCCTTGCCCAGGTGGGACCAAGCGGAATTGAGGGAGTGATACAGTATGCGTCCAAATCAGTGCCCGCCTGCAAACACAACTACACCGCTCCGACGGGAGAACACTATGCGGCTCTTTGGGGAATMAGTCGCTTTCGTGCTTACCTGTACGAACAAGAATTCACCCTGGTAACTGATCATGAGCCCCTGTTGGCTCTGAAGAAATTGAAGGATTACTCGGGCATGATCGGGCGATGGGCACCGGTGCCGCAGAGCATGGACTTTGACATCTGTCATCGGAAGCACGAGAGACACGGGAACGCGGACAGATTGACACGATTGCACCAGCCAGAGAAAGTTCTAAAGAGTGAGGAGGTCATTCCGTGGAACGAACCAAAACAGGAGATCGGACCTTGGTACGGCCAAGTGAAGATCTTATCGAAGTAGTAAGTGACACGGAGACTAATTCAGTCCCGTTGTCAGGCGGCCACAAGCAGTGCGCCGCCTGAGATCTGCAGTTTTGGGGCTTAGGCTCAGGGACAAATCCGTGTTTTGATGGTAGTCCCGTATGACCAGGCAGCAAAAATTAGGGGAACTCAGGGCA
>BFEA01000140.1:796478-806478 GCA_003427395.1 Chara braunii
GAGAGAGAGAGAGAGAGAGAGAGAGAGAGAGAGAGAGAGAGAGAGAGAGAGAGGCGGAAGGAGACAAGGGGAGGTGGGGGTGGGGATGTGCTGCCGGTTTCGTCATGTGAACACATCTGTGGATATGGAATAGATGTCGAAAGTTTTGTATCCATCTCTGCGACTGAATTTGTATCGAAGAGAGGGTGTGGTAACGATTCAAATTTCAAATACCGAAGTGCTGGATGTCTTTGCACGTGATTTAAGGCCAGTCTGTTGATTGTGGGCCGTATATGACGGAGACAGGTGTGCACACCTCTGTGTGCTTGTAGTATTGTAAGGGCGGTATATGAGGGATGAGATGTCCAAGCTTTCTTCTCCTCCGTGTGTGCATGTCTCTGTGGCGTAATGGACGCAGTGTGATGCAGGAAATGAAATGTCCAAAATGGCAATACCTTCTTCTCCTACGTGTTCCCCGCTTCTGTCCGCAGTTCTCTCTTTGTGTTTTTTTTTTTTTTTTGCATGCACTCTTACCTGATTTACAGGGGGCTCCAGTCTATTAGTGGGGAGCTTCACCTGCTGGAAAGCAGGTTCAGCGTCGCCTGAGATACAATGTTGAGATGATATAACAGCACATGAGGGGACCCAGACCTGGCTACCATGAATGGGGCCAGTGGAGCCTCTTCAGTCCTTGCTGGACCGCCAGATCTATCTGAACCAACAAGCTACCTTGACCTTTTAAAAAAAGTGTGAGGGCTTGAAAATCAGTTCCCCTATCTACCAAACCCCTGGAAATCCACCACAGCAAGTTGTGAAGGAGGAAAGGGATCTGCAAAAACAATTTGGAGATCTAAGGGAAGACCCTGGCTGTAGCGCGAACCAGTCCCAGAAGCAGAGGTGGAAGTCTCTCTTGAGAGATTCTTCCATCCCTTCACCACCTGGCCATTCCACCTTACCTGACCCTTCCCTTGAGTTCCCCCCAGCCAGTTCAAATCAAACTTTTGAATTGTTTCTTTAATATCCTTCTTCTGATGTAATTTTAGAATTTTAGTTTTCGTTTTTTCCCATTGTGCTCTGATCTCAGTATAAATAAATGCACAATCATCTCAGCAATTTCCTTCCCTTCCAATGCAATGTTTTCTCTTGCCAGGATGCAACATTTGTACCAAAGGGCCCATAATACTGCCTTTCTGCCTATAGTAAACAGATTTCGCCGGAAGTTTATAGGTTCTCAAACGCCATTCCCATGGTTAATCTATCCCAGTCAGACGCCTCCAGGTGATATCCCACCTTCGCCATAATGGGACTGCACTTGGACACTGCATAAAAATGTGTTCAATAGTTTCACAAATTTTCCTATTAGGAAAAGTCGTATGACATGACTTACACCATGGGGAAGCTAAACCTCTTTGTTCTAGATTTGAGTAATCTATGAGCCAGTCATTTGTGGGCAAACACCGGTGAATAATCTGCCATTGAAGGGAAGCAGATTTAGCTGGTCTTTGCTTTAAGCTGTTAAAGAATTTAATTTTCTTAATAGTATTACTATCAGTATTCAAGTGTATAGACCGCCGTTCCTGCACAATTGCAATAACATCCACCCTTGGTCTGAGAAGACGATATGCTGCTTTAACTGTGATGGATTGTAAAGTTCTTGCTTTTTCTTTTTTACTAGTCTTCCAGATCCATTTATCCGGGTCCAGACGAAGATCTGGAAAAGGACAATGGGGGTGGTATGCTCTCCATCTTTTTGTAGAAGAACAGTAGACCACCCGAATCCTGTAAAGGTCTAGAAACGAGAAAAAAATTACCTGAACATTGTGAGATGGGTGGAAGAAGAAGTCTTTTGTCATCTTAAACATACTCACTATAACTCCTTCTTTTTGGATGTGAATAATCTGACCCACCTCCCATTGTTCTACACCAGTACCCACTACCCAATCTCCTTCTTTGAAAAATAAACCTTTCCTTAGTGTTCTAACCCATGCCAAGGGGATGGAAAAGGTGATCTGCTCCAAGTTATAGGTAAGTTGGTGGGCTTACCTGAGCTAACCTCTTAATTGTTCCTCTGTTAACCAGTCTCATTTTCGTGTCTCATATAACTATGATCCTTAACACACCTCTTTTAAACCACAAGGACCATGGAGGATTTGAGCTTCTGAATATAACACCATTCTGATCGGTCATCCATCTATTAAGGGTTGCCTTAGGACCTCCTCATATCGGGAGGGAAAAGGTATATTGGGTAGAGGCATACTACGCCATGTTTTCAATAATGATACCCATAAGATATCCAACAATAAATCTTCTGTAGATGCTCCCCTCAACCCCTCTTCTCTGGATTGTGCCTTTGCCCTTGGAATGCTCCCAAATAAGTCTTCAATCCATGTGATCGGATGAATTTCCATCTCAGTTTGTGATCCTAATCTACGAATTTGCTCCAGAGTCACCCGTCGCCAGGGTTTATCATTAGAAAAAATCAGTTCCCTTAACCATTGGATGGCAGAGGCTAGGGGATGGAGGGAGACTCCACCGGTGCCCCCCGGTGCCCCCCCCCCCAATACACGACCCTGCTGCAGGTTAGGTATGGAAGAGTAGAGTAGATATGGGACACTGGACCCGGTTTCCAGCACTTTGGCGTCACTCTCATTGATGTACTGTGTGGCAAAGATATATTTTGGGACGCTGGACCCGGTTTCCAGCAGGTGTTGCTCCCCACCAATAGATGGAGCGGCCCGTTAGGCAAAGCCTCAATCCCGGTGGTTCTCTTACCACCACCAGGATAGAGGTCTTGCACAAGGGCCTTACCAAAAAAAAAAAAAAAAAAAGGAGTGCTAACGATTGACATTGTAGGAACGGATCAAGGAGTCCTAGTCCTCCACTGAGTTAGTGCTGAATCAAGGAAAGTCATGCCACTCTAGAGATGACATTTTCTAGTTCATGGTTGCCTCTCCATAAAAATGTTGGCACCTGTTTTTTAAGTGTCTTTGTGCTTAACTTAGTGATTGCCCATAAGGTGGATTTATACCATATTGATGGTAAGACCATATTGTTAATAATTAATGTTTTTTCAAACAAGGAAGTTTGTTGGTTTTTCATTGATTCATTTTGTCAATTGTTGGACGAAAAATCCAATCATCGTTCGATATTGGTTTACTTAGAGTCGTTAGAGAGACTCCTAACAACCTTACAAGAACGTCTAAGGGAATGTATTTTTTTTTTTTAAACAACGGCGTACGTGGCGGTTTTTGAGTTCGCAAAGGCAAAGAAAATTGGCGGCGGGAAACAGACAACGTACGACATCTACTTGGGTCCAAAAGTATCCGTTGGGCTTTCTATTTTGTTTTTTTTTCCTCCTTTGACACTATCATGGCCGACCACTGTAAATATGACACCCAACCTGACACTACGGTCGTCGGTACTTTAATTGCCTTTTGGAACTCCCTGTGTTTTTCTTTGTCGACGTGTTTTTTTTTTTATCATTCTATACTCAAATGTGACATGAAGGTACTTACCTCTTTTTCTTATTTAATACCATTTCTCAATTTATGCGTGTCATCCTTGTGACGAACCACTTCACGAACCCGTGCTATCTTTCGTACCCTTTCTTTTGCTTATATCCTACCAACCCCACGAAAAACCCCGTTTTGATTTCTTGCTTTCGGGTGCTGCATTTTCCTTTTTTTGAGAGCTTTTTCGACTACTGAGTTCTGTTTTTCCTTTTGCAAAGTCAGGAAATACATGGGAAATTGCACACGCCTTAGCGAGCGCGCTGGGAATTGGGCTCGGTAGTTGGGAACTCCGGGATAAGCGGAACTTCGACGTGTCCTTTTTGGGTGTGTAAATGTTCTTGGGGGGGTCGGGGAAAACTTTTGGAATTTCGTCCGGACACGAATAGGCGTAGGATTTTCTTTTCCCACGTCGCTTTTTCGCGCGCGGATATGGTGATTTCAATTTTGAATTAGGAGCCAGTTGTAACTGTTTTGGTGCCTTTTTCTTTTTTTGTTGACGGCGCCGTGCATGCAAAAGCTTCCTCCTCTCTGTCCCCCGCATCGTCCCCTCCCGCGCTCCTTGTCCTCCTCCTGCTCCTCTTCTTGCACCTCAGCTTTCCTGTCGCCTTCTCCCCCTTCTATCTCCCATGTCGCAACTATAAAACCCGCAAGCGCGTCCGCAAATCTCTCTTACGTTCTCGACTCCTAAGCCAGCTTCCGGGAAGCAGTGGCTAGGCAGAGTGTGTTGATGCGAGTCGGAAAGTCCTGTCGGGCTGACGATAGGCTGGCCGGTTGCGTGCTTGATCGCCACAACGGACTCTGGATCCGGGCGAACCGTGTCGAGCTTACGACAACAGGGTGACGATCGCAGTGGTGGGAGCTTGCACGCGATGGCCAGGATCGTCGATGCGGGTATGAGGTTCGATGATTGGAGTTGAGTGAGTGATTGGCCCGGGGCCATATTGGAATTAACGACGAATGCGCCTTTGTTGTTGCGGATCTTTACCTTTGGCGTGAGTGCATGGTGGTCATGTCGAATGTCTCTCTCCCGGATCTGGTCATCACCTATCTCGACTCTCTCTCTCTCTTTCCCCCCCTCTCTTTTCTCTACTTTTGAATGGTGATGTGTCTCGATTGATTATCTCTCGCTTTCTCTTCTAAGTAGGAGCAAATCGGTGCACTTCCCTTGCGTAAAAGAACTTCTTCCGGAACTCTTCCATTAGTTTCCTGGGTAATCCTCCTACGCAAGGACCCCGCCTTCTTGTCTTGTGAACGGTGGATGCATGTGTACTGTGCAATGCGACCCATCTTTTCCGGTGCATGTCTCATCTTTGCACGTTCCACAGTGAATGCATGTATGGAATAGGTGACTATTTTGTTGATTAGACGATTGTCGTCAGAATTTTGTTCGAGAATGCAAGAGTGCTTAGATCTGTAGCTCTGTTTGCACTGCGCATGCCCTCTGCCTTATGTTGCACGACATCAGCAGCCGAGCCACAAGGCGGCCCTGAGAAACAAGGCGCCCAGGGACCTACGTTGTGTTGAACTGATCGGATCCGTAGCCATATGTGTGATCAAGATGATCTGTTTTTGCTCTCTCTCTCTTATATCAAAAACATTGATTGGGAGACGCGCGAATCGCTTTTGTTCTTAATGACGTCTCAAGATATTTTGTGAATTGATTGACATGTGGACTGACAAGTACCCTTCGATTGGGCGCCAGCTTCCTGTATCTCCCATCCCAACGCGACCTTTTCCTTACAGTGAGGAAAGGACCCGTGTATGTGAGTGGGACGTACGAGAAGCCGTTGCACAAATCGGCGGGCAGTAGTACTTCCCTCCGGCCAACCGCTGTTCTGGGTTTGTAGAAGCCGGGTTTGTTATTATCGATACRCACTTCCCACCTTACTCGGTATTGTTGCCATTTAACGAGTTGATTGTCATTCCGTGGACGGCAGTAGAACCCCACTGGCCGCGCACTCTGTGCACCRAATGTCAGCGTTKTGAGCGCTACGAGTCCAGGGKTTTTCACTACCGTGTGCGGAGCGAAGACGAGCATAAAGAAAGAGCCACGCGGCTGAGACCCTCCACGTCAGACTCAGAACTAACCGGCGAACGACGATGAGATTTGATACGAAAACGAGACACGCGAAGCGTGCCCAAGCTTTTGTGTTCTAAACGACAGGCTGTAGCCTGGTGGGAGGCACGACAATACTTTTTGGATTGAATTTGGATCTTTCCCTCTCTTCTCGCTTTACCGTGCGTGCATTTTGCGACGCGCGAAAACAATCGACTTGCTCTATCGGACCAACACGGGGGATTTCAGTTTCGTCTGTGTCCCCACACTCAATTTCCAAAAATCCTTGGCACACCCCATCTTGTTGTTTTTGTGGGCCTCTTTTCCGCACAGCTAACACTCCGAACGAAAGACAGCACGGGGCGTTAGGTTGCACGTCACATCCTTGCGCACGGGCCATGCTTATCTTCTTTATATTGTCCTTAGGGACATCCATTAAAAATTGAAACGGTACAGAGAAGATTGGCATGGCCCCTGCACAAGGAAGATTTGCATGGCCCGCGCGCAAGGATGACACTCATAAATCGAGAAATGGTCCAATATAAACGGACATCCAAAAGGTCTCGCGAAAGACAATTCTCTCGTCTTCTGTTGACTCAGATATCCAAAGGACAATTCTCCCCTTTTCTGTTGACTCATCACTACCACATGCAGTTGTAATTACCTGGTGTTCTAATATGCGCGTGAAGACGGTAGCAATTAAATCGCCAGTATCTTTCCTTGGCAAGAACAGATGCCCACCGGTTAACAAGGAGGTCGACCCAAGGCATGCACGTCGCCCAGATGCATCCCAACTGCCAGCGCGACACACATATGGGAAAGGAACTTTCAGTTTTAGCTCTTGTTCTTGTACTGTGCAAGAGCTATGAGTTACTAGTTTGTCGCCTAAGGCTTGCACATTGCAGAATTGGTTGTGTTGTGGTGTGCCAAGCTAGGCTACAAGAGTGGCCCAGGACCACTTGCCCGGCTGGGCCAAAAAACAATTTAAGAATAAAAATAAGGAAAAATTGTTGAAATGTCACTTAAAGTTGGGGTATAATGTTAGATACCCCTCACAACATGGGTGTGGTGAAACACCCCTTGACAGGTGGGAAACTTTGTGAAATGCCCCACTCGCCCAATTGGACCTGCCATCTTTTGTATATACCCCTATGGGGTCCTGGCCAACGTGTCCATATGCCCGAGTATTTCTAGTTGTTGGTCGTAATTTGACCCTGCAGTTGGCAACAAAAATAGGCAGAGCCCTCTAACCCACGGCTAGGGCATACGGCTAAGTTAGTGATGACCGCGACAGGGGCAGATGCGAAGTTTCGAGCATTTCAGCATGCCCCTGTGTTTTCGGGGTATGTGAAGAAGTACACCAACTGTTAGGGGTATTTCGACAATTTTCCATAAAAATAAACCTAAATTTTATTTGTCATTTTAAATTTGGTAAAGAATATAGATATGACTCTGGGGCTAAGTCCCACTTGCACCGTGGAGTTGAGCTATCTCAACGGTGTGACAGTTTTTCAAACATATTTTAATTTATTAGAATTAAAGAAAGCTATTTTTTAATGTCTGAATGTTTTTTTTAATCAAAATAAATAAATAAATCATTTTTTCACTTTTCTCCTCACGTCCGGTGCCCGAATTCACGCACACACGACGACACAAGATGGTCACAATCAGGAAAACAAGACAGCGTGAGGAAACAAACTACCTCTTGAATGCACTTATCCCCTAAACGCGGCCAAATTCAACAACTCGTGTGAAAGTACCACCTGTTTGCTGAACGACCGCCTCGTTACTCTGTTTGCAGAATCGGGCTTCGAACAATACGGTACTATGATACGTCAAAAACCATGCTTATTATGTCAATAAAAAAATTGTCATTCCGTGAGAAATCGTCGTTGAGCTGGCTACCAAAAGAAAAAAATGAAAGCTAGCTCAACGGAAGGGTGCTCGGGTAGTGGGCGTTCTATTTGAGAAATAGGCATTTTACTATGGTTTCCAATAATAACAAAAAAAAAAAAACGAAAATTAAATTTTCTTTTTTTGAATCCACGACCGGATTTGCAGGAATATCTAACATGTTCGAGGTCGCGTCCTATCGCATGTGATTGAATGTTCAGCGTTGAGGTAGCTCAACGCTCCTAGTGGTTCATGGCCCCTGAGGCAATAGTTGTTCAATTTATTTTTCTACATCATCATGCCATCATGTAGTTCTTTTTCTTTCTTCATATTTTTGGATTTTTTTTTTCTCTTTTGCTGGGACCTTCCTTACCCCTTGCACGGTCAGGTGACCTGGTCGGCCCGCCTGGTATTCTAGGTCCCCAGGTAATAAAAAGAAAAGAAAAGAAAAAAAGTCTCTTTTAGGTTGAATCAAAAGTCTCTCGTCGACGTAGGCCTCTCGTGGGTTGTGCGCTAGCACAACGGTAACGTTGCGCTTGTGCAACACCCCTGATGGATCACATGGGGCAACCGCGAGTGTGGGTGCATTGTGCCACAACTTGTTGTGGGGGTGGCAAGAGTGGAGGAGAGTGGGGGCACACGGGCGCCAGCGGGAAGCCGCTAACACTCCTCTACTATATCCTCAACCTGACCGACTCTTGTCCGCGATCTTGGACGATCGTGGTGGGATGGAGGACGATGTGCGGTGGTCGAAGGGCAGGATTTGTGTGGGCTTGGAGCCGTTTTAGAGGAGAAATTTGTGACACCCAACCACATGCCCGACGCGACTTCCTCATTCAAGTTGGAGTGGGAGCGGGCCCGAAAGTTGCGAAAAAAGTGGTGTGCCAAGGATGTTAGGAAAGAGGGGTGGAGTCCCAAGTCGGAACTGGGATCTCCAGTGTCAAGGTTCTAAGGACAAAGATGCAACAGCATATAGATGAAGAAGGGGTTTTCTTAGTTTGTGACCCGTATGGTCGTGCACTTAGGATGGTCGGGTAGGCACCAAGGACGAGTCCCTAAGCGGTGTTTTTGACGTTTAGATTCGGTAAAAGCTTGACAGACGGTAGGGGTCGTCGTGATCGAGAAGAGACACCAAATTTCATGCCAGGGATTCGCGCTTATGTTGTCATTCCCATCCATGCAGAAATATACCTTCAGCCCAGACGAGGGTGAGTTATGTGAGCGCGTGTATACGCGACGTGCCGTATTGTTGGCTGGTCATAACGTGGGCTCGCATAAGATCTGTTCATCAAACAATCCCAAGGCAACCAGCTTTATCATTTCTCATTGATTCTAGTGAACTCCTGCTAGGCATGCATCCACACTCTTCAATCACAAACAGAAAGTGTGCATACAAAATTCAGACGATCAAGGCGTAATTATCATACACAACATCATTCATAAAAGGAAAGAGATATGAGAGATACTCCGAACAAAGGAAAGGATTTATATAATCAGGAAGTAGTCTGCAATTATAAAAATGAGAACGACGGAAATCAAAACTGAAAGTTCCTAGAGGGCTAGGAGAGAAATCCCCCCACACCCCACCACCCCACGCGCTCTCACTGCTTCACCATCCCCCTTCTTACTCCAGTGTCGGCAGTCTGTCGCCTCACACCTACTAACAACTCAAAGATGAGACCCCGCTTAGTTCGAGTACGCACACCGGGTCCACCCGTGCTCTACAGTCCGTCGTGGTAGCACTTCAACCCCGCACACTCGCCACCAGCTCGTCGGATCGCCCAATTCCGAACTCACCTCTTCATCTGCTTCTACTCGTCAGCTAATCCTCTTGACTGCGCTAACCTTCCCAAGTTTAGATTAGAGAGCGATTTAGTTACGCTTGCAAAATTTATAGCAATTAGCATTTGCGCGAGATAGTCGGGATTATGTGAAGGCAGGGGGAGAGAGGAAGGAACTTCAAGGAAGGAGGTGCCTACAGTCGGCATGCCTAGGCAGCGGCACGGAGGACGTAGCCACTCTCCGTGCAACGATTTAGTCATGCCCTGTTCTGGCCAATTAAAAGAATGGGAAGAAGCCGCACATTTCGGCTCGAAGAGAAGCCAAGGCCCAAGAGTGAAAAGATTGCACTTACACTTGCACTTGCCAAGAAAAACACAAGGAAAAATTATAGTTGAGATTAAAATTAAGGCACGAAGGGAATAAAGTGCAGGACAAAGCACAGGAAAACGCGCGCGAGTAAGGAGCACTGTGCAGTTACGAAAAGAAATACAATGTCGCCAAAATCCTACTCTAATTAGAGTATTAATTTTGAGCGCCCGCGTGGTCTCCCACATTCTTTTAAAAAATCATCAAGATTTTCTGCACGATAATCGCGCCAAAGTTCCCTGCCCGAATTTCTGAAAAGAAAAAGAAAAAATTGCGTCAAGTGTTATTCCTTCGCTCGCTAAGGCGCGTCCTAAACACCAACGGCCATGGGACCAAGTTCTCACAAAACATAGAGGAAAGGAAAGAAAAAGGAATGGGGGTACTTAGATTAAGCTCATCTCAACCCCCCCTC
>BFEA01000140.1:838864-850353 GCA_003427395.1 Chara braunii
ACCAGCGACAGGTTGACTACTGCGGGCCAGAACGAGAACAACCAGCAGCGGTGTACACTTACATGGCCCGCAGTAGTCAACCTCGCCCATACAGGAAGAGATACACTGCGTTAGAGGGCGGTTGGCTACTGCGGGCCATCGGGACAACAACCAGCATCGGTACACACTGGCATAGCACGCAGCAGTCAACCTCACCCAGCTGGAAAGACAGAAAAACATGTGGCACCAGCGACAGGTTGACTACTGCGGGCCAGAACGAGAACAACCAGCAGCGGTGTACACTTACAT
The DNA here is from genome assembly GCA_003427395.1 of Chara braunii. NCBI lineage: Eukaryota > Viridiplantae > Streptophyta > Charophyceae > Charales > Characeae > Chara > Chara braunii. Next base: position 839,153 of record BFEA01000140.1, read on the forward strand.
GGCCCACAGTAGTCAGCTTCGCGCAGACAGGCATACATACATTGGACAGACAGACAGGTTGGCTACTGCGGGCCAATGGGACAACAACCACCAATGGTACACACAGTCATGGCACGCAGTAGTCAACCTCTTGCAGCTTGGAAAACAACACTCGCACAATCGACACGTTCACCAGTCAGCGATGCAACACGACGCCGAACGTGACATGCGAGACCAGAATTGGCCTGCAAGGGGGACAACTTCGTGCTGTCGGACAGGTAGACATGCGCCAACAGAGGGCCATTCAGTGTTGCGGCCCACTAGCCAACCTCAAGTATGTGAAAACCAGACATAGGTACACACAGATAGAGAGAGAGAGAGAGAGAGAGAGAGAGAGAGAGAGAGAGAGAGAGAGATCACGCTTCCATGATGACCTGCGCTGCCACAATTTGACATCTTCTGTACAGAGTTTTCAAGCGTACATGGATGTCAAATCCTTTCCTGCAATATTCACATTTTTTTTCCGCTCCATGATGATCCGCGTTCAGTAACACCAGTCCCATTATCTCTTTGATATATGAAATTATATGGGAAAAACAGTCCGCAACCAGCCTGGCCATTTGCCGAGAGTTTGCGTCAACAACGAAATTTTCAAAAAATTGCGTCGTCATAGGCAGTACATAAGATTCTGGTCCGGCCGAAGGTGCTTTGTTGGCAAGCACGTAGGGGAAGTTGTGACACACGTGGTGAGATTTCAGTGCGGCAACATCACTGCATGGCAACAGGACGTGTGGCGCAGGCGCATCCTTCCCAAGAGTGGCCCCATTTCCCGAACACACTCCGATTGGTTTGTCAGCTTCTTTTCTTCCCTTCTTCGTTTCACCTTCTCCACATCCCATAACATCTCCTTCCATACATGTCATCGTCAGTTCTCCAGCCAACAACCTGCCTCGAGTGTGTTGCAGGGCATCCATTACGTCTTCGCAACTGCTCAGCAGAGACGCGATTTTTGCAGGAAGCTCGTCATTAACAGACCCGACACCCACTTCACTCAGACCGTACTCCTCGACGGTTTCCGTAAAGTGGCGAATGCAGTCCTCGACGAAGGCTAAGAGGTCAACGACGCTGCGTGTCGTCGTTGGTAGCGAACCTGTAGCGAACCTATGTTGTTATCTTGGCTATTGTACGATGCCCACCCCTCCTTCAGCACACACTTTCCGCAGCTGGCAAGACACATGACATCTCCTCCATCTGACTCCCCGTTTGTTGTCTTCGTGACGTGGGCGGAGAACCGCTTCAAGACTGTGGTGCGCCTTTCCCTTTCAATATCCAGCCATGCCTGAAACTCGTCGAACGTGGTGTTCTTCGTTTCAGCAATTGCCTGAAGTCTGGCTGACATGTCCTCCCTCAGACGAGTAACGTCTATATCTTTCATGTTGTCAAGCAACAACCAGAACACGGTGAACATCCTGTGCTCTGCAGTTTCTGTCATTTCATCGAGGAGCGACTTGAGGCGGTGTAGTTCGTCTGACATCTCTCTAAGCAGTACTTTCTGCTTATGTACCTCCTCTGTTAGCCTGCCTATATGTTATCGGTCGCTAACTACAGTCCGACCCCTACTTCGATCCGTTTCAGGTGTCTTATGGTCCTTGCCGCGTGGGGGAAGGAACTCATCCATCCTTGCATGACACTCTCCGCCCAACTTTCTTTTCTGTCCGGTCGTGGTGAACCTTGACATCTGGAAAGCATTGTATGTACAGAGAAATACGTGGACACAGCAAGAGAAAAGAGAGAGAGAAAGAGACAGAAAGGGAGTCTCACTGCTTCCGTACAATGGCGTCAACGGGGACCTACCAAACACTCTCTATGTGTGAATGTAATGCAGCAACACTAGTATTTACTGCTCAACATCTGCATCCCCCCCCGTACATGAGTCCATACATCACTGAACAACACGGCACAACTCCGACATGGCGGACCCTTATTTCGAAACGCAAGCGTAAGAACCAGGAATTAAGCACGACATGAACGTCAGAACGCATGCAAGCAAACACATATAAAACGGCTGCGACAGAGACACAGAGAGAGAGCCCTATTCCGGACCCAAAGATAGAGACAATCGCCACGAACAAAGAAACAGTTGGATGGTCCGCCATTCTGATTTTGACCGAAGTTGGCTACTGCGGGCCAAAAATACACATATGCACATCGATGCGTGTGTCGGTGGCCCGCAATAGTCAACCTCTCTCTCTCTCTCTCTCTCTCTCTCTCTCTCTCTCTCTCTCTCTCTCTCTCTCTCTCTCTCTCATTGCTATGAAAAAAGCGAAAGAAATGACAACGTTGCAAAGGGGAAAAAAATAATTACAAATACGCACCCTCCTTCCTTCTCTCTCGCTATCTTTCTTTCTGTCTTTTTTTCCTTCTTTCCCTCATTCTTTCTTTCTTTCATCCTTCCTGCTGCTCAACCCATCAAAGGGGACAACCAGGAGCGAGTCACAAGGTTGTGTACTTGCCTGCAGGCTTGAGTACTACTCAAGCCTGTTACATGGGCGATCAAGAACAATTGTGGGACCGCAGACTTACCGACAGGCTGATGCATTGTTCATCCTATCGGAATTGAGCCACGAGGGTGAAAGCTTGCGAGGGGGACCGAGATCGTTGAGTTGAATGAAGGGGTGTCTTTGCTGCAGCTTGGGGAGTCGTTTAGGAGTCAGCAATGAGCAGTTGACTACTATTTGACTGAGTTGTTGCGGCATCCTTGGCTACCATTGCGGGGCCCTCAGGCGCGTGAAGATAACAAGGCCCTCTCCCGAGAGTTGAGTCAGTCTCACTCTTGTATCTCAAGAGTCTGAAACCCCTCATTTTGCCCTTCTTCCTCTAAGTCTAGTCTCATGTTCTAAGAGGAAGGCGACAAGCGGGATTGCAACCTATAGGACCGCAGCAAGACTCTGTGGGGAGTCAGCCCACCGATTGCAGGAGCCCTGTGGGAACTCAACAAGAGTTCTGGAGGCAGGGAACTGAGAGGTAAAGTTTCATTTTCCTTCTATAAACCCAATTATAACCCATTATTTGAATTGTGTTTTGATTGAATATACTGAGTGCACCCCTACTTTGACTTTCAATTCGACTTTCAGGATAAACGAGACTTAATTAAAGAAATGATTGTGCAAATTCAGTTCCACTTTTTGTTGTATTGACTAAAAGCATGTTGTGGGGTTGCATCTGGGGGAAGGTTGGGAGGAAGGCAGTTTTGTTCGTCTGGCTGGGTCATCTAAAGGTTGGGCAAGTCTCCACAAGTTAGGGGAGGTCTAGTGCTATGTTTATTTTTAATTGCCTGGAGAACCAGACATGTTCCATAAGTTTAGGTGGTTTGGTTGCTCTGACTTGTGAGGGTTGACTATAATTGACTTTTCAGGGATCAAGCATGTCCAAATAAGTTTGGGTGGCTTGGTTGTCTTGTTTACTTTGAGTTTCTTTCAGTTTCTTTTGGTTCTGAACTAGGAGGTTTGAGCATGTTCCATAAGTTTGGGTGGTTCGACCAAAATCACGCACACGCTGGAACCAAAGGTTTATAACTTGACTATACTTTATTACTATCCTACTTATGAACAGGCTAGTCAGATAGGGTTCCATAAGTTTGGGTGGTCTGACTATAGCTTATCACAAACTAAAGAGAGTATTAACTAAGAATAAATTTCTGGTACGAAGAGGCAAACTGAAGGCAGACTGAATTTTTAGCTAAAGATGATCAATTTAGTTATATGCTACCTCAAAAGACTGAGCGCAAATGATTATATAAAACTGAGATACTTAAACAATTCATGGCGACTAGGGTGGCCTTGTCATACGCCCAAAGAAGAGAAAAATTGTTGTGTCATGTGTTTGTGTATACTCAATGGTTGAGCTAGACATGTTTCATAAGTTTGAGTGTCATGTATGCCCTATGTAAGCTGGGTATAAAGAGATAGATCATTGAAAGACTATGAACTATTGTTTGATAATCTGACTTTGGGAAGGTGAGAGTACTTACCTTTGTGGTTTGGCCTGCATGTGACTGAGTAAGACTACTTCTTAGTCTGAGTTTCAGTTTGAGAGGTAGTTGTTTTAGATGCTCGCTACGTGCTTGAGCGATGAGAGGTAGTTTTTCTACATTTTCTTAGCTAAGTTTTTTTACTTAGGTCAATTTTTGTATATTCTGTGATATTTTATTGTACTTGGTCTTGTATAAATCTTGGTAAGCCACTTTCTCTACAAGAAACGCTGCCGAAATCTCTACAAAACCAACGAGTTAGTCAAATTTTGACTTTTAAAAGTTCAGTTTGTCTAAATTATATACATGATTTAGTAAAAATCTGTAAAATTTTATTTTCTAAAGGGATTGCTGCCCAAATTTTTGCTAATTCAAGGAGTTAAACAAAGTTGAACTTTGGGAAGTCAAAGTTATTTTCCAAATTTTGAACTTAACTTTGTATAAATCTTAGAATAACATTTTTGTATAGGGAGTGCTGTCAAAATTCCTACAAATCTAAGGAGTCGGTTAAATTTTGTTTGGTTGAACTCAAGTTTTGCTTTCGAGTTCATGTCAAAGTTAATATAGATTTGGGAAGTCTGTTTTTGTAAATGGAGTGCTCCCCAAATTTTTACTAATTCAGGGAGTTAGATAAAATTTGACCTTCTAGAGTTAGAGATTATTTCAGTCTTTACATTTGAGCTAGTATAAATTTTGAAAATGCATTTTTTCTACGTGAAGCGCTGCCGAAATTTTCTTAGTTTGAAGGAGATAGGTTATATCTTGACAGGTGACGATTTTGGTAATCCACTCTGTAAGGAGGATATTCTGTCGGGATCTGCCTTTGCTTTGGGCACTTGCTTAGGGGTAGACTCTAACTTAGTTAAATAGAATGGTTCTTGGTAAAATCGTGATATGGAGATTACTCTCGATTTGGACTTATAGATTTAGCTTGGGGATTGGTCTGTCTTGTGTTACATGTCCTTTTGAACGTTTGATTTGAAATCAGGACTAGATTCAGCTTGATCTTGCAAGGTTCACCTTCTGTTTTCACCGATAACAGGTCGGTTGCCGATTCGTCGGTCTACGACGCAACTTCAATTTATCCTCAATGCTCAACCTAAAAGGCTTTGGCCCTGGTGGTTTTTATTGTTTTATTAAGGTTTTTACCCAGACTTTTATTGAATGGTCATTTAAGAAAGGTACTAGGTATTTAATTATTGAAGCTTGGACAAAGGTTGAGGCTTACATGGCTAAAGCGAGGGGTATGAGCATAGAGAATGGTTGAAGTTGACTCCGTGTAGCATGTTGACTTTTTGTTGAATTTTTGATGTGATTGCAGGTATGTTGTGTGGTTCGGACTTTGGATTTGATTGTTTGCAATCACATACATATATATGGCTGCGAGGAGTCTCACTATGATCGTGATAAGTGATCGTCACATACTTATTCCCCAATATATATATTTATGTGACGATACATATATATATATATATATAGAGTTGTCTGGCCGCACGTACGGAGGCCCCTAAGCTGACCCCCGAACGTTCGGGCATTCGGGTCCCCGTACGGGGCCCAAACTCGAAGGGGTTCGGACCCCGCAAAAATTTATTTCGGTACCTAACACTTATTATGTTTTTCTGATTTATTTTTTGTGAGTTCTCTGTTATGTGAGCTACCTGTCTCTCAATTTTGAAGTTATTCTGTGAAGCCAAAAAATAATGAAAAATCGGCAAAGATGGTGGTGTCAAAACTTGCTTTCCCACTTACTAATTTGTTTTTTTTCTCTTTTCACTTTTTGTTTTCCCTTTATTTCGGTGCCTGAAAAAAAATATTAGTTTTTCAAACTTTATTTGTAGGTTCTATATAATATAAAATTCAGATGTATAAAATTTCATGGCATTTGACGAAGCCAAAAAAAATGAAAAATCGCCAAAGATGGCGGTATCAAAAACTTGCTCGCCCACGCAATAATTTCCTTCACGTTTTATTTTTTCTTATTTTTATTAATATTATTTATTTTTTGTATTTGATTTTTATTTTAAATTTGGTAGAAAATTTGGATATACTGTTGAGGCAAATGTTTAGTTTATTCTTCTGCATGACATAGTTTTTTTTCAGAATTTTTGGAAACTTTTTTTTTTTTTTTTTTTTTTTTTTTGGGTTTCGCGTTCGGCCGAACATCCGAACGCGTCGAGAGGGGTTTCCAAACGTTCGGGCGTTCGGGCTCGGGTGTTTGGCCCGTCCCGAACGCCGGCAACCCTTTATATATATATATATATATATATATATATATATATCGTCACAAACAGAACTGCCCGGTAAAACCATAGGCAGAGAGAGAGAAGAGGACAACTAAGAGGGGCTGTGACAAACTGTTTCGTCGGAGTTTATATATATATANAAAAAAAAAAAAAAAAAAAAAGATTCCAAACAATTTGGAAAAAAAAGTGATGCAGAAGAATAAACTAAACAACATTTGCCTCAACATTACATACAAATTCTTTACATAATTGGAAATGAACATCAAATACGAAAAATAAATAATATTAATGAAAATAAGAAAAAATAAAACGAGAACGAAATTATTGCGTGGACGAGCACGTTTTTGACACCGCCATATTTGGTGATTTTTTTTTTTTTTTTGGCTGTGTAAAATGCGATGAAATTTTATACATATGTATCTTACATAATAGAGAACCTATAAATAAAATTTAAAAAAACAATAGTGTTCTTTATGCAATGAAATAAAGGGAAAACAAAAAGTGAAAAGAGAAAACGAAAAACTAGTAAGTGGGCAAGCAAGTTTTGACACCACCATCTTTGACGATTTTTCATTGTTTTTTGGCGTCATAGAATGCCTTTAAAATTTAAAGGCAGGTAGCTTACATAACAAAGAACTCACAAAACAAAATTCAGGAAAAAATAATAATTCTTAGGTGCCAAAATAATTTTTTGCGGGGTCCAAACCTCTTCGAGTTCGGGCCCCGTACGGGGACCCGAACGCCCGAACGTTCGGGGGTCAGCTTACGGGCCTGCGTACGTTCGGCCTGGCAACCCTGTATATATCTATATCTATATCTATATATATCCGAACGCGTTCGGCCGAACGTCCAAACGCGTCGAGAGGGGTTTCCAAACGTTCGGGCGTTCGGGTTCGGGTGTTCGGCTCGTCCCGAACGCCGGCAACCCTGTGTATATATATATATATATATATATATATATATATATATATATATATATATATATATTATATCCATAGGCAGAGAGAGAGAAGAGGACAACTAAGAGGGGCTGTGACAAACTGTTTCGTCGGAGTTTATATATATATATATATATATATATATATATATATATATATATATATATATATACACACATACTTATGTTTGGGTGTTCGCTTGGCCTAAGGAGCCCACGCTTAAGGGTTTAACTGGGTCGAGCTTGAGAAAGGAAGAGAAGTTTCCTCCCTTTACTGATTGTTTATTTTTTATAGATTTCTTAGTCGGATGTTGGCCCTGGGCCTGGATTCGAGGTCCTTGTCCAGGACATCCCAGGTCCTAGACTCCACGTGGAAGGGATCACCCCCCGCGCAGAGCCTATTTGCCCTGCCACCGGGACACTCAACCCAAAAGTCGGAGGTGTCACGGAGGCCGCACGACTGTTCCTTCAGCCGTGCAATATTGTGAAGGGGTAAACCTTCACGATACTTCGAGTCTAACACTTCAGTGTCATAGGCGGTACTCGGATCCACGAGGGACCGCTTGATTATGGGCACTACATAGTGCATCATCATCACGACTGGTTGCGTATTCATGTATTGCGAGTCGATATAAGGAGGCCCTATGTCCGCGCGATTTTATACCAGTCTCGCGTGCGTCGCCCAGCCGATGTTTTTGCATCGGCGAGTTATGAGATGGCTACTAAGGGACTAGGAGTGTTGTCGCGTTGTTTGCCCTGTGTCGTTGCGTATAAGTGTGTGTGTGTGTGTGTTTTAATTTTGATGTTCCTAGAGTGGTGTACAAGTGGTATGTGGGATACGTCCTAGTCGATCGATGACGGATCGCGCTTGGGACCTCAGTCCACCAAGGCGTCGGTTCGCGTGCGGGTCCAATAGAGGCGTAAAACCGCACGTACCCCCAATGATACAGCGTACGAGAAACGCCATCGGCTGGTCCACCTCTGCGATTGCAGTTGTACTGTGAACTCGTAGCTCGGCGGGGATACGCCCACCGAAGGGAGGTGACTGCTCCCGTAAGGTGGAGGTAAGTCATGCCTCGCGTAGGCCCTATCCTGTCGTAGGGGCTCGCGAGAGGTATGACTAGCGCACTCGACCGGAGCGCCTTTTTTTTTTTTTTTTTTTTTTTTTTTTAAACGGCCCCGGTGCCCAAGGCTGATATTACCAATATCTGTCTCTTATACACATCTAGATGTGTATAAGAGACAGCTGAAGGGAGGTGACTGCTCCCGTAAGGTGGAGGTAAGTCATGCCTCGCGTAGGCCCTATCCTGTCGTAGGGGCTCGCGAGAGGTATGACTAGCGCACTCGACCGGAGCGCCTTTTTTTTTTTTTTTTTTTTTTTTTTTAAACGGGCCCGGTGCCCAAGGCTGATATTACCAATATAATGAAAGAGGCCGGGGTCCTCACAGTCTACCCGGAAGTAATTCTAAAGGAACCTGCTGAGCCAACAAATCCAGCTTAGTGTCTCTTCACCCTTAATGGGCGCCAAATAATCTTGACTACCAAACACATTACCAGTTATCTCCATCGAGCCTATATCAAATAACTCCCCCCCTTAGAACTCTGGAGATGTCTATCCAAACCAAGCAACAGGCACGAGACAATTACTTGGGGGAGGGGAATAAATTAGAAAATTCAGACATGGGCTTTAGAGGGATAGAGGGATCAACAGTAGTCCAATCATTAAAGACAAACCGATAATTTCTTTTAAAAGGTTCCTGAGCATTTGCGTGACCACCTTCCCAAATTACTTTCCCCAACCTCCCACCCTGGTCACCTCCCAGCCAACTTCTGTTAAATTGATTAATATGGACCCAGATCTCACTGTTATCAGATAGAAACTGAATTTTTTCTTTAACCGGTTCCCATTTGATAGTTAAATCAGTTTGTACCTGTTGTTTGATGGTTCAGAAAATTCTGGCCCGTCCAATCAAGCACCTCCATTTCAAAGGTACACCTTCTTGTCCAAATTGCCCATATGATCGCTCGCCTACCTCTTAAGAACAAGTTGATTATGAAGTCATCCACTTGGTTCGGATGCCATGATTCCAATAGGAGGGTTTTCCACTCCCAGGGCCAGGGGTGAGAAGTGTCCATATGATTCCAGATTTTATCCCACCATCTCCAAAGCCAGATTGACCCCGGGCATTGGAGGAAAATATGTTCTATAGTTTCGGGAATCATCTTGGATGGAAAAGCTGATTTACAGAACTTACACCATGGGAGGGCAATGCCCTTTTGTTCAAGAGAAGACCTATCAATGATCCAATCATTCGTGGGAAGACATCTATGAGCAATTTGCCACTGTAGAGAAGCAATTTTCGCTGGTTTAATTTTAGAAGTTCGGAACCACTCAATTTTTCTCAAATCGTCCTTACTAACATTAAGATTCTTATACCATCTTTCTTCAATACGATCTCTCAAGACAAACCTGGGGCGGAGCATCCTGTAGGATGCTTTGACTATGAGGGTGTGTAGTTTTCTAGGATGAGAGTGACCTCGTTTCCCAGGGAGTGACCAGCACCAGTTAAGAGGGTCAAACGGAAGGTGAGATATGGGAGTATCCGGTCTAAAAGCAAGCCATTTTTCATCAAACTTCAGTACTCTAATCCTGAAGAGTTGGTCATACGTGCTCCATCTAATTTCCTCCTGTTGACCCCGGTTGAGAAAGCCATCATCTTGAATTTGAAAGATTGATAGAAGAATTTGATTCAGATTATGGATCTCAATTATGTTACCGACTTCGCCTTTTTGGTTATGAAATGCCACCTAATCATTTTCAATGAGTTTGGGACCCTTCCGTAGGATTCTGATCCACTCCAGGGGGATTAGGTCAATTATCGAATCCATAGCGAAAGTCTGATGGTGGCTATATCTAAGACGCTCATGCAGGTCAGAGGCTGAACGCCAGTCTCTGCACTCTTGATTCCATAGATCTCTGACCCTTATTACCCCCCTGTTAATCCAACTTTTGCAGGGGGCATCCATACAATGCAGAACACATCCTTGGTCAACTCCATGTGTATTCGCGACGAGGATCAGACCAACTCCTGCGTGACGCGGCCGGGAGGGTCCCGCCCTGCTTGTGCGATGTCGGACCGATGCGCTCGACAACGTTGTTTTGCCGTCAGTGCTTGTGATGTGTCATGTGGCACCTTATGATTCAACGCGAAGATCGACTATGGAGATTGGACCGCTGCTACGATGAGGGAACCTCTATGTCAACTGTTGCACTTCAGGGACATGAACAGGGCATGGCCCACATGGCAGTTGGGATGACAGGGCAGCCGGGACGGAGTTTGTCGATGTGGCAATCGGGGTGTGGAAGGCGCGGAAGGTCCAAAGGCGTGGCATATTGAAGTGTGGAAAACAAATGGGGGACGGTCCATTTTTGGGGTGAGGTGACCCGCTCGGCCATCGTTCAACGTTTTTGCCACGTGGCAATGTGTTGGAGAAGCTCATTATTGGCGAACAGGCTCGGGATTAGTGATCGAGTGCGGAGACGAAGAACTGTGGTGGGTCATGCGCTCAATCTCGGACATGCAAGTGGGCGATTGTTTGATGTGTTTTCGAATGTAGCTTGGGAAATGTCAGTATGCCACGTGACATGTCGTGTGAGTAGTGCGAGGGCGATGAGGGGTGCTTGTTTTTCGAATTGTTTTTTTGAATGTCTTCGCATCGTGACGGTGCTGAAGCCCATGTTCTCTTCCTAAAGTGGGCCAGTAGAGCGCTCGTGTCATCGTCATTGCTTTCGTTTGATCGAAATTATTACATGGGTTCGTTCACTGTTTTCGGATTTTCATAATTTAAGTTTCTTCGTTTTCGAGGCTTTTGTGTGTTATGTCCCTGTCTGTTCTTACTACGATTTCATGGTTGTGCTCACACACACACACACACACATACACACACACACACACACACACACACACACACACACACACACACACACACACACACACACACACACACACAC
>BFEA01000140.1:854043-880704 GCA_003427395.1 Chara braunii
AAAAAAAAAAAAAACAGCCCCATGGTTGGGCCACGGCCGAGATGTCTCGGCCACACCCTAGACTGGCCACGGCCGAGATGTCTCGGCCACACCCCGGACTGGCCACGGCCGAGATGTTTCAGCCACACCCCTGATTGGCCACAGCCGAGATTCGCAGGCACTACCCTTCACAGGCAAACGCAAAGTCTCAAGAGTAGCCTACTTCGAAGAAGTGGGGGGCTCGGGGCAGGGATGGAGGCCAAAAAAAGAAAAAAGGAAAAAAAAAAGTAAAGAAACGAGGAACTTGGAATCCACCTACGTCGGGAAGGCCCTCAGGTCACGGGTGCTTTGAGGAATGTATCTGGCCAGGAAGTGAGGAACATGAAACAGGTCGATTTCCTTTTTTGTTTTTTGCTGTGAGGTCCCTGTAGCTGGCAGGGAGGATTCCACGCTTCCAGACAAGTACTGTAGCATCCTGTATCGGACCGCAATCACAGCATAAGGGATGGTTTTTTTTTTTTTTTTTCAATCTGCTGTTAGTGGATAGACGAGGGCCCTGACTGAACTGCATAGGGCCGAGTTTCGAATGCAATTGAAACTGGGGCCGAGTCTCAACTGCAATTGAAACTCGGGCCCTGACGAAATTGCTAAAACGCAGTTTCGAATGCAATTACAAACGATTTTGGTGATTGAGCTGAAGTTACCCCTAAAATTAAACAAAGAGGACCAGCAGCAAATGAAGCAATGTCTACTTCATGGATGGGGCAGACGGCCATCAACGTCCCGAAGGGTTCGGTCGTGGACGTCCGCGAACGCGCGTGTGATGCCACACGTGAGTGATGAGGCTCTCGCGCAATTCATTCCCCAAATCCAGAGCACATGCGGCATCCTCTTCTGGCGGAGGTGGGATAGGAGTCAGATGGTTCCGTCTGCGAGGCCGTCGACGAGGACACCGACTCTCCGCATGAGATCCATCAATGTCGCTTTTGTCATAAAGCAGGTTGGGATCCATCTGCACCCTTGCATCCACCATAATGCTGTGGAGTATGCAGATCGCAAAAAACTCGTTGCAAATTGTTTTAATGTTTCCGATCTGCCTCCTGAGATGTTACGCCACACAGCCTTCAGCATGCCGAATGTCCGCTCTATCCACAACCTCGCAGAGGTGTGGTAGTGTCATCGTACACCGCGTCAGCCATAGTTCTTTTGTCGCCCCCGACCGGAGTCATGATCCATGGCAATGTGGGATGCCCCACATCCCGGAGCAGATACCTGCCAATCGCTCTTCCATCCTGAAGTAATTCCCTGCCCGTACCGAAAACTCCCTCGCCTCGCTGTGCCCGCCTGTAAAGTGGAGACATTTTGAGCACCCGACCATCAAGAACTGACCCTGGCACACCCACGTACACACTCACAATCCTGCATTTGTCGTCGCATACCACTTGTGCCACGATAGAGAATTGCCCGTTCCGATCATAGAAACACTCCCCCCGAGGTTTCTCGGCTTCTTCAAGTACACGTGGGTGCAATCAATTGCTCCCACACACCCGGGAAAGCCTTTGTGATAGAAAGTGTCCATTGTCTCTTGGAGCTTCTGGTCTGTAGGAAACCGTAGCAGATGCCCGTACTCCCTGATGAGTGCATCTGCAACATCCTCATTGCTCCGAAGAGCAGTGGCCAAACCCAATCCGAGGGAGCGGGCGGACTTTCTATAGTAACCGTCGGTCGCCCATTGCAGAAGCGCGCGTGCGAACTTCTGCGCTGCCGGCACAGGCTGTCTCCAGTTCGTAGACTGGCGTTGGATGTGTGGAGGGATGCGCTCGAGGACTTCGTGGAAGAGCGGTCAAGGAAGCCTGCAGAAGCGCCGGAAAACTTTCTCGTGCCTGCCCCCCTCTCTGTGAAGATCCTTCCACACCCCGCCACTACATTCCAACACCCAAACCCGGCGCCGAGCATCCATACGACGAACGAAAGTGCACGCGGCCATATCTGCCACTGCCAGTCCATGCATCACCGCGCCCGTGAGAAGCAACAGGGCCGACGACACACCGGGCACACACGCTGGCAAAGCAGTGGCCGCTTGCATGACTGCCATCGCCGTAATGTTCCTTTGGTTCATCCACTGCAGAAGGATGAAGACCATGAGGAATGTGGAGTCGTCCCAATCATCACCGCTGGTTGTCACGGGGACGGCAACCATGACGAAAGTCGTGCAGTTGTCACAACCCCAAAGAAGTTGACGACTTCCCTGTCACCACCGTGCACAACCAAATCCCACGTTCAATCACAGAGGGTGGGAAACGGCGATGGCGATGCGGGCGAGAGAGCACCGTCGCCGTTCATGGGCAGCCGTTGTCCAGCATCAGGAACCCCAGATGTATGGGTTGGCTGCCAATGGTCACTTCTACTGGGCAGTACCAGGGCCAGGTTCCGCACCAATGGAACTTGACACCCCCCACAGCGCCTCCCTGCGTCACCCACATCCACGGGCATGGGCATTTCCTGAGGTCCAGCCAGGGCCTTCCGGACAACAACAACTTTCCTTTTCCGGACACCACCCACGAAACTTTCCTTTTACGGGAAAAAAAATACGGCTTTACGGCAAAACGCACTCCAATACTTTTCCAACTTTCCAAAAAAACTTGCCCGGTGGCCGCACGTCTTTTCCAGCCGCACCCCAGTGGGATAAAGTGAAGTGTCATCGTTTTTTTTTTTTCCCGCTTTCGCCGAAGCGTGGACCATTTTTCCCGTTTAGGGCATTACTTACACTACGCCCTTCTTTCGACTCAGCTCCGGACGTGATTGCGCACAGGTGCATCCACGCCTAGCCGTAACTGCGGCCAGATTCGTTTAAAAAAGTGGTAACGTGAGTACTATTCGTCCTCTGCGTGTCATCCTTGCGCAGGAGCCATCATGATGCTAATCTTTTCTGTTTCCCCTATATTCTTCTCTCAACTTCTGTTTTTGCCTTTCACTACCTACTACTCCTAAGGCTATCTAGAGGGGACCCCTGCAAGCATCGTTTCCTCTCACTGTGGAGGGGAGATTTCATGTTGCCCCTTGCCCCTAATGTTTCGGGTATAGGGTTGCTAATCTTCTCTCCTCCTCCTTTTTTCTACTCTTTTCTTTCCATTGTCATTAATCTTCTACTTCTTTTTCTTTTTTTTTCTCATTTAATCTTCTCTCTCTCTCTCTCTCTCTCTCTCTCTCTCTCTCTCTCTCTGTGCATCGATCTTTTGTTTTATTATTATTATTATATTATGTCGCCCGATGAACCACGTATCCATTTTTTTTTGGGGCCCCCCCCCCCCCCCCCCCCTCCAACGGCCCCCCAAACAAAAAAAAGGAAAATAACGGATGTCGTGAAGGATCATCAGATAAGGCGGATTAGAATTTAGTTAAAGCCTTGAAGGTATCGAGTGCCAGTTTTTCATGACATGATGTTCAGGCGAGGAGCGAGAGGGATATAAGTAGAATACTAGGTAGGGGTTTGGCATTCTCTTCTTTTTTTTTTTTTTTTTTTTTTCACATCTCCGAAATGCTCGCTCCGACAGGAGTTCCCCCCGCCCCCTTCTTGGAGGCTCCAATATATTGGTGGGGAGCTTCCACTGCTGGAAACCGGGTCCAGCGTCCCTTACATGGGCAATATAGGGGTTTGTCATCTCGAATCATCCCCCTGATGAGGTCGCTAACTGGCGGCGACCGAATTGGAATTGAATTGGATGGTTGTTTGGGGGAAAAAAAAAAAAGAAAAAAGAAAAAAAAAAACTAGTAGTGTGGATGACCAGGCTCCTTCTTCTTCTCTGGGTTTTCTCTCCTTTTTGCTTTTGTTTTTTGGAAAAAAAAAGCATACGTCGAGAAGGAATGGTGACTCCATAGCTGTCCGCTTAGCTCGCTATGGTCTGTGCTGTGACGCTTATCTTCTTTCTTCTTCTTCTTCTTCTTCTGCTGCTGCTGCTGCTGCTGCTGCTGCTGCTGCTTTTTTTTTTTTTTTTTTTTTTTTTTTTTTTTTTGATGGTGTTGGTGGGTGAACACATTCGAAATTTGTTTTTTCTTTTCTTTTCTTTTCTTTTTTTCGTCACGTACTCTCGGCGGAAAATTGAGCGTCAGCTCGGAAAATCACTCTACTACGTCCTTCGGGACGTCCGTTAAAATTGGAACGATACAGAGAAGATTAGCATGGCCCCTGCGCAAGGATGATGACACGCATAAATCGAGTAATGGTCCAAATTAATTTAAAAAAATAAAAATAAAAAATCACTCTACTACTGGCTGTGAGTTATCCGGGGCCCAAGTCCCAGTGACGCTGATTCGTCATTTCTGGCCGTTGATCTTCTGAATCTACGGTCAGGTTTTGAGAATTAGGGTAAGTGGGACTTGGGCCCCGGTCTCGCCGCCACCTGCGTTCGTCGTGGATATCCTTATCCAGAGCAGTGGTTATGTCTGGTGTGTCGCTTTTGCGCCGTCTCCTCAGTGCCCAGGTCACTTTATGCCTGCCTCGTCCTGTATCTCAGCTCATCATCAAGGTTTACGTGGGAATGCAATGCGTTGCTGACACAGTTTGTCGATTTTTTTATTTTTTTTTCATTTTTTTTCATTTTTTTGAGTTCTGAAATGGATAAGATCTGCGATTGGCAAATAGAAAATGGAGATGGTAAGGAGGGAGGGAGTAATAAGCTGGGCGGCGCTGCACTGCAATCTTTTAACTATATATTTTTCTTCTTCTTGAAGTTCTTCTTTCTCTTTTTATTTTGTGGAATGCTGACGGAATTCTCAAATGGATAAGATCTGCGATTTGCAAGTAATATAAACAGATGGATAAGGTAAAGAGCGAGTAAGATGGACCTCGCTGCAGCACTGACGGAATGTGCAAAATGAAAACGTATTTTGCACTAGAACGTGGAAACATACGTCCTACATATTTTGATATATTTTTTTTTGTTGTTGATATTTTCTACATTTGGTGAGTGTGGCGGCGAGACCCGCATAACCAACACCCAGTTAATGTAGTGCTTTTTTTTTTTTTTACTGTAGTGCTTTTCCGATTTGATGCTCAATTTTTTATTATTATTATTTTTTTTTCGAGATGTGATGCTGAATTTTCCCCAATGGATAAGGATAAACTCTTCCGCTGTATTACGTGTTACCCCTGGGCCAGACATCGTCCACCAATCTTTCCCCCCCACAAAAAGAAAACTTAAAAGGGTTAACCACCCATCTGTTTCGACGGCTCTTTGGCTAAAATAAATTGTATTACAAAAAGGTTTACCAAATTACCAGCCACTTCATATTAAAAAACAAAACATAAAAAAATAGCAGCCACTTTATTAAAAAAGAAAAGAGAAAGAAGGACGAAGTTGATAAGGTAAAATCCTTAAAAAAAAAAAAAAAAAAAAAAAGAATGTCTACTACAATACTTAACTATGGAGTAAGACACACACAGCTAAATCTTCGTATCCAAATGCTCGTCATTTCGCCTACCTTCTTCCCCCGAATACAACGTACGGTCATTATAGATGTATTTGAGGCATCTTTCAGTCTAGATACAGCTTTAATGACCGTACGTTCTATTCGGGGGAAGAAGGTGGCCTCCATCTGCTGCTTATATCGGTTCCGATAATGGGGGCTAAATACTAAATACGAAATTCGAGCTGACCAATTTGGTTTGCTGGCTGACCAATTGAAATTTTTCGTTGGCCCAAATCGATTCGCAGCTATTCAAAATTACCTGAGCAAGTAAATGGTTAATTAATTGGTTAATTAATTAATTAAATGAGCGGAAATGGTCCTGGTCGCAGCTGTTCGGTCGGGACAGCAGTTAAAATTGGGTTGGAAGGTGGAACGACACAGAGAAAGAGGACTGGGATGGCCCGAGCGAATGGATGACATGCATACATCGACGAATGGTTAAAAAAAAAAGGAACCTGGAATAACGAAAAGCGAATGGATAAGACGATCCAGCAATGGATAAGGTGAAAGTGAATTTCATAAATAATTTCTCAAATTCATCGAGAGTCAGATGAAGTTGAGAGTGCCGATAATAATATAATGCTAAGTAGGCAGTTGGCCCGAGATTCAAACCACTACCGACACCCTCGAAAAAAAAAAAAAAAAAAAAAAAAAAAAGACTAATGGCCGGTGTCTATCTATTAAAAAAAAAAAAAAACTAATGGCCGGTGTCTATCTATTAAAAAAAAAAAAAAAACCTTAATGGCCGGTGTCCCTAGGTAGACATTGATTCGAAATATATAGTCTTATCCTCGCGATGGATAGCAAGGACGCTAATGGACGTCTCTATCGATGGAATTCGTCCGGTGGTGACACGTGTCGTTAAAACGCGTCTCTCTCTACACGTGCCGGGCGACTGCACACGTGTCGTTCACCTGCAAGCACAAATTGTGTGTGTGTGTGTGTGTGYGTGTGTGTGTGTGTGTGTGTGTGTGTGTGTGTGTGTGTGTGTGTGTCTCCTCCCTCTGTGTGTGTGTGTGTGTGTGTGTTTCTTTAATGGTTTAATTTGGAGCATTTGTGGATTTGCGCGTGTCGTCCTTGCGCAGTCCATGCTAAATTAGCTAATTGCCCTCATCTGTGTTGTTCCAAACTTAACGGGTGGCGCGAAGGACGGCGTTTTTTTTTTTTTTTTTTTTTTTTTTTTTTTTTAGGGGGGGGGGGGGGGGGGGTTTTTTTTTTTTTTTTTTTTTTTTTTTTTTTTAACAGGGCGACGGCCTGGAGATATCGTCATGAGCTGACGGGGCACATGTAATTCACAACTAGATTATTCTGGAGCATGGTCCCATTAGCAAAGAGGATTGGATGTAGCTCCTGAATCTGGACGTGCTTTAAGCAGAGATGCAGAAAAGCTGTTCAATCTCGAATTTCTGCACTTTTCCAGGAACACGTCTAGATTCAGGCGCTCAATCCAATCCATGTTGCTCGTGGGACCTCGCCCCAGCTCATCTGATTGCAGGAGTATTCGAACTGAGGTCTATATTTCAACTGTTGATGGGTGTACCAACTGAGCTACCGTCTTCGCCCGAATAGAACGCCCTGTCATTACAGCTGGCATTTGGGACAACTTGCAGTCCAGATGCAGCGAGAATGACCGGGCGTTATAGTCGGGTTAAGACGGTAGGCCCATTGGTGGTACAGAGAACATTAGCATGACCCTTCCACAAAGCCTCGTAAAAAGAAAAAGAAAAAAAAACGTGCGTGATCTGACGTGGAAGCTGTTAGGAAGGCCCTCGTTTCACTCTAGGAGGGCATATTGACAGGACGAATATTTATACCAAGCTCTGGACATGATTGCGGTCAGATTCGTCCACGTTTTGTAAATTCCCGTAATTGCAGTAAGATACATTCAGAAAGTGCTAGTGTGCGTATCCCCCGAGGCAAGTAAGAAATTGCGGACGCATGCATGCACGTGGCCAATGAACGTAGTTGCATATCATGCATCATGCAGTCACGTAGCCAACGGTCGCAGTTGAATGCATGCATGCACGTAGCCAATGGTCGTAGTTGAATGCATGCATGCAGGTAGCGCATGTACGCAGTTCCATGCATGCATGCGCGTAGCGCATGGTCGTAGTTGCATGCATGCGTGTAGTTGGAATGTGACACGTGTGATGTTAGCTGGTTTCGTTCGCATGTGACGTGGCATGTCAACGGATTCAAAGATCGTGACACGTGTCACACATGCATGCGATCCACATGCTCACTGAATGAATCGGTACGTCGTGAAGTTTCTAAGAACTTAATAACGATCCTGTGTGTGTGTGTGCGCCCTTCCCTCCCCCCTCCCCCCTCCCCTCGTCTGATTTCGATGCTCGCTTGTCCTCGAAATTGACACGTCCCGTGTAACGACAACCCACATTTGCGTGACGCATGTACTCATGCAGACGTATGTTCTCGGCCGACGTGCCATTTGTGTGGCATAACAAAGGGCCTCGTCAGTGGCCACACCACTCCCGACTTGGGAAAATTTTCGGGAGTGCAACCGGCAGTGAAAACCCTCTCGTGAGTGCCCACACTACACTCTCGGCCCGGCCGAGCTCAAAGTCTGAAAATGTCACTTGCCACATATGGACACCATCAGTGTGAAGCAGTCTGGCAGAAGTCGTTTGTCCCTTCGGGCTCCACTCCGGAATCTGGGATGAAACTGGGAGGAGAGGAGGTCTTCCAAAAAAAAGCTAGCTTTGCAGGCGGTGAGTTGGGGGTTGCTCGCCACATTCTGACAGCTCCCCAATACAATCTGACAAGTTGAACTGGGGAGCTGGTGTGGCTATGCTGCACTCCCGAAAATGGCCAAGTTGGGAGTAGTGTGGTGAGGCCCAGAAAGGAAAAAGAAAAAGGGCCTCGCCGGACAATGGGGACAGCTCCCTAATTCAATCTGATAAGTTGAACTTGGGAGATGGTGTGGCTATGATGCACTTCCGAAAATGGCCAAGTTGGGAGTAGTGTCGCGAGGCCCAGAAAGGAAAAAGAAAAAGGGCCTCGCTGGACAATGGGCGAAACGGAAAACGGAAAAGAAAAAGGGCCTCGCTGGACAATGGGCGAAACGGAAAACGGAAAACGAAACTACTTCGTTTCTTGAAGGTATTGCCACACAGCGCACACGCGAATCCTGTCAGGAAAAACTCCTGTATGTTGTCAGAGTTGGAGTTCGCGACGTTGAGCATGTGCGCATTTCCCCCCCCGCCTGCAATGCACACGAGATTGTAGGTCCTGGAGGCGGTGTGAAACCTCACGAGTCTGGCGAGTCGGTCTGAATGGAGTCCGTCCAAAAAACTTGGACCTTAGCACGTGTCGAAAGTTGCATACCACGCATGGACCCCACACGAATCTCAACACGAATCTCAAGACGCAGTTTCCGCAAGGGAGTTCGGGTGTGTTGTGCGGTGACGAGGCCAGAAACGAGAGTGATTCGGGGCCTGGTGAGGCCTTTTCGTCTTGTTTCTTGCACCGTCTGGCAAGCCCGAAAGGCAGTAGATTGGATCAGCAGCTATTGAAAAAATGGTTGGTCTTTGTGTTAGCGCCCCCCCCCCCACCCGGCGCCGGCATCCCTGACCACCCCTGATTAGGGGAGGGGGCAACATGCATACCCTTAATGGTGAGAGGTACCTATGCTTGCACAGGTCCCCTGTACAGGGCTTTAGGAATTGTAGTAGGTAGGTAGCTCAGCTTATTTTGGTAGCGTCACAAAAACTGAGAAGGGAAATTTGTCTGGTGCCCCTGTAATTTCCATTATTTTGCATGCGCCCCTCCGACGGCCGATTTATCCTGTCACGCCCCTCCGACGATGATCAAATTTCCCATAAATCCCGTTGGCCCTAAAATATTTTTGTTACGCCCCTCCTGTACCCATTCTAAATTTGTAGTATGCCCCTACCGGATAGCCAAAAATTGTCCATATGCCCCTACCGGTAGGGTGCATCTTTTCAGCACCTCTATGGCAGCACGCATGGCGGCTACTTCATTTCTCTCTCTCTCTCTCTCTCTCTCTCTCTCTCTCTCTCTCTCTCTCACACACACACACACACACACACACACACACACACACACACANCACACACACACACACACACACACACACACACACACACACACACACACACACACACACACACAGACTCACTCACACAGTCATTTTTTGTGGTAGCGTCACAAAAACTGTGAGGGCCTGATGGAAAGATGTGTGCCGTTCATGAGGGCATATCGTGCAGGGCCCAGGGAAATGGGAATAGTGGTCCCGTTAGGGCACCGTGGAAAGCTGTGCCCCTTGCTGACAGGGATATGGAGGAAAGTTCAGAGGCCCCAGGGGCACGACAGCGTCAGAGGGGCACGAGGCAAAATCATGGAAATCACAGGGGCGCCAGACAAATTTTCCGAAAAGGAAAAGAAACAGAAAGCGAATTTCGAAAAGGAAAACCCATGGAAATTACAGGGTCACCAGACAAATTTTCTTACAAGGAAAAGAAACGGAAAACGAATTTCAAAAAGGAAAACCCTATGGACAAACGTCCAACGATCGGATACAGTCCTTTGGATGGACTGATTTGTTTGTTATTATAGACAGTCAGCTTGGCTGCTTCTAGGTCAGACTCTCTGTAAGTTTGTCACATGAGGGGCCTTGCTGCACTACGTTACACATGAAAATATTCAAGAGTGCGTCTAGCACTGTCAGACTCCCGGATCGGCCTCAAGTGCTGTCGTCGCTGCACTTACTTCGGACTCCGGACTCTCGACTCTCGTGAGCGTTCTCGACACTGAAAATACACTACATGACAGGGCAGGAGACTGGAGGCCAGCTCTCGAATTCGCAAACCGCACGAAGGGTCCTGTCGGCCTCGTTTGAAAAAAACGCCCCTGCAGGCGGGAACTGTGGAAGCTTCAAGAGCCCGTCCAAAGGGCCGTTTCTGACACCTATTGAAGCTCCGGATCAAGAGCACTTTTCCACAGTTAGTGCAGCCATGACTCAGGGCCTCGCTGCACTACGCTAGACTCTCGAAATATTTCGAGAGTTCGTCTAGCATTGTCAGAGAGGCGAGACTCTCGAAATAGCCGCCTTCACTGCACTTACTCTATAAACTGTCACACTTAGCCTAGATGAACTCTCCAAATCCTGCGCATCATCCCACTCGACAGAAGAGCTGCACCACTGCGCTAGGGGACCAAGTCTGGTCGCCGGGACAGAACTGCCATTTCGTCAAAATGGACATCTTTTATTTTTTTAACGAAATTGAAACCGAGTTTTTTTGGCCCAAACCTTATCAAAATTTGCTGTTCCTGAGGGTCCGGCGTTTGTAAAATGCTGGACCCCCTGGCTGTACATGGACCAAGCTTGAGACCAGGTACCTCCAGGCAGTCCTGCCTGGAGGTGCCTGGTCTCAAGCTACGTCCACGTACAGCGAGGGGGTCCAGCGTTTGGACCCTCAGGAACAGCAAATTTTGACGAGTTTTCGGCCAAAAAAGTCGGTTTCAATTTCGTTCAAAAAATAAAAAATGTCCATTTTGACGAAATGGTCGTTACAGGAGGTCCACTCTCAAAAAACGAGCCCGTCGGCGGGCAACTCCCGAGGACACTTGTGAATTCCTATTTTGCAGGCGGGCTACTCTCAACGTTTCGAGAGTGGCGATATAGAGTGCCCGCTGACAGCTCTCGATCGGGTTTCGAGAGTTTTCCGATCGAGAGCAAGTGCAGCGACGTCCCACTCTCAAAAATTCGAGAGTCTAGAGTAGTGCAGCGAGGCCCTCACTCTTGACGTTTTCAAGAGTGAATCTGACAGCTCTTGAATCAAGTTGAATGGAAATTCAGCACGCTGCGTCAAGAGTTAGTGCAGCGGTGATGAACCCTTGATTTCTCAAGATGCAAGAGTAGTGCAGCGAGGCCCGAGGTGTATACAGTGTATAGATGGTGAACGCTGATTTGGTATTTGTTCCTCTCTGGTCTTGTGGGTACTTTCCTGAGATTACGATTGATACCACTGCCCTTGAAGAGGATCTGGGGCCTCCCCACACCACTCTGGAAATGTGAAAAAGACAAAAAATTGACGGGTGCATCTGGCCATGTTCTAGCGGGAAGTTCATTCTCATTTTGCACATTTTGAGAGTGGTGTGGCGACACTGGCGAGGCCCCTGTCCTGTAGGTCGTACACGGGATAATTGGTGGAAAGCGCCAGCCCGAAACCTTATTTTCTTTTTTTGTTCTTTTCTTTTTGTGAAAGCCAGCTGTCCCTGTGGGATTTTTTCTGACACCTCTAGCTTAAAGTCCTGATCTTCTTGGCTCGCCCAAACTTTTTTCATGGGGCAAAAACGGCCTACCGGAAAATGAATCTGGAGCAGATACAGGACCAGGTTCATGATCCGGTATGAAGGGGCCAAAGGTCCTGTCAGTGACCCAATCTCCACCTTCAGATTTTAGCATCCTACAGGCTACAGCCTGTGTACCCCGTGGGCCTTTCTTGCCAAATGGGAAAAGTTTGGGTGCGCGAAAAGAACAAAAAGGTTAACAAAAAGGTTTCCGCGTGGGTGCTTTCCACCAATGATCCCATGATCCCACGGTACACTCTTATGTATCCATGAATACAGGTGACTCGTCAAACCTGGATGATGACTGGAGACTGCCACTGCAGACAGCGAATGAAATCACAAATGATTGGCGGTAAATTTGCATTAGATTAAAAAAAAAAAAAAAAAAAAACCATTCCATTCCATTATATGCCAGAATTCGGGTCCCGAGTCCGTTACATTTACGCCACAGTCTTTTTGGGCTGGGCGAGGGACTCTCGGCCAGCCCGATCCCAACCGCGCCCAGAAAAAGGGCATGATAGTGAAGGAGGTTTTTGAATCTCCAGCTGTACATCCATAATCTATCCCTTCTCACCTGCTTCCTGAAAACCCCATCACTCAAAGTCCATCTAGTCCTTCGGGACATCCGTTAAAATTGGAACGATACAGAGAAGATTAGCATGGCCTCTGCGCAAAGATGACACGCATAAATCGAGGAATGGTCCAAATAAATAAATGAAAAAAGGTCCATCTAGTAAGTCTATCCTGGAACAAACCCATCCTTGTCCTTTATGCCTCTCCCCATGAGCCCATGAAAGTACTATACAAAAAAGGCCGAAAACTGCAGTCTTGGTGGGAGGTCCTGTGGTGCCTCATTGTCTTCATTGTTACCTGCCGGCCCCGGAGAAAAGCCCCCCCCATCTGCACCCAAACCACCTCATGACCTTAGCCAAAAACCCTTTCATTTCCTTCTTTTTATCTACCCTTTCCTTTCTTTTTGTTCAGCGTAGGGCAGTTGGCATTCCATCTCAAGAGCGCAGGTACCAACCCTCCTCAGCTCATGGTTAACGACTGAGAGTATCCGGGAGACCTTTATGGTACCCAGTCACACAGGCGTCACCCTCCGTCTTGCATAACAATTTTTGTATCCCCCTACTATCCCTACCGTCTTCACCCGAATAGAACGCCCGGTCATTGTAGCTGCATTTGGCCCAACTTTCAGTCCGGATGCAGCGATAATGACCGGATGTTCTATTGGGGTGAAGACAATAGTGGTGCTAGCTCTTTCACTCAATTAGGATGATCGTAGTTAGGGTTGCGGTTAATGGTTTCCCGAGATCTTTGTGACAGTGTTCTGCCCACTTTAGCTCTGTTTTTCGGGCTTCACTATCAGGGCTCCCTATGTGCTGATAATCACTGATTCCCTTTGTCAAACCATTAGTACCTACCGCATTTTTCGTACCCCCAGCCTCGAATAAATTTGGATTGGAGGGGCAGGCCGATAAGTCTTCTGCGTTAACGGCCACCCCGACCGGTAGGTACTGGTGGTTTGCTCAGCCGAACAACTGGGCAGTCAGTGATGTAATGGACGCTGGGTCCGTTTGCCAGCATGTATTGAGTGGAAAGAGTCCATCGGCTTTTTCTTATTCTTTTGCATTTCTCAAAAACGAGAAAAGGTCCAACGATCCCCATAGGTCGCACTAGGCACATGGAGAGGCGAGGCGCGGCGCCTACCGTCGATACCCGAATAGAACACCCGGTCTTTATTGCTCAGTGTGTCTAGACCAAGAGCTGCACCCAAAAAACAGAGCTGTAATGACGGAGAGCTAACTAAGTCTTGAAGTCCCACCGGGCCATCAACCAAGTCTCGACCTTGGTTTCTAGTACCATGGGACCGGCGCGGGTTCCTGTCATCCGACCTCAAGATGTTGGCAGGGCTACAGGGACACACTGCAGCCACACTGAAAAATACTCGAAACTAAGCCTAAACACCCACTACTGTCTTCACCCGAAAAGAACACCCGGTCAAGTACCAGGGTGCTGTTTCGCTGGATATCCATCCAGGCAGAACGGCTTGCATGCGAGCCCTGTTTTGCCCGAATGGGTATCCATTGAAATGGCACCCCGGTGTTTCCTGAGAGTCACGGTAGCATGCACGCCGCGTTTCTGAAAAAAAACGTTTTACTGGTGGTCTAATCCTCAAACCTAAACGTGGCTGGTCTCACAACCCCCTATGCTAGCTAGGGTTACAGGGCACCACCATGCGCTCGTACCGACCAGCCTGGTATAGACAGCGAGGAGTGCCTTCCTCCCTCGACAGCTCCCATTAGCCGGATGCCCCTAGGTGGCAACGGGTGCGTCGAGCGTGGTGATTCTGCCTTCCTCCCTCGACAGAGCTCCCCAAGCCTCACTTTCCCCTAGGTTACAGAGCAACGCTCCAGCACCGGCTTGCGTTGTCCCAACCACCTCCTTCTGACCTACTGACGAAGACTAACGCCCTTTCCCTGTTACACCCCCCCTACGAACTTCCCACCCGTCATGCGAATCATCTGCTTCCCTTAATCGTCTGGCTCTTTTGGCTACCTGCTAAAAAAGTTTAAAATATAAAACCTAATTGATACCCAAGAGCCTCGCTCAGTGGGTACACCCATGAACTGTTGAAAATACAGACCGGTCCCGTGTTCGAATCCAGATGATGGAACTTATGAGTGTAGTTGTAAAACCAACTATTAAAAAAAAAAAAGACCTAGTTGACAATTTGCAAAGCAGTCAAGGAGACTATAACAACCCTACTCAGGCTCACCAACGCAATCATATTCTCTGCCTGAGTCTGCCCAGCCTCACACCCCCACCGCTAGGTTACAGGGCAACACAACTCACTCCGACTCCAACCGGCATCCTCCAAGCAGCAACCCTTGATTATTCAGTGAGATGGCCACCCCTAAGCATCTATAGATCTCTCTACCAGGCCTCATTCTCCCGCTTTGCAGGTTCCAGGGCAACATCCAAGCACCGACCAGCGTCGTTCTGGCATCGAAAAAACGCAGATCCGCAATTACGACAACAACAGCAACACCTAAGAAGATTTGCTAACAGTCTCCAATGATAAAAAACCTTAATATCCAGAAACACGAATTGGAACATGGAAAATCACATCAAAGTTTGAAACAAAATCATCAAAGTAACCAAGGTCGTTAGATTAGGCAGAATTCATCATGAATCGTGACAAACTAGAAGATCGATCTACGATGAAATTGATAAAACCTAAATGAAATATTATTAGAATTTACGAATAGGATGTCCGAGTAGGACTTTTGATCGAATTTTTGAAGATCAACATCATGAATTGCAGTTCAGGCAAAGTATACAATGAGTAGGGTGCAGGTTTTGGGCGCAGCGCTACCGGGAGCGCTGCGCCCCGGCAGCATCAAGCATCAATCATCAATCAAGGTAACCGCCACGGAGAGGAGCCGCGCGCGCTGGAAAACTGCACGTAGCAAGGAAAATAGCGCGCGCGCGCTCGACGATTGCGCGCGATTGGGTGCGCGCCCTGAGCTGAAAATTGGACCATCGATGGTCTATGTCGAGGAGCTGAGGTGGTCTATGTTTCAGATGAAATGGTTCAGTGGATCATGAGATATCGAAGATTTAGGGCGCGCCATGAAATTCGAGTGTGTAGGGCGATGAGGACGACGGAGGCAGGGGACTGCGCCTAGCACACGCGCCGTGAGCCTAGGTCCCGGTCTTCGCCACGTCACTGGTTGACGTGTCCAGGGGATCGCCCCGTTTTACGGGGTCCACGCAAGATTCCCGCGCCGCCACGTAGCAAGGTGAAGTGGCAACAAGGTGCTTGAGAGAGATCGCAGTGGAGATAGCCCAAGGTGACATGAAAGTGTGTAATTCATAGTCTGAAGTACGCCAAGCTTGCAGATCGGAGTTATCACAGCATGGAGCGCGGTCCGTCATCAAGCTCGAGTTCGTCAACACTATCAACAAGTCGTCATCAAGATTACTAGTCATCATCACTTGCGGTAAAGCGATCGTCATCAACATAATGGATAATTAGTTGACATCCTCTTTCGCCATCTGTAGTATCACGATTATCAGTACTATTATCCTCATAGCTATCATCTGTTGTATCACGATCATCAACACTATCATCCTCATAGCTATCATCTGTAGGCGAAGTTGATCGCCACCACTATCTTTAGGCTACTGTTTTACTCAAAAAGTCATCTATAACATTTTCATCATCATCACTACCATCATCAATATTAATATCATCTAAAAACCTTTTAGCCTCAGGGTACCATTTTCGGCTACCCAATTATCCAATAGTCATTAATATTTTCATCCTTATTAGCTATATCTTGATTACCTACATCTAGATTACCTATATCTTGATTACCTATATCCCCATTACCTACTTCTTGATTACTTACTTCTTGATTACTTACTTCTTGATTACTACTATTTGTAGTAGTAATTTCAGACATAACGGTTTCATGTTGGGATTGTTTAGTAATTTCACCACTAGGTTTTGCCCTGCCTGTTCCCCCTGATTGGGGTAAGGTGAATTTTCTTTATTTGTTTTTTCATGAGTTTTTTTTTTTTCTAATTGGGAATTTTGAACATTGAATTTTGCAGACGCTTTAGTGAGGATAGGACTTCGGAGGTTATGGCTGAAACTTTGGTAGGCAGGGGGGTTTTGAGACTCCAGGGTACAGACATACGGTAGTTACCCACAGCAGGTCTGAGATCCGTCTAGCCTAAGTTAGGGGACAAGCCAGGGGAAGGATGGTAGGACTGTCAGCCTGGGCTCCGCCTGACCTTGGGTAAGCTAGGGGAAGGAGAGATAGGGCTGGCCAGTTGTGGGTATAGACTACTAGTTAGCTGTCCCTGAAAAATTAACCCAGGGGTCTGTTATAGGGGAGCCTTATTCTACAGGTGTGTTGCATGGTGGGAGGCAGTAGCCCTATTGGGAGTAGGGCAGATTGGGGATTGTCTGAGTCTGGGGCCGGGGTTGGAGAGTTGGTCGCCTTCAACCCCAGCGGGGGCAGACAGGGACAAGGGGTGGGCAAAGGCAGCCTCTGGGAGGGGATTGGTTGCCTTCGCGGATGAGGTGGAGGGAAGGGAGGGGATTTGTTCTATGTCGGGGCCGAGGGATTTTCCTCGGTGGCGGCAGCATGTGACAAGGTACAGTGGGTATGGATTGGTTTGAGCTGTGACCAATGGAAGCGTATCCTTTTCATGATCTAATAAACTCAATGTGTCAAAAAAGATCTGATAATTTCRATACAGTTCAATACTTCAAAACCAGCCATCCGCTGCTTTACAATCTTGGCAGCACCTGGTCTTCTTCTTTATTTAGGATATAGGAATTCAGGGATTGCCGAACCTAGACTGATAACAGCTGAAGTTGCTTTGTTCTGTGCTCCTAGATTGCCGATGCCAGAACAACGCTGGCCGGAGCTGGGACATAGCCCTGTAACCTGCAATTGGCAGGGGTGGGAGACCTTGTAAAGAGATCTGGGGTTTGCTGAGGGAGGAAAGCAAGCCAATGGTGAACCAAGGGGGGCTACCTTGACAACTTATGGGGTGGGGTTAGTCTGGGTAGTGAGAAGAGATCAACTATGGCAGTGGGGGGATAGGTTTGTCTTGTTCCTGAGTTGCAATATCCTGGTAAGGGAGGGCTTGGAGTTGTTCAGGATCAGGAGTCCAGTATGGCTGACTTAGCATGAGTAGCTATATTCTTTTGTCATCATCACTGGTATCATCAGTATCATCAGCATTAAAATTTTCGAAGGTTTCTGATTTCGTAAGTGTTTGAAGTATTCTATTCTCAGGTTTTTCTCAGCTGAAATCGGGTAATGGCCCCGGTGTTACAAACTGATGTATGTTCATATGGGACGCTGGGCCCGGTTCCCAGCACGTGATGCTCCCCATGAATAGACTGGAGCCTTAAAAAAAAAAAAAAAAAAAAAAAAAAAACCTTATGAATTTCTTACCAGCAAGTACGGAAATTTTACGAATTGGAATACCCGACTGGAATTGTTCTTTGAGAATTTGAGATCGAAGCAATCCTTTTATGAACGACTCCACTTTAAAAAATCAGAGTTATCCAGGGGTGAAATTTATGAAAATCGATACTATTAGCAAAAATGATTAGAATTGATTATAAAATTTACTTTTTTTTTTTTTTTTTTTTTTTTGAAACAAGCTTCATCTATTGGTGGGGAGCAGCACCTGCTGGAAACCGGGTCCAGCGTCCCATATATAAGCCATATCCTCACTAATTGGCACAAACTGGGAACCGGGCCCAACGTCCCACAACAGAAAAATTCCCACGACAAATGAAAGTTGAAAAAACATTCCATAAAAAAAAAATCCTTCATATTCCAATGCTCGTCCAATTCTAAAATTTTCAATTTAATTTGATAAGTTTTCGTCTAAATATGAATTTTCCCGTTCAACTACATCTATTTGTTGAAGATGGAATGAAAGTCTGGACGAGTTTATGAAATATTTTAATTAAACTTTCATTCTACTACAAGAAATATCTTCTAATTTAGATTGGATTAACTTATTTATGACCCGAAATCCTTACTTAGAATGACAGTCCAATTAAAATATTTCATGAACTTATCCAGACTTTCAATCCATCTCTAGCATGTAGTTCAAATAAGAAGGGATACCCCATTCTTGGAAGGAAAGTTTTCAAGTTAGACGAAAAATTTTAAAATTGGAATGACATTTTTAAAGATGGAATGAAAATTTAAAATTTAGAATGTAATTTTACTTCAGAATGATTATTTAATTCTAGAAAATTTTTCTGTTGCATAACGAGTACGCTAAAAAAACTTCAGAAAACTTCATCAGACAATTTTAAGAAAATGAGGCAAGGAACTGTTAGGAAACATTAATTGGCCTAAGGATGGAGTTTGGAAAATTGAGATACCTGGACCATCACCCGGCTTTAGCTCAGAACTATTGGAGCTACTTCAGACATGTCTATGACAACTTCATGAAAAAATTCAGAAATGACTCGGAAAAAGCCCCATCGAACCGCTTTGCCTCACTCCGGCAAGACTGACTGCAGCAGAGCGACCATCTCTACTGCTGCTATGCCATACTCCCATCCTACCAGCTAGCCTCCTCACTGGTAGGACGCGTGATAACCCACCATCTTCTCCCACTCACCTTATTTACTCTTACCGTCGTTCCAGAAGCAAGAGAATAGGCCACAGAGGTCCTACAATTGTTCCAAAAACCTTGAAAACCCACACACACCCTTCCAACGTTCTCCAAAATTGTTGTACAATTCTGCCACTTTCTTCCAGGTCTTACACCCCCACTTTCGGCTGGGTTACAGGGCAACGCAACTAACCCCAGCTCCGACCAGCGTCGTCCTGGCAGCAACCCTTGGTTGTCCTGTGGAAGCCCCCCCCAAGACCTCAGAGTTCCCAGATCTCTCTACCAGACCTCACGCTCCTGCATCACAGGTTACAGGGCAACACCATAGCTCCGGGCAGCGTCGTTTTTTTTTTTTTTTTTTTTTTTTTTTGAAAAAAAACTCCATCTATTGGTGGGGAGCAGCACCTGCTGAAAACCGGGTCCTGCGTCCCATAGATACAACCATGTCCTTACAAATTGGCATAAACTGGGAACCGGGCCCAACGTCCCATAACGAGTACGCTCAGGAACACTTCAACAGAAAATTCATGAAAATGAAACAAGGAACTACTAGAAAAATCTAATTGGCCTTTTTTGGATCTACTCAGAAAATTGTTGTAGAAAGCTTCAGAAATGGGTAAAATTTTAGAAAAAGCATCGAACAACCGCAAATTTTGAGTATAACAGTGATGACGCCACGTAAGACGAGTTGGTAGGGATCCCTAAGGGCCTCGTTAGACCCTCCTTGAAAAATCCTCAGGAATTAGGACGAAGTCCATGAAAAATTTCAAAGAATTCGGCGTCATCGTTACACCGTGTCCTTGGAGCGTCGGCTTAGAGATTCGTCCTTGGAGCTTTTTAGGGGGGAAAAATAAAAAAGAAAAAGATAAACAGTTGTGCTTGAGGCTTTTAGCCAATAGGAAGTCGCCACGCTCCCGGTTCGACCGTTGTAACGTTCCCACTACGTGTGTGTCATCTCCTCTCCGTCAATCGCGGCTCCTTGAGCCCAAGGGACCTCAGGAGGACCCTTTGAATCCAAGGACGCAATGGCTGACAATTCTGAGGATCCCCAAGGAAATCTCTCGGGAGCGTTTTCATTTTGGGCCTCGTTAATCCAAGGAATTCGGTGGATTAGGATGCGGTGTAACCATGCCGAATTCCTAAAAATCGTCTTCCCAAGGAGGGTCTAACGAGGCCCTAAGTCCTAAAAACATCCTAGGACCACTAAGCACCCAAATCTCTTTAGGACATTCAAAAAATGTTTTTAAAAAAATATAAGAATGGGGGGGGCAAAACTAAAGTTGTCTGCTATCCTAGATTCCCGCTTCCAACAGATGGAGTGTCGGTCCAGGCTTTCAGACCTCGTACCAGAACTCACTTGATCTCATACCCCCTTCTGCTAGGGTAACAGGGCACCACAACCCTTCCCAGTACCAATCAACCTAACTCTGACGAACAGAAAGTGCCTTCCTCCCTCGACAATTCTCGTAGCGGCAAGCCCCTAAGCAGGTTACAGGGTCAATACCCCATCGCCAGCTATGTCGGACGATCTGGTTATGCCTTCCACCCTCGGCATAACTTCCCAGGCCTCAAGCTCCCCCTGGGTTAAAGAGCAGCGGCTCCAGCACCGGCCTGTGTCGTCCCAGCGTCGTCCTTTTGACCTACTTACCCAAACAAACAACCTTTTCTGTTGAAAATCCCCTTGCTACCTTCCTTCCTTTAAACCTAGTTCCCCCCCCCCCTTCGACTCACTGTGTAGCCCTGAAAATCACTCCTTCCCAAAAAAAGTCCTAACACTGCTATGAGCAGCTCCCCCCTTGCCTTCTCTCCCCACCCGCCAGTACTGATCCGACCCTAAATCAGTCTCGCTAAGAGATAACAATCCCCCAATACCGCCTCCCCCCTCCAAGAATAACACCTCCCACCTTGTGAAACCCTCACGTGGGGAGGCTCCAACCCTCAAGGAAGACACCACAGGTATACACAGCAAGCCACAATTACACCCCTCAAGACCAGGAAGGTGGAATTGACAAGCCAATCCGAATCAAATTTTACCGCACGGTGTTATGATTAGTAATCATAGGATTTGAAAAACTGCAGAAGCTCACTTTTAGGCATCGGTGATCAGAAACGAATTTGAATCAGAAATCAAGAAAAAACAAGACCATAGGATCAATGATAAGGAAGACTACTAAGTGACGAAAATTACGAGAAATTATACGAAAATTAGGCTTAGATATCCATAACGGATTTTCGAATCTGATTCCCAAACCACGGTTTGAGAAACTCTTAGCAAAGATGTATAGCAGGAAAAAGTTTAAGAAATTATTTTCCAGAAACCATACAAAAAACACTGAATCAGATCATCATTGAAAATATCCAGAATGCGTTTACACCACTCGAACCAGAAATTCAGAATAGAGAAGACACAATTCAGAAAACCTAATTAGATCATCATCCTTTGGTGAGCATCAAGGGTTGCGTACTTATCCTTTTTGAATTAATGGGATTAAAGGATCAATCTCGAAAACATTTGTAACAAAATCCAGGAATCAACGCGTCCGTAATCATGAGGATCAAAAGTGAGTATGTCATGCTAAGAAAACGCCAAGAAAGGCTCCTCCATGAATCCTCTCCTCCTCTCCCCTCCCTTCCCCCTTCACTCGCATGTGACGTCACCCCTACCTCGCGGGAACCATCGCCCTCGCGCCCCTCGGCGTCCTCACCCTTCAAAACGGGGCGTACGAGGCATCTAACACGTAACACAGGGAGACCTCATCGGAGCTGTTCACTAGACGCATGGCGCAACAGCCCCTCCCCAATCTCAACCCCGTCAGCCTGTGACACAGGCAGATCACGGCAACAAGCAAATCCCCAACACGTACCAACCAAACTAAGAAGATCCATGGAGTAATACCATCGTGAAAACACTTACCTGTCCAAACTGATCCATCACCCTCACCTTCGCGTTCGACGCATGGCGTCCCGTATTCCGTGGCTCGAACAAGAGTTCGATGCATGATGATGCTGGCAACCATACCCATCGCAGCCCTTCACCAACAACCTCCTCATAGCAACCCCAACCTGTCCGCACGCTGCACCACCCACATCACCAATCCACCCCATAGCCATCACTCCAAGCCTCTCGTCCTCCACCTCACACTACCCCAAACCCTCTCCTCCAAGATCGCGCCGCTCCACCGCTCTTTACCGCCCGGCACCGCATGACCTCGCGCCACTCCACCGCCTGTTGCTGCCCGGTGCCGTTCGATTCGACTGTGTGGGTGGGGCGCAGCGCTCCCGGCCGCGCTGCGCCGAGGGAAATTAGAACACGGCAGGAGCAGATTCTTTCCACCCTTCGAGCTCATCCCTCTTCCTCCAAACCCACCTACTACCATCACCCCCTCAAACCCCACTCCTCATCGTTTCCAGGGAACTGCTAGTTCTCAGACGTAGACGCTAGTAGTCACGCTACACTAGCACTGAAAACATATACGACTATCGTAAAAAATGACAGTGTGGCTGCTACTTACCAAGCCTGTTACTAAGTCCTCGCAGGTCCACAGGGAGTTCAAGCATACAAACCTAATACCCTACATGACGAAGGGGGTAAGCTAAAAAAATAGAACAAATAAGAAGACAACCCATAACATCAATCAGCTCAAAAGCACTACTAATCTAAGAGGTTCCCTATCTTTGTGTTCCCTCCCGCTTCTATGATCATCACCAACCTTCGTTACAATGACCGCTACCTGACGAAGACGCGTGAAAGATTAAAAGACTTTCCGTCGAAATCACCTCTGAGTCACGCAATGGAGCAACGTAGTGTGCGTCATCTTCCATATCCCCTGTGCCCTCTCAGACGCCCTCCTGAGCACGCGCTCCACCACGCCAGGTTTCCAGCCGCGCCATCGCCAATGCTTCGCCCCACAACGCCATCGCCCGCCACTCCCGATTGCTAGTGTGAAACCGACGGAGGAACCGACTCAGGGTCGGGCGCAGTGCTGCAGCCTGCAGCACTGCGTCCCAAGTTTTAGATCATGGATCCAGACTTCTCTGACACCGGTGCCTGATAATCATTCTCTTAATCCTCGCTTTTTCGTTGTGTGGAAGTTTGCTAGTCGGTGGTTTCGGTTCGGATTTTTTGCTTTCAATTTTGTTATGTGTCACTCATGTCCTATCTCGGTAAAAAAAAAACAATTATGGGCGATGTGTTCGATACGGCTATCCTCTAGTTGTTGTGATTGTTCTCGGTGGTTGTGGTAGAACACTTCTAGGCTCTTGGGACCCCTTGCAATTTCCTTGAGGCGCTTTTTGATGTTGTTTTATTCATGGATCTCCGGTTGTTCGATGCCAGAACGATGCTGGCCGGTGCTGGGGTGTTGACCCTGTAACTTGTTGACAGCAGGAGCTTGAGATCTGGGAATGCCTAGGGAGGGGCATTTCACGGGACAATCAAGGGTTCCTATCGAAGACGATGCTGGCCGGAGCCGGGGTGAGTTGCTTTGCCCTGTAACATATAGCGGGGGCGAGAGGCCTGGTAGCGCTTGGTAGGGAATAAGACAGTGTCTGAGGACTTTCAGGGTGTGTTAGGACCCTCTGGCGCTTTAGAGTGTTTGAAGACAATTACTGGGATTTTCGCTGGTGGATAGTCTCCCAAATTTACCTCAAATAGCATTGATTTTGGTTTAAAAAAAAAGAATTATCAGATTGTTCTTAGCCAAAGCCAGGTAATGGCCCTGGTATTTCAAATGATTTCTATAATTCTATATGGGACGCTGGGCCCGGTTCCCAGCACGTGCTGCTCCCCATGAATGGACTGGAGCATTTGTCCCAAAAAAAAAAATAAAAAAATGATAGAGCAAGCAAATAAGCATCACAGCCTGTTGGAGTTCAGTTCGCAGTCAGTCGCTTAGTATAATGCTTTCGTGCCTGAAGAAGGGGTTTCTCAGAAACTGCTACTGGCATACGGAGGGCTCGAGAGGACTGTTGGAAAGTTCTAGATTTTCAAGGAGACGTTGGCGGCCCACCTTACACAGTAAGCATCCCTCCACACCTTCTCCCTAAGTCTTTTACTGTCGTCTTTCACACCGCAAAACTGTTCCCTGATCACTTGGGAAAGTACTTTCCATTCATGCAGTTCAATCAATAATCCCTCTCGACATGGATGGTAGTCATGGCATTGTCAATGATCGAATAGTGGATCAGGCTGTACGTCGATCTAATAGAAGAGGCCGACCCAGTCGACGCTCAGAGTGAAGAACCGGAGGGGCCCCAGGGGGGTGGATGGTTCCCCGGGGAGCAGATACTTCAGACAGACTGCATGCACCCCGCATTGTCGAACAGTTTTCACAAGTTGTACTTGAGTGACCTGAAGAGGTTGTTTGGCCTCTCTGTTAAACCACCAGTACTTGATCGATATGTCGGCCGCAGGGCGTTGTCATTAACGCCCTGCAAGTTTCGGAGGCCCAGGGTACCGGACCTGAAAGGCTAGCACCATCAGCCAAAACATGTTTTTTTTTTGTTTTGCTGGCGGGTCGGCGCGAAACACGCCCACAAAACGGCGTGCAGGGCATATTCAGGCTCGGCATCGACTGCTGGGCCAAGTACTGGTGGTTTAAGGGCCATTTTTTGGGATGAGTGATCATCCATGAGACAACCACTCATCCCAGGATATGGCCCTCATCGGACAAGCCAAATGACCTCCTCAGGTCACTCAAGTACGAGTTGCGAAACGGAAAAAAAACATAATTTTCACGAAAACACTCGGTCCAATCAAATTCATCATTCATGTTGAACTTCAACGAAAATCCAGTCCAGGTACAAGACTGGTTTTCGCAAGGGACCTCGAAATTAGGCCTGGCGGGAGAAGTTAATTTCCTGTGGTGTGCGCATGCGGTTCCGGGAGAAAGAATTGCAAAGTACAAGACATGTGTGACCCACCGTCATGATGCAGGCCCTGGGACGAACGCAGTCATTTTGTTTTTTTCTTTTTCTTCTTTCCAACGAACACACTCCATCAGGATCTGACCCTAATGGAGAAACATTGCCGTACTACCCCCCAAAAAAAGGAAAAGAGACACGTCATACTTCTTTCCCTAGCGGCCATGGACGGACAAGAAAAGGTCCTGTTACATGACCTTGTGAACTCGCCAACGGTTACTAAACCGCACCACACCCGCTCTGTGTTCGACTATGCACAGGATGGAGAAACAAATACTACCAAAGAAACTCTCTGACAAAGAGAAGGGAAAACACAGCATAACTAACATTTCTTTTCTTCTGAATGCACGAAATTGAGTGTACGAAAAGAAAACAGTATTGTTTAGCGTTTTTTTTGTCCCCATGACTTCGGACCATCTGATGGTGGGGCGTCATGATGAAGCCTGATGATTGGACCCTCAGATTATACTAACATTTTCAAATTGACGGGAATCAGGGTAACCGACGTTCGGGACGGGCTGAACGCCCGAACACGAACGCCCGAACGTGCGGGACCCCTTGGGGATGCGTTCGGCCGTTCGGGCCGAAGGCGAACCAAAACAAAAAACAAAAAAAACTTAATAAAAAATATCACATTCATAGATAGCAATCATAGCACAAAATCTGAGGCTTTACTCTCGGGGAGGACATAATGTGCCAAATGGAAGGACTGGAAAGCTCAGAGAGCATCCAGCATCGCCCTTCTGCCTCGTCCACATTTGCCTGAGCATTACATCCAAATTCCTTACCAAATTTGAAATAAAAATAAAATACAGAAAATAAAACTAATAAGAAAAATAATAAAAAATCAAAAGAGAATTAAAATTAGTGAGTGAGAGTTTTCAACACTGCCATCTTTGGCGATTTTTCATTTTGTTTTGGCACACCCAAATGACCTGAAACTTTACAGATGTGTACTTCACATAATAAAACGCACACTTAAAAAGTTTCAAAAAATAATAAAATTGTTTAGGCCCCACAATAAAGTGAAAACAAAAAGTAAAAAGTGAAAAAAAATAGAGAAAACTAGGGCGCGGTCAGGGTTTGAGTTCGAAAATACGTTTCAAACTGCCGCTTTGGAGTCCACTCCCCTCTAAAGTTTACACTGCAGGCCAAACTCCTCCGTTGCCTGGCTGTCGCAGGGCGGAGTTTGTAACTGCAGTCTAGTCATCCACGTCGGAGGGCCAGGCCGTTTTCCAAAAAAGAAAAGAAAAAACAAGAAGAAGAAAAAAAAAGATCGTGGCGCGATTGGTCTCGAAATGTGCAAAACAAG
This sequence comes from Chara braunii, assembly GCA_003427395.1. Taxonomy (NCBI): domain Eukaryota; kingdom Viridiplantae; phylum Streptophyta; class Charophyceae; order Charales; family Characeae; genus Chara; species Chara braunii. The sequence continues at coordinate 880,232 of BFEA01000140.1, forward strand.
AGTGAATCTTCGCTAGAACATGGAAAGATACAGCGCCGTGATTTTTGTCTTTTGTGCAACGGGGATACAGGGGCCCAACGAGATACACGGGCTGACGTGCAACGGGGATACAGGGGCCAAACGAGATACACGGGCTGACAACAACGCAGAGGCCCTAGGGGATACACTTGCTGACAACAACCCAGTTTCTTTTCTTTTTTTTTTTCTCTCTTGTTTTTCCTTCTCATATTTCCCTACCTATGTGTGTCATCCTTGGGGCCTCGTGGTGGTGCATCTTTCCATGTTCTAGCCGAAGATTCACTCTCCTTTTGCACATTTCGAGAGTAGTGGAGCCCCCCTCGCCCCACTACTCTCAAAATGTGCAAAACGAGAGTGAATCTTCTGCTAGAACATGGAAAGATACACCACCATGATTTTTGTCTTTTGTGCATGTCGAGAATAGTGGAGCAAGGCCCTCTTTTTTTTTTTTTTTT
>BFEA01000140.1:936567-947471 GCA_003427395.1 Chara braunii
TTTTTTTTTGTCGCGGTGTGGCTGCGTCTCGGAACGAAAAAAAATAAAAGGTGTTTCGGCCCCATGGTTGGGCCACGACCGAGATGTCTCGGCCACACCCCAGATTGGCCACGACCGAGATGTCTCGGCCACACCCCAGGGGTGAGGTCCCATTAGCATGTGGATAGTAGTTTGGCCTATCCAGTGTGACACGGAGTGGCAGCGGGATGACAGGTTCATTACGAATTTTTGGGGTGAGAAAACAGGAGGAAGGCAAAAACAAAAAAAAAAACGGAGACCTCCCACCTGAAATCACGGCAAAGTGTTTCCCAGCCACCAGAAATCACAGGGTTGTTTGTGAGGAATTGTCGGTCTCCGTTTATTTGTTAAAAAAATATATATATACAGGGTTGCCGGCGTTCGGGACGGGCCGAACACCCGAACCCGAACGCCCGAACGTTTGGGACCCCCAATCGACGCGTTCGGATGTTCGGCCGAACGCGGAACCAAAAAAAAAATAAAAAAAAATAAAAAAATAAATAAATAAAATTTCTGAAAAAAACAAATGTCATGCAGAAGAATAAACTAAACAACATTTGCCTCAACAATACATCCAAATTCCTTACCAAATTTGAAATAAAAATCAAATACAAAAAATAAATAATATTAATGAAAATAAGAAAAAATAAAACGAGAATGAAATTATTGTGTGGGCGAGCAAGTTTTTGATACCGCCATCTTTGGCGATTTTTCATTTCTTTGTGGCTCTGTCAAATCCCATGAAATTTTATACATATGGATCTTACATAATAGAGAACCTACGAATAAAGTTTGAAAAAATAATATTATTTTTTCAGGCCCCGAAATAAAGGAAAAACAAAAAGTGAAAAGAGAAAAAAAACAAATTAGTAAGTGGGAAAGCAAGTTTTGACACCACCATCTTTGCCGATTTTTCATTATTGTTTGGCTCCACAGAATGACTTCAAAATTGAGATACAGATAGCTTACATAATAGAGAACTCGCAAAAAAAACATCACAAAAAAATATTAATTGTTGAGTACCAAAATAATTTTTTGCGGGGTCCGAACCCCTTCGAGTTCGGGCCTCGTACGGGGACCCGAATGCCCGAACGTTCGGGGGTCAGCTTAGGGGCCTCCGTACGTTCGGCCTGGCAACCCTGTATATATATATATATATACCTGATGAGTCGGTGAAACTCCGATGAAACAGTTTGTCACAGCCCCTCGTTTGTTCTCCTCTTCTCTCTCTCTGCCTACGGTGTACCGGGCAGTTCTGTTTGTGACGATATATATATATATATATATATATTGCGCAGTTTATAAAAAAAAAAAAAAAAAAAAAAAAAAATCATCTGATGCTGGTGGTTGCAAGAATAGTGCAAAAATTAACTGCCACATTTTTTGGAATAAACTCGACTTCTGTCAGCAGTGATCCTGACACCCTCCATATTCTCCGTGATTGAAGGAGGGCTCCACCCAATGAGATAATTGCACAACAGCAAACAAAATACTAAAAATTTTATATCCAGTGGTCCTATGGCCGACCCCATTTTTTTTGGGGTTGGCCACGCCCCCAATGGATTGAAAAGATTTTGGCGGGAAGCTTTCTTTGAACCGGCATGCCCGTGTTAAGGAGAGGAGGAGGGGAACCAACATCTCCTTCCTTTTTCGGGTAATACATGTAAAACACTGTCCGCGGGATCACGGCTGCTGCACGGCAGGATTTGGGTCACTCAACTGCCACACAAACTCTTTTCTATCCTATCCGGTTGCTAGTGGGATCATGCCCCAGATTGGCCACGGCCGAGTTGTCTCGGCCACACCCCAGATTGGCCATGGCCAGATATATTGGCCAAACCCCGGCGTGGCCCAACCATGATTTTTTTTTTTTTAATTAATTAATTTAATTAATTTTTTTTTTTTTTTTTTTTTTTTTTTTTTTTTTACGGTTCCGGCCCCGGGGGGGGGCGATAATAGGAGGGTTTAAAAAAAAAAAAAAAAAAAAAAAAAAAGACAAAAGTGCCTGTTTCGAACAGGCACCATGTGTATAACGCKGGCCACTGTTATTATTGCCGTTTTGAACTACGGTCGGGACGGACCTGCGGACGACTATTTTTTTTGCCCATTTGGAATGTGGGTTGTGACCCACGAGCCATTGCCCTTTTTGTTTTTTATGAAGCTCTTTCTTTTTTTTTTTTTTTTTTTTTGGTTTTCAAAAAATGTAACAAAGCCCGCTACCGGTAGCTCTAGGCTCGGCAAGGCTGGGTTTACCGCTAGCGAGAGGATCGGACTTGATAGTTGAGCGAGGTACTTGAGGTAATGTTTGGAGATGGTATATAGTTTACATTTGCAGACTTGTCAGCTTTGTATGAAAAATGGTTTGGGCCACGCGTTCGGAGGAAGTCGCAGCCACGCAAGTCACGTTGGTTGATAGTCACACGCACAAGTCAATCGACCGGTGCATTGACCCCGTCCCCGTGTACTTCGCCCCCCATGCAAGCGAGGCCGGATCCTTCGACATTTTGGACACCAAGTTTGCAGATTTGCAAGCATCTGCACCGCTGATCTACGCCGACTACGAGCGACGAAGACTAGCTAAGGAAGCTTCACAAACCGGCCCCTCCCACCCGGACTTTGGTCCCTCCCTCCGACAGGCAGCTTCGCCCTCGCAAGTAAGCTCGGTCTTTCAAGGAGGAGGGGGGGCTGGCATACTGCGCATCCACACGGGCCTGCAAGGCCCGACCAAACAGGGAAAAGTAAGGGCCCTACAGGCCCTGTGTCATTTTCAGCCTGAAAGCCTGAAAACAAGGGCCTACAGGCCCAGTGTCGTTTTCAGCCGCCCTGTGTCGTTTCAGCCTGAAAGCCTGAAAACGAGGGCCTACAGGCCTTGTGTCGTTTCTCTCTCTAAAAGCCTGAAAACGAGGGCCATTTTCAGGCCCTCATAAAGTCGACCTGCCGTGAAACTTAGGCACCAGACCAGGGTTTTTAGCACAGGCCATTTTGGGCCTGTTTTCAAGACAACCTTTGTTTGAACTTCAACACCAGGGTCTGGCACGTTTTGGCATCGGCAAGAGCAGCCTCCTGGACGGGCCAGCACTATATAAGACTGGCCCACCCTGCAGGCTTCAGGTAGTCGCGAGGGAGTTCATAGGGACTTCCCGGGCACTTCACGTGCAGGAGGCAGGAGGCAGTCTTCAGGATTCGGCAGCAGCACTCTGGAGGAGTAGCGTTAGCAGTAGTCTTCAGCGCTGGGCGCTGTTAGGAGCTAGAGTAGCGTTGGAGAGAGAGAGATGGTTGGCGGAGGCCAGGGATACTTACCTGTGGCGCCATAGCTCCAGCTTCGTCTTCGATGTACCTGCAACAAGGCGCCACCTTCACAGGTTAGTACCGGACTGAGGGAGAGAGAGGCAGTTATTCTTCTTCCTCTTCTAAGTCCACCATCTCTCCCTCACCCTCTCGCTACCTGACTTCTTAGTATCTGCAGACTACGAGAGAGAGAGAGAGAGAGAGAGAGAGAGAGATTTGTAACTTTGGGACTTGACGACGTTTGGGTTCAGACTCAACATTGGGATTGAGACATTGGACGAGGGATTATTTGGGACCTTCACCGAAGACTTCGTGTTGACGACATTTCCATCTTCCCCCTCTTCTTCGTCTAATCCCCCTCCTCTTCGTCTTTGTATGGTGTTGGGGACTGGCGCATTCTTCCTGTGTGAGCGCCAGGCCCCTTCACACCGTGTGATGATGATGATGTATGTTTGGTCTACACTGGGACATTGATTGGGCTGATCATTGGTATTTTAGCCTTCGGCTGCGCTATCTTGTACTATGTGAGAGAGGTTGGTTCTTGTTCTGGTCTGCACCTTTATGGTATGCGACAGTTGGGGATGAGGGATTTTCCAGGGGAATTTTTCATGAGAAATCTGAGACGATTTGCGTTCAGAAGGGATAAAGTTTGGCAGTTACACTGTCGATCTTCTTAAGTTAGTGAATAGGAGTTCTGCATGTTTTTGGCTGTTGTTGCAAGGGTCGTCTTGTTTCGTTTTGTCTTTCCCCAGGCTTCACAGAGTTTAGGACAGCGCGTATGGGTTACTGTAGTGAGTAGGATCACATTTTGTTTGTTTTGCCGGTAATAGGTTTGATGTGATGTGGTTATGAGGAACTAGGTAGCATGGAGGTTTGGATAGGGTATTTAGTTGACATGGACGTTTGGATGGGCCGAGTAGTAGCGAGTACTGTTGGGATGTGAGTAGTTATGAGGTATGTTTGGATAAAGTATATAGTGGACATCTGCAGGGGTTGTTAGCTTTGTATGAAAAATGGTTTGTTTTCCATATTTTTGGTTCGGTATAACAGGTACGCGGGCCCATAAGACTGCTATATGGGATCAAGACAGAGGGCAAACCTACGGACCCTACTGAGTCTCGGTAGACCTGTATGCGTGGTCCAACCCAGGGGCTCGGAGACCCAGCTCTACGGATTGGGATCGAGAATGCCCCTGTATTTTTGTTTTGAGTCTTGTGTTTACTCACTTACACGGGCGGTTATAGTTAGTATATAGTTAGTCCGATGCAATTGTTTACTCCTTCAGGACTGACAGACCGCGAACCTTACCAGTGTCCGGACTCCGGAGACTGGTAGATGTAGCGGATGGAAGTGGGTTTGAGGACCAGTTAGGTTAGTACCGGAAAGACGGTGGATTGTTCCCCCTGATGATGACGGCGTGGCTGTCGTCGAAACGCAGCATTGGGGACGCCATGATTGTGATTCTTCCATTGTTTTAATTCAATTGCATTGTCTGGTTTCATCTAGTCAACCATGATTGTTGTTTCCAAGACATTTTACTCCATTCATACGTACTTAAGGGATCTTACATCCAAATCCACCACTCTTGTTGCCCTATGCCAAGCAGGCTTTTTCCCATAGCGTGCGTGTAAGGCTTCCATCACACTAATAGCATCCTCTTTTGCCCTACCCTTTGCCTCATAACTTACAGGCGTACCCAGCTACCATTATCTGATTCTGATGGTGATTGTCCCTTTTTTTTTCTCTTTTTTTTTCCCCAAAAAGTCCAGGGTGTTGTAGAGGCCAGTCAGTGTGTGCACAGTGATCACCTGGAACTGTGAGCCGTGGGTGTCCTGGAATATGAGACCACCTCCCATCCCGTCCTCATGTCAATACTCCTAGCGCACCCCCTATCCCACTATTCTACCTCAGTGTGACCAGTACTGAGGACCATTGCGCTACCAACGGGCAGGCAACTTGGACCGAACAGCAGTGATACGCACCAGCCTGAGGCTGATAGATTGCCCACCCCTGGTGGAAGCGGAATCGGACGAACCTTGTTGAACAGGAACGTCGGACGCCAGGCCCAGACAATGGACTACAGGCCCCATATATATATGGCCACCAGACAGTTCTATCCGAATGTCAGTAGGAACTGCACCCAATGGCACCCTATCCAACCTACCTGAACCTACTGCAGGCACTAGACCCCACCAGTGACTAGCTCCCCAGCCTGTTTTTTTGTGTATATATTCTGTGAATCTGTGTAGACAGTATCATGTGTGAAAACTTGTGTATGTCACCTGTAAGCGATACATAATTCGCAAGCTATGTGTGTATGCCCGAAATATATGTGTACTCTGTGAATCATGTATCGAGGAGAGAACGGGACCAGCTGGACAAGGACCTCCCCCCCAAGGACGGAACCAAGCTTGAACCCGTGACCTTGTAACATGTAATCCAAGACTACCGTATGAGCAACAACCGGAAATGGAATGATGGTGTGATATGCCAGACTGGGGAGAACATCAGAACACCCGAGGCCAACACCTCAAGCAAACCCTTTTTTTTTTTTTTAACCTCAAACCCACAACCAACATACAACACTGTGGACTACCCTTGGGTGGTGCGCAGGCAGTGTCTGTAATAGTATCATGCGTCAGCCGAAGGGGATGTGTGTCCAGCCGTGCGTCAATCTAACGCCCTGCCGGTGTCCATGCGCAAGGCTGTGGGGTTTTGAACCAGCAAACTTATACCACAATGCGCATTTCCAACTGTTACTCTAACCACTCCCTCTCCGGAGAATTGAGCACAAGAAAGTTGTCACATCTGCCACTGACCAGACCGGATTTGTCTTGGAAAGCACCAATGCCATAGGGCCTAGCTCTTTTTTTTTTGGAGGGGGGCGGGGGGGAGGACAAATGCTCCAGTCTATTCGTGGGGAGCAGCACGTGCTGGGAACCGGGCCCAGGGTCCCAAGGGGCCTAGCTCAGTTCATACACCCATGAACCTTTCAGCAAAAGTAGATAATTCTGGGGTTGCCTGGGGCCACTCAGTTCAATGATAATATCTGAAGTCACAAGTCATTCATAGTAACTGGTCTCCAAAAAAAAAAAACTGGTCTCTACAACACCCTGGATTTAAATAAAAAAAAAAGAAACAAAAAGAAGAAGAAGAAGAAGCAACAAGTCGTTCAAAAAGGACCATTTCTTACAGATTTTTCCGGCATACGGGTACGCCGGCCGGGTTAACTCATCACTCGCGGAATAATGTATACTTGACCAGTTGCAGTCATTCTTTTTCGCAGGGGCCATGCTAATCTTCCCCTTCTCTCTGTATCGTTCCAATTTTAACGGATGAAAGGGGAAAAAAAAAAGAAGAAGCCTACTTGCTTGCTTCTTTTTTTTTTTTCTTTTTTTTTTTTTCTTTTTTTTTTTGTGACGTTGGATGCATTTCCCACAGAGTGCAGCTTCCCACCTATTGCAAGGTGCCAAGGGACCATCATAACAGGGTCCCTGCTTATGGATGATGTTGATGAGAACAGCCGTCCGGGGACCAAGTCCCACTTGCAGCGGTTTAGTTCCCGTAGCCAGTACTGCACGACACTGTGTGACTTCGTGTGGCAATGTGCGGCTGGTTGACAAACGACGGGTTAAATCGCAAAAAATAACAGGATTTGAACGTGCTGAATGACAGTAATGATGAAAGGCCGGTCAGTCTGGTAACCAAGGGTATGGCAGCGGCATTGTCGGGAAAAACTTTTAGTTTCTGTGGAAATACAAGACGATGGACGGTCCCCACGTCTAGCCCGACTGGGGTCAGGCTACGGACGAGGACCGTTCCCTGCGAGTGAAAGAGCTCATTCCGACTATAACAGCCAATGGGAAACCGCTACATAGCAACATTCAATCCATTCCGTTCGAAGAAAAACATAACCGACCATGCGCCCTACGATCAATGTCAATCAGCGGTCAGGAAACGTGTCGCACAAAACACAGGGTCCCGAACTGAGGACTAAACCGCTGCAAGTGGGACCACAGGGTCCCGAACTGAGGACTAAACCGCTGCAAGTGGGACTTGGTCCCGGCTCACCTACACCGGCAGGGGGAAAAAAAAAAAAAAAAAGTTGAGAAAACAACAAAAAACAACAAAAAACAACAAAAAACAACAAAAAAACAACAAAAAACAACAAAAACAAAACAAAAAATAATGAATAGTCCTCACACACGCTTCTCCACATTAAGGCTGTGAGAACCCTACCCTCTCCCCCCGAACACAACACACCCTCATTTTGGCTGTGTCTGGCCGGAAATCTGCTGCTGATGCGGCAAGACACATTTTTCGTACCCACTAATTTTATCTTGCGTATTAGATGTTTCGAGTCTTTTGACATTATTTTTTTTTCTGTGCCATATGGTGAGGGGGCCTCGCACTTGGCTAGGTCTGAGATCTCTCTGGGTCTCGCCGCAGGGCACAGGAAACGAAAACGGAACGAGTGCATCTGCCCACGAACGGTGGCAAAATACACTCGTTACTATTTATAGCAAACCCATGAACGTGGCCATTTTCTGCAGGAAGATGCACTCGTCTCGTTTTTCGTTTCGTGTCCCGTGCGGCGACGCCCTCTTTCACTTCATCTTTTTCTCTTTTTTTAAGCTTTTTTTTTCTTTTGGTTCTTTTTGATAAATAAAAAGGATAGCCCCCTGCCATTATGGGAAATCCATGCATCTTCATTGAAACTCGATGACATGCAAATTTTGTGTACAATTTGCCACAAGGCAGGCAGGTCCAATGTGCTTCGGAATCCCTATTGCCACCTACTTTCTACCCCCCTCCCCCCTCCCCCCTCCCCCTCCTCCTCCACGCACACAACTCAACCTGATTATGAATGTATACAAGCTATCTTTCCAGTCAGATGCGGTCATGATGAGGGTGCAGTGTATTTCGAGGGAAGATTCAAGATGGTAGTACCTTGTTCCCCACAAGACAATGGCCTAGCTCCATAACTGTATTTGAACAAGAACTTGATATATGTACATTCATGAGGAGGAGGAGGAGAGGCGAGGACCCGGGGGGGGGTGCAGAAGGTAGGGTAACCTTTTCTTCCCTCAAGGGCACTTTTTTTTTTTTTTCTTTCAAGCTTTGTTTTTTTTTTCACCATTGGGTAGGTACTTTCACTGCAAATGCACTATTGACTTCATCGGTTGTCCCTCTAACAGAATCCTGCAGGACGATGGCTGTACGTAGACAGCAATTGCGTTTATATGCTTTGTGTAACAGTTCTGGTCATAGCGTACCCTGGCTGTATTGCCCGCGAGGTGCAGCCAAAATGAGGGTGTGTTGTGTTTGGGGCCGGTAGAAGGTCTTCAGGATGACGAGGCGTCATGTTCAGCCCTACATCTTTTACCCTGAAGCTAACACCCCCTTTACGTTGTTGACGATGACAGGCCAGAAAAGAAAAAGAAAGGAAAAAGGAAAATAAAAAGGGCTTCAATTGGGGTATTGAACCCAAAGGCTCCAACTTTTTGAACCACCAGTACCTCGCCCTGCTATTTTTCTCCGACGCGGCCGTTAACGTGCCGCATCGGACGGAGGTTAACGGCCGGTACGAAAGAAAAAAAAGAAACAAAAGAAAAAAAAGAAAAAAAAAAGAAACGAAGAAAAGAAAAGAAAAAAAAAATCGAAGTGCGAACCAAAAAGCAAAAAGAAACTAACGGGAAAAAAATGAGCGCGGCAGGGAAAGCCGGGGTCATGCAAGCAAGGGCGCACAACAGAGAGAGAGAGAGAGAGAGAGAGAGAGAGAGAGATGCACGGCGAGCTGCGCGCAGCTCGCCGTGCATCTCTCTCTCTCTCTCTCTCTCTCTCTCTCTCTCTCTCTCTCATGGGGGCCAAGTCCCACTAGCAGCGTTGAGCAACCTCAACGCCTGAATCCGGACGTGTTCATGGAGATGTGCATTTCAGGAAACTCACCCACCATTTCTGCACATCACTGCAAAAACGTCCAGATTCAGGCGTTGAGGTAGCTCAACGCTGCTAGTGGGACCCCCGGGGAACAATGCACTGGCGGCTTTGCTTTTTCTGTTTTCTTTTTTTTTTGTTTTTGTTTGTTCACGTATGAAGTTTTCTTTGTTTGTTTTTTTTTTGTTTTTTTTTTTCGTTTGGTCCAATAACATGTTTGTAAAATGCCTTGTCAGGCATCTACTGGTAGTAGCAGGCTCGGCAGGGTAGCCGTAGGCTACGCCTACCGGTAGTTGCAGGGACGGGCCTTGAACACCGGTAGGTACTGGTGGTTTAATTGCAGTCGGATACATTTAGGAAAGTCCCAGTGTGAGTATGCCCTCAGGGGATAGATCCCAGACAGCTCAGCTGCTGGCTACCATACCATCTTCAGATTATAATTTTTCAACGACTGTCAGTTTTTCAAAACTTTGAGAAAATTTCCAGAGAATTTTTTATAGTTTTGTCAAGTCTAAGAGTGATTCTCAAATTTTCAATCTGAAAAAAAAAAAAAAAAAAAAAAAGATAAATAAAAAAATCAATCTGAGACTTTTGTTCCATACACGCCTATGGTTGTGTCCACTGTTTAGTTATTCAACCCCCCCGCCGCCCTCCTTAACCTTTTGTTTTGTTGTGTGGTTGTTGTGTGGTTGTTGTGTGGTTGTTGTGTGGTTGTGGCGGGATCCATAGCAATGCTCGATACACGCTTGTCCGTGGCAAAAAGCACTGGTAGACTTGACTTGAGTGACTGCGGTAAATTGGTTTTCCTTCCCCTACAATAAATTAAATATAGTCCAATTCATTTCCACACTTTTTCATTGGTCGACTCCACTTGAGTTAATATTATTCGAAGTTGCAAACTTCAGTGAAAAAAAAAATCCAAAATTTAAATCATTTGCCGACTTTTTTACGAAATTTGCCGTTAATCTTTTTTTTTCTGTTTTTTTAAGTTTTTTTCCCCTTTTCTTTTTCTTTTGGAATATAATTTAGGGGTAACTAGGGCGCAGTCACGAAAGCGGTTTGTAAATGCATTTCGAAGTTTGAACTGCCTTTTTGGAGTCCAGTACCGTCCCAAGTGCCAACTGCAGTAGAAACACTTCAGACGCATAAATTTAAAGTCACAAGGCCGACTTTGCAACTGCAGTCCAGTCGGGGATGTGGCCTCCTTTTTTTTTTTAATCTCAGGTGTGGCCGAGGCATCGCGGCCGTGGCCCAGCCACGCGACGAGATGCTCTCTCTTTTTTTTTTTTTTTTTTTTTTTTTTTCTCTCTCTCTCTCTCTCTCTCTCTTTTTTTTTTTTTTTTAAACCTCGGATGTGGCCGAGGCATAGTGGCAGTTGCCAGCCCCTAGATTTATAGGGGGGAAAAAAAAAAAAGAAAGAAAGAAAAAAAAACAGAGGGCCTTGCTCGACTATTCTTGACATGCACAACAGACACAAATCGAGGGCGCTGTATCTTTCCATGTTCTACAGGAAGATTCCCTCTCGTTTTGCACATTTCGAGAGTGGAGCCATGCAAAACGAGAGTGAATCTTCGGCTACAACATGGAAAGATGCACCACCACGAGGCCCCAAGGATGACATGCATAGGTCGGGAAATCTGAGAAAGGAAAAAAAAGAGAAA
>BFEA01000140.1:971426-986565 GCA_003427395.1 Chara braunii
GAGAGAGAGAGAGAGAGCTTAAAATACAACGGAGGTTGTGGCTGCGTCAAATTACGAATCGATGACAATCGCACAAGGCTTGGACTTGGCAGCCGCAAGCTAAAACCAGGCAAAATGCTACGCATGTCGCACGCCACTACACCAACCCGTTCGAAAACGCAAGAGTAAAATACAAATCTACAGTATTGTCTAACCGACTCTAACGCATTCCAGACCGTGAGGGTGACAGTCTTAATTTCGAAATGAAAAAAGTAAAAAAGAAACCGCAAATAAAACCAACACATTCGGAACAAAAGACCCCAACAACCCCGTAGCATCCACCCCCCTCCTCTCCCATACTATCCCAAGGGCGGGCGCCGGGCAGGACGACATCGGTGGCAAGGAGGAGGCTGGTGCCAGGACGACCGACGACAGGGGATCTAAGTGGATAGAAGACGATGCGGAATCACGGATCGGCGAATGCCAGACAACAAGCTCCACGGGCGACGACGTTCAGTGCAGGAACTCACGTCTCTACCTCGCCCGTATAGCCTTCTCTATCTCCAAAAGTGCATGGCAGATCAACTTGCTTACATCGTCCGACGCTTCGTAGTGCGTTCTTTGGACCTCAACCTCCGCTTCCATGGCTTCACACTGTCGAACTTGAATGGAGCACTGCCTCTTGCTAGCGCTCTCCATAGTTTTCGCAATGAGCGTCCCGTGCTTCTCCATGCACTCCGTGAGAGCTTCGAAAGTCTGTTGCCTCACGTTCTTCCGCTTGCCGAAAGCCCCACAGGTACCCGTCGTTGGTGACAAACCTTTCGTCGAGCTGTAATCTTCCTCGTTACCGTCACCAACAGCCTCCCCATCGCCGACAGACTCAGGCCCGCCTGAACCCCCGGACGGCAGCTGCACAGTGCACACCACCCGAACGGCCTGTGTCGACGACATTCTTTGGGTTTATGGTGTGACCCTTCGCGGTCGACCCCTTGATCTCCTCATACACGGCCCGATCCATGGTGAAATTGAAGCCATGCACTGACGTCTCCTTCACCATTAATAGGAAGATGTCCTGTTTCCCAGACTCCCCCCATAATAGGTGCACCTTCTTGAACTGCCGCATCAAGTTGTCCCATTTCTTCCCGCACGTGTCCGCTGTCCTTTCAACGCCCACTTTCTTCAACCTCTCTTCAACATCCACCCACTTCCATTCCCTCGGCTTCATGCGAGCGCACGCGTGCCCCATCCCCTGCAAATGCGCTTCCTGGTCCCGCTTCGCCCTGATGAGGGCCACCATCTGGTTGACTGACCAGAAGTTCCGCCCGTCCTTGGCCTCCACGTCGTCTTCCCCCTCGCTCCTCGCAGGCTGCGCTCGTTTTCCCTAACGCGAAGACGATGCTGGAGCCTTGCTGTTCCTGCCCCTCCCACCCATGGATTTCTTCCGCATCACCCAAACACCGCAGTCTCGTCGTCCTGCCGTTCCTTGTCCTTCGCGGTGTCCTTGTAATCGTCGGCGTCCAGCACCGCTGGCTCCTTCTCCGTGTTCACCTCCCGCACGCGCGGTCGCTGCACCCCGCGCGTTATCGACTCCTCGCATTCTCAACGGACCTGCTGTCGATGTTCCGCCCACACCTGTCTCCCATCCCGCTCACGACCACCGGACGCGAAATCTTCGTCCGCCGGCCCACAGACAGGCGTGTGGCTCCCCTTGCTGCCACCTCCCGACAATAGCGATGGAGGCTGCATCCACTTTGGTCGACTGCCAGCGGCATGTGCTGCTGACGATGACATCGATTGCACTTTCGGACGCTCCCTTGTCTTTTCTTACGCCACCCACTCCCCGGAGGGAGCCTTTGCAGATCGGCCCACTAGCGTCTCTTGCCCTGCGTCGTCGTCAGGGTGTGGGTTAACGAGGACAATGCGTGTGGCGGCCGATGAGCTCCCGCTGCACAGGCGGAATGAAAGATTGATGTCGTTTACAATATCGCTTTCACGTACGCCGTCTTCTAGGAGTTCGGTGAAGGACTGGTGAGACGTCGTCTCACGATTCCCATATAACTGGCTCCCCGCCCACTCCTGGGTGGAGCCACTTCCTAGCGCCACGGCACGTGACCGTGCTTCCTCCGCCTCCTCATCGTCCGTGCCAGGCAAAGTTGTCCGCGCGGTGGCAGGTGCGCATATGCAAACGGGTCGTACGACCTTGCAGTGCATGTCGGGACGCTGCGCGGCCCGTTGCTTGTGCATCGTTCCACTGGAGTCTTGTTCTTCGCCTGCCGCCCTTCCAAGATGACGCCCTTCGTCGATGAACGCATCTTGCGCGTGCGTCTAGGCAGCGTACCGAGGATGCACACGTGGAACACGACGACAAGGAGAAGTGTGACCAACACCAGGAACAACAGTGGTAGTCTTCGGAAGACGTCGGCCATGAACGACACGCGGTGAAGGGCGGTAACTGCACAACGCCGGTACAACTCCAGCAAACGGCGACGACACGACGACAAGAAATGGTGACGAGAACGGGGCAGGAAACGACAGACTGTACAATCCGACGAGCGTCGTCATCATGGCTTGCGTCATGTAGCTCAAAATAGGCGGGCTCAAATATTCGAATTTCCCATCCGTTGCCCCGATTTTCGTTTGGCGGCACGCGCTGCGAGGGGGAACGGTTGTGGACGACTTGCGTGGGAGTCGGCAGGCCACCAACGGTCGCCGTTGGGGTACGGTTCCTGGAAGCCGAACGTTGAAGACCGACGATGTCCGCGCGCCGCCCGGCAGGACCTCCAATGGACCAGCCGACGAAAATTTCCTTCCGACGACGGGTGCCCTCGCCGCTCTGATTATGGCGGATTGTTCACCTCCGAGGGACCTCGGGAGGTACCTTGGGGGAGGCCGTAAAATGGCTGTAGCCCGAGGATGGCCCGAGGATTCCCCGAGGAAATGTTTTCACTTTTTTTTTCGTTTTTTCCCCCGAGGATAGGTGGAACGAAGATTTCCTCGGGGATTTTACAGGGCCGAGGAGTGTCTAACCACCACCTATGTATTTTCATTACCTATTTATTCAATTTTATTGCCATTGCAAGGAAGATGAGTAATAGCGAACTCCAGCAATCAAACAGCATCACGAGATAGGGGCTCGTTCGACACTCTTTGGGGCGTCCTCGGAGCCCGAGGAAATTTTCCTTTTAGTCAAAAGGAAATTTGGGCCCTTTGTTCCACCTGTCCTCGGGGACGTCGCCCGAGGACGTTTCCTTGGAGCAATGTTAGAAAAGAAAAAAGGAAAAAAAAAAACAAACAAATGTGCCTAAGGCCTTCAGCCAATAAGGTGCCGCCACGATCCAGATTCTCGGTTGTAACGTCTCTCTACGCGTGTGCCCACTCCTCTCCGTGAAACGCGGATTCCTTTTGCCCAAGGGACCTCGTGAGGTCCCTTGGGCAAAAGGGAGAAATGGCTGGGGAATCCTCGGAGCCCGAGGAATTTCCTTCGGAGTGTTTTCACTTTTTTTTTTCCGACTGCAACCCCGAGGATAAGTGGAACGATTCCGAACGAACAATTCCTCGGGGACTTTAGGCGCCCGAGGAGTGTCGAACGAGCCTCATACACCAAATAAGAACACACCAAGAGTTCATAATTGACAATGCTGAAGTAGTCCCATCATCATCAACGAAGAACCAGAGTTGATATCCTATTGGCGCTCGGCGCCCAGACTACAGGTGGCAGATCCTATCTAGCCTATACTACGAAGCCGAAAGATGACATCAACAACATTCCCGAAGTACGAGCATATGGCGACCAATGTCGCACGCTTCAGCACCAGGTATGTCTTGCGCTACACTCACAACCTCGTTCCCTAACTCACAGATGCCACTAGCACCCAAGGACCACCCTGCGCTTCACCCAGCATACAGCATAGCAGCTCGGCTATGGCTGCGTGCTCCTTCCCTGCTCGCCCGTGAGAGCGTAGGCGCCAGCCAGCAAATAGCACAGCAGCAGCGCTTGCGCAGCATGCAGCCAGCACCCGAATGCGGAATGAGGAGTCAGGCCCTTCCCTATATCGAAGTGGCCTGTCTGCGTCCAGTCCAGGAAGCTTCCAGTAGGCCCCGGTAGCCTGAGGCCCAGTCACGAGGATAGCAGGCCTTGGGCCTGAAGTGGTTGCATGTGCCCAACTGCTTTCGGCCTGTGTTTGGCACTGTACCCGTATCCAGCCCAGGGCCTGCTTCACGTACATTCACACAGGCGTCCCAGGCCCTGGGTTCACTCAACCAACTGGCGCTGCGCAACTGCCTGAATTTCCTTGAGTTGCGTGGTGGCCAGAAAAGGGCCCTGAGGGCCTCGTCGAGTCTGCCTTCACTTAGGGCGGCCGACGGGCTGCAAAATGGGGGCCTTATGGGGCTCTTAGAGGCAGTGGCCTCGCACCATTATCCATTTACTATTATTATTATTATTATCAATTATTAATTTAGTACCAAGTATTAGATCCTTAGTGGAGGCTTCATGATGTTCATTGTTCACATTCTTCAAGAGAAAGGGGAGTTGTCTCTGCGCAGAGTCTTTTCTTACCCTCACAAACTCACCTGCTGCACTGTAGCTGCAGAGCTCAAGGCTTGCTGGCGTTGTCGGCGTTGCCACTGCTTGAGCAACAACAAGAAGACGAAGAGGAGGAGGAGGTGGAGCAGACAGACAAAGAAGAGGAAGAAGAGGAAGAAGACAAAGAAGACGATGCCGGCACCAGCCACGGCGATGAAGACGACTGTCATGGCGAAGAAGGAAAGAAGAAGAAGAAGAAGACAAAGAAGACAAAGAAGACGATGTCGGCACTGACGATGACTATGACGACGACGAAGAAGAAGGAAAGAAGAAGAAGAAGAAGAATTCCAAAGAGCTTTCAAATTGTAGTTGTGCTCGCAATTGATGATAAGGAAAACTGTATTTTGTTTGTCCAAACAAAACATAACAATGCAAGCCCACTATCCCTGTGGTGGTGAGTGAACCACGCGGATTGAGGCCTTTGCAGCTGGGATGGCTTCCATGATGCCAAATCTATTGCTGGGGAGCAAAACCTGCAGCTGGAAATCAGGTCCAGCGTCTCATTATTATGCGAGGATCTGCGTCCTCGGCAGGCCTAAGGGGCCCCGGTTACAGTGGTGCCCGCCCTAAGTGAAGGCGGGCCTAACATTTCACAAGAGGCCTTTGACTGTCAAATTCTGTGTCAATTTCATATTTGGGGTACAGGCAATTGCGACGCGGCAGTTGGTTGAGAGAAACACAGGCCGAGCAACAAAGACATTTTCACGGCCTACCTGGCCTTTCCAAAGAATGCAGGCCCTGGGCGTGAATCGCAGCCTCATACACTGACAGTTGGGAGGCCCAATCGAACAAGGCCCAGTAGCGGCAGGGCAAAGGCAGCATCCTGGGGCCTTCCGGAAGCTTCTGGGCCCAGGCCAGTGCAGCCAGGCTGCGCGAGCAGGCCAGCTCTTTCCATAAAGGAAAGAGCTCTCGCGAGGCAGCAGCATTCGGTCACTTGCTGGCTGGCGGCAGCGCTGCTGGAGCGATAGCTCGCGGGCTGGCTGCTGGCACTGGGAGCAAGAGGCTGCGCACGTGCGGTCGTGTGGTGAAGTAGGGCGCTGCTGAGGGCAGCGCCATAGCCCAGCCACCATAGCTGGTGGGCCTGGACTACCGTGAGGCGCATGAGAGGTCTTCGGGTGTAAGAGAGGACATGCATGGGTTTAAAGACAGGGAAGGGCGAAGGATGATGATGATGATGATGTGAGGGCACATACCTCGTATTGGCGATGGTCTGCATAAGGGCGACATCTTCAAGTACTTCGGGTTGCCGCTGATGTCAACAGTTCAACAGTTGCATTGTCTACTGGTAGGCTGATCGTAGCTGTGTAGGAGTAGACTGGGTGCTAAGCCCCAAGTAGGAGTGTGAAGGGACTGGACTCTTGTGTTGTGGCGGAGAGAGAAGCTCTCCTTGACATTGGTTTTCAGTACTACGAACCTCCATTGGTATTTTATTGGTGCAATGCTGCTCTCTGGACACAGTGTGACTATCTGGCTTTCAATGTGATGATGTAATCTGGAATTTGTCATCTCGCTGTTGCTTATTTTCCTTGCAATTTGGTATCGGAGCTGGTTCATATTGCGCTTCATTGGTTCTTCGCAATAGTTATTCGGTGCTTCGCATGAGGTGTGGGGCAGTGATAAGGCTTGGGCGTTGAACAAAGGGCGGCCCGGGGTCGTGTGGGCGCACCAGGGTGGTGACATAAGGGGTGTATGCTGGATGATGAGAGCTCGCTGATGTGGCATATTAAGCCGAGGTGGAACCGCATTCTGCTGTTGGTTGTGTCGAGGCAAGGACCGGTCATCATAATTGCACATCAGGTTGCCGGTGAGAAAAATTGTGGTTGGGGGCAGCATTATGAGGTACGTTGCTCTCTTCCTTATCTACCCTCTTCATTGCTTCGTATCGTGAGGAAGTGAGTTCTGTCTTGAGAGTCCTCTCGATGTGAGGTGTCGCGAGCGCTCAACCTTGAGAGTCGACATTCTTCCTGGGCAGCAAGCTGGTGGGAGACGGGCGAAGCCTCTGAAGGGCCGTGGACGAAGCACTCGGGTCACGGTCACCATGCCAACCTGTTGGGACTAGTACACGCATGCTTTGCCGCAAGTCCTTGGTTCTCCTGCTTGTGCAATAGAGGTCATGCAGGGCATGCTAGCCCTTTGACAGACGCTTACCAGACCATCTTTCTGGCGGGTACTCGGTGTTGACTCTGGCTGTGATCGTCGTCCTGTCTGCGGCGTTAAATAATTCCTGAGGAGTTACGGGGGATCTCCTTAAATGCCTCCGGATCAGCCAGATCAAACCGGGTGTAAGGCTCGTTGCGTGCGAGGGTAAATAATGTGCAGGGGCTGGCAGGCTCGGCGTTGACTCGGGGCACAGGGGTGGGCCGGATTGCACACCCTCAGACACGTTGCTCAACCAGAAGCTCAGGGCGTCGACACAAAGAGACAACTCAAGAAGGATACAGGGGGAGGGGGGATTTCGGTAACTGTTCATAGTGACATTCATTAGACAATCTGCCATTCAGCATACATCTCCAACAGGAGATGTTATTTTTATTTTTGATTATCTAGTTGTTATAGATGTGACTAACAACTGACAGACAACTGCAAATAGACTATATCTTTGCTGTGCAGCAATCTGTTCTAGGGTAATCTAAAAATAGATATGATATTTCCTGTAGGATCTAACATTAGCTGTTACTACATCACATAACTGTTTCTGTTCAGTCCGACCGAAATTAGTTGTGATTCGTAATCGGTTGTGTGTCAAGCTAAGGTAGGATTCAGTGTGGATTCTAGTTTAGATCACACACACTGTAGCTCATGAGTGATGCAAGCACTAGTGAGGAGGAGTTGTTAGTGGACGACCGTAGGACTACTCGTGGAACTGCTCGCAATCGACCTTTGACTTTCCTAGAGTTAGGTCCAGGAGACGAGAGGAGATTACGGAGAGAGGCTAGAGAGAGAGCGGCGGCAAGGAGAGCGAGGGCAGCTGAGGATAGTGCCAGGACTAAAGTTTCAGCTAGCACCAGTGCAGCTATGGCTACTTCATCTACCATGTCGCAAACCTCTTCACAGTCCACTTTGTCAGGAGTTAGTCAGAGTGGTTCTCAGGGGTCCATTAGCCAGAGTGTTGGCTTCCGAGTCAGCCAGCAGACTCAACTCACGCCGGAGGATTATGAGATCCTCCAAGCAAAAGAACTTCAAGATGAGCTACAACGGCAATTGGATGAGGCAGCAGAGAGAAGAAGGAGAGCAATCCTGAGAAAAGTTAGACTAGGTAATAGAAGAGAGGAGCTTGACAAACTGGAAGCATTGGACGAGTCAACGCGTGATCCTGCGATACGAGCGCTGCGTAACTCACTTCTTTGTGTGACGGAAACGCAGACTGTCCAGCAGGAAGTGGTGGCTGAATTGATGGCAGGCCAGAAAGAGATTCTGGCTGCACTACGGGCTCCTCGTTCCATGATGAGGCAGCCACAATATGTTGTAGCTCCCCCTCCAGGTGTTGGTTCATCAGTGACACTGTCGTCGGCAGCGCCTCAATTCTCACCTATGTTTGGCATGCCCCCTCCAGGTGGTTTGGTAGCAACTAGTGGTCCGGTTCATAGATTCTCAATCGTACCATCCATGACAGTGGTCACTACAGCCCCACTGTCAAGCCAGGTCGTTAGTGTGCAACAGCCTGTTTCAGTGGCTATGCAGCCGCTGCAGCAAGCCCCTGGGCCCATGCAGCCTATGCAACCTATGCAGTGGATGCCCAAAATACCCTTGCTGAGTCCTAAGCCCTTCTCCGGCGACAGGAAGAAGGATGAGGACTTGGATACCTGGGTAAGAACGGTGCCTACCTATGTGAGGCACAAACTTACCAGGCCAGAGCAAGAAGTTGTTGTGGCTGCCTCCTTTTTAGAGGGGTCAGCAGCCCGCTGGTTGAATGGCCTAGTGTAGCAGTTGGGCTACAGTCAGAATTTCGATGCCTGGGCCCAGGCCCAGACATTGGAAGAGTCTGTACGATCCGTGTACAACAGGTGGCATGACCCGCAAGGGGCGCAAAAGGCCACCGACGCGATCAACAGTCTTTGTGCCAGATGGTACAAGAATGTTAGAGAGCTGACAGACACCGTAGAACGTCTGCTCGTGGTACCTGGGGTGCGCTATGACCAGCAGGTACTCCTTACGGATTACCTTAGATGTCTGCCTTCAGAGGTCAGGACAAAGCAAGTAGACGAGGCCCATGTCGATCAGCACAACTTCGCCTCTTTCAGCAAGAAAGCCTTAGACATAGAGGCTAAGTTGGGATCTGCGCATCAGAGTCAAGGCGATGTTAGGAAGAAGAGGCTACCCCAAGACTGGAAGAAGAAAGGTCAACTAATGTTTGTTGACCACGATGGTCAGGCAACAGAAATTGACGACTTCTCAGACCTCGGGGAGGACACAGAGCATGATAGGGCTTGTGAGACTTTGGATGGGGGAGTCGTGGCACCTATCAAGGAAAAGGCTAGGGGGACCGGGAAGAATAAGGTAGTACGGTCCACGGGTCAGGGCGACCAAGGAACACCCGCTTGGGTAAAACTTGGTTTAGAGTATGAGGTATGGAGCGATAGAGTTGCTAGGGGCACGTGCATGAATTGTGGCAACTATGGCCACACGTCTCGAACGTGTCGAGGCAAGAAAGTCCTGACGAGGGTAGGCACACCAACGGTGGTGGGACTATCTTCGAACTTTGGCAGTGCTTCTGCGAGCACTTCGCAAGGAAACACCTCGGGTCAGTAGGAGTTTTAACCGCTCTTACTCGCGCTGAAGTGATAATGTTGCCTTCCCCACTTCAGGCGTTGGCCAAGGCTAGTGACCCACGTATCGTCCCGCAGACACATTCAGACCCACCGACGCTCTATTCGAGAGATGTGTCTGAGGCCCTAGAAGAGTTAGAGACTGAGTGGTCAGGGAAGGACCCAAGGGACTCTTGGGCGATGATCAGTAGAGGTCCAAAGGGTGAACACTTCGTGGTAGAGGTTGATGTAGGTGGCCGTAAAGTTGGCGCCTTCGCAGACATAGGCTCTACACGGAACTTCATCAGTCGTGCTTGTGTGGATAGACTGCGCTTAGGGGACCAAGTGCAACGGCTTAGCAGAACTGTAGCTTCTACGCTGGCCAACAAGCATGAAATGTTGGTAAAAGACTATGTCAAGGACGTAGTGTGTACACACTACCTCGAGGTCGTGCAAGCGCAGTTTGATTGGGATAGACAGGTGTTGATTCACAAATTGCCCAACGGTAGATCTGTTAAATTGCAGAAGTTTAAAGCCAACAGTCTGATAGAAAACTACGGGTGCATGTGTGCATTATCTTTTTATAACTATTATAAGCAGAATTGTGAGGAGGGCATGTATCTAGTATTTGTCTCTGAGAAAGGGGAGACCGTAAAAACACCTCCAGAGATAGAATCAGTCGTCGCACAATATTCAAACCTTTTTGAGGAGCCCATAGGCGTGGTAGAAAGGGAGGTTGTCCATGCGATAGAGGTTGTCCCAGGTAGTAAGGTACCTAGAGGATGAATCTATAGGATGTCTCTTGCGGAGTTAGATGAGCTCCTCCGCCAGCTCAAGGAGCTCATAGAGAAGGGATGGATTCGGCCTAGTACCTCCTCTTACGGCGCTCCAGTCCTATTCGTACCAAAGAAGGGAGGTACCTTGAGGATGTGCATTGACAATAGGGGCCTCAATGCCATCACTATTAAGAACGCAGAGCCCCTACCCCGCATCGAGGACCTCTTGGATAGAGTCCAGAGATGCCGGTACTTCACCAAGATAGATCTGAAGTCCGGATACCATCAAATTGCCATTAGGCCTGAGGATCAGCACAAAACCGCATTTCAGACCAGGTACGGTCTGTACGAGTTTGTGGTGATGCCCTTTGGACTATGCAATGCACCTGATACGTTCCAGCACGCGATGAACAAAAATTTTCGTAACTACTTAGACAAGTTTATCGTCGTGTACCTCGACGATATTCTCATCTTTAGTAGGACAGTAGAGGAGCACGTTGAGCACTTGAAAACAGTGTTAGGTCTCCTAAGACAGCACTAGTACAAGGTTAACTTGGAGAAATGCGAGTTTGGTCGCACCAAGATCTTGTACGTGGGTCATAAAATCTCAGCAGATGGACTGAGGCCGGATGATGCCAAGGTGACCAGCATACGTGACTAGCCCAGACCTCAGACTTTTACTGAGGTCAGATCGTTTTTGGGGATGACGGGCTACGATCGTCCGTTTGTGAAGAACTATAGTACTATAGCTTCCCCATTGACGCATCTAACTTGACTGAACACCCCTTGGGAGTGGATGAAGAGTGTGAGGCGGCCTTCAGGAAACTGAAGTATGCTCTGACACACTATGAGGTTCTTAAACTTCCTGATCCTGATAAGCCATTTGTCGTGACTACAGATGCCAGCCAATATGGCATTGGCGCAGTCCTTGCGCAAAAGGACGGGCCCAAGTTGAGACCTATCGAATATATGAGCAAAAAGATGCCATCTCAAAAACTAGTTAAGTCCACTTATGAGCGTGAGCTCTATGCCCTGTATAGAGCGCTGGTTCATTGGAGACATTATCTCCTAGGCAGATTCTTCTATGTGAGATCTGACCATGAAACCTTGCGCTGGATCAAGACACAGCTCGTCCTCTCTGATGCACTCAAAGAGATGGATACAAGTGATAGACATATATGACTATCAACTTGATCCAATCAAGGGAGAGTACAACAAAGTGGCTGATGCGTTATCTCGTCGGGCAGATTATCTGGGCGCGTTAGTTACGGAATTTGGCATATCTAGAGATCTAACTCGATCACTGGTGGAAGCCTATCAGCAAGATCCAGTTATGTCTGAGATCATCCGTAGATTCCAAACAAAGGACCAAAAACTTTGGACGGATTTACGATGGTAGACGGCTTGCTGTTTCTTGAGAAGGCAGGGAATAAAAGGATGTGTGTTCCCAGTAGTGAGTCGTTGCGTAGTTTATTTTTAGGAGAATGCCATGATGCAACTGGTCATTTTGGATACAAGAAGACATCAGCGAACTTAGTACAAAGATTCTGGTGACCCTCTATGATGATAGATGCAAAACACTACGTTGAAACCTGTCAGGTTTGCCAAAGGGACAAACCTAGGACTCAGGCACCGCTTGGGCTCATCAAGCCCTTGCCGATTCCTGAATGACCGGGTTAGAGTGTGTCCATGGACTTCATGGATACTCTGGTGACCAGTAAGTCCGGCAAAAGGCACATCTTCGTAATAGTGGACCGCTTTACTAAGTATGCAAGACTGATCGCTATGCCAGAAACAGTTAAAACTGACAACGTCATCAAACTGTTTATGGATAATTGGATACGTGATTTCGGGTTGCCTACGTCTATCGTTAGTGATAAGGATGTGAGATTCACAAGTGAACTGTGTCAGTCAACCGCTGAACAGATGGGCACAAAACTCCAAATGACCTCAGGGAATCACCCTGATTCATATGGTCAGGCAGAACAAATGGAGCGGGTAGTACAACACCTGCTTCGGCATTATATTAAGCCAAGTCAGGATGACTGGGACGAGAAGTTACCTCTCATCACCAGCCTGTACAACAATGTTGTGCACAATACTACCGGTATGACTCCCAACCAGTTACATCTTGGTTGGAAGCCCAGAATTGCACTTGACTCTCTGCAACCAGAAAGACAACCCACTGCAGCACCTGGCAGCATACACTTTGCTGTCAAATATGAACAGATGCTGCAGCAGGCCGTTGAACATATTAGGAAGTCTCAGGATGCTATGATCGCATGTGAGAATAAACATAGACGGCCCTCTAACTTTCAGGTAGGAGATAGAGTCTGGGTAAAGTCATCTGAACTAGGTCAGGAGATGGGGATATCAAGAAAACTGATGCCACCGTATTTTGGGCCCTGGGAGGTCTTGGACATTGTAGGAGATCAACCGGATGGGCCTTCATACATGATTCGTATTCCTGCACACTTACGAACTTACCCTATGTTCCATGCCTCTAAGTTGGCACCTTTCGCTGCTACTGACCAGTTTCCCTGAAGGCGATCAATGCTGCCCCCAACCATGGATGGCGAGGTGGACATCGACCAGATCGTGGAGCATCGAGTAATGCCTGTTCCTTGACCATCAGGCAGAGGGCGCCCTCCTAAACCAAGAATGCAGTATCGTGTGAGCTTCAGACATCATCTCGATCCCAAGGAAGATCGCTGATTCACACGAGAAGAACTCCTGAGAACAGCACCTCAAGTGATTGCAGGTTATGAAAGAGAACTGAAAGGGAAGATGCCTACAGAATAAGAGACTTCTCAGAGGACTAACGAAGTAAAGGAGGAGGGAATAAGAGGATCTGCGTCCTCGGCAGGCCTAAGAGGCCCCGTTTACAGTGGTGCCCGCCCTAAGTGAAGGCGGGCCTAACATTTCACAAGAGGCCTTTGACTGTCAATTTCATATTTGGGGTAAAGGCAGTTGCGACGCGCCAGTTGGTTGAGAGAAACACAGGCCGAGCAACAAAGACATTTCCACGGCCTACCGGGCCTTTCCAAAGAATGCAGGCCCTGGGCGTGAATCGCAGCCTCATACACTGACAGTTGGGAGGCCCAACCGAACAAGGCCCAGTAGCTGCAGGGCAAAGGCAGCATCCTGGGGCCTTCCGGAAGCTTCTGGGCCCAGGCCAGTGCAGCCAGGCTGCGCGAGCAGGCCAGCTCTTTCCATAAAGGAAAGAGCTCTCGCGAGGCAGCCTCATTCGGTCACTTGCTGGCTGGCGGCAGCGCTGCTGGAGCGATAGCTCGTTGGCTGGCTGCTGGCACTGGGAGCAAGAGGCTGCGCATGTGCGGTCGTGTGGTGAAGCAGGGCGCTGCTGAGGGCAGCGCCATAGCCCAGCCACCATAGCTGGTGGGCTTGGACTACAGTGAGGCGCATGAGTGGTCTTCGGGTGTAAGAGAGGACATGCGTGGGTGTAAAGACAGGGAAGGGCGAAGGATGATGATGATCATGATGTGAGGGCACATACCTCGTATTGGCGATGGTCTGCATAAGGGAGACATCTTCAAGTACTTCGGGTTGCCGCTGATGTCAACAGTTGCATTGTCTACTAGTAGGCTGATCGTAGCTGTGTAGGAGTAGGCTGGGCGCTGAGCGCCAAGTAGGAGTGTGAAGGGACTGGACTCTTGTGTATTGGCGGAGAGAGAAGCTCTCCTTGACATTGGTTTTCAGTACTACGAACCTCCATTGGTGTTTTATTGGTGCAATGCTGCTCTCTGGACACAGTGTGACTATCTGGCTTTCAACGTGATGATGTAATCTGGAATTTGTCATCTCGCTGTTGCTTATTTTCCTTGCAATTACATGAATAGTCTTAAGCCTGATGATGGTTGGCTGATCCTTCTTAATAAGTTATTAGCCTAAAAAACTGCCATTTGTCAAAAGGCAGTTTTTTTTTCGGGGGGGCCAACGGCTCCTGGGTCACACCTAGCATTTGGAATAGGAAAGGCAACTTTAGCAGTTCTCCAAACAGGGCAACACACACACACACAAAAAAAAAAAAAAAAAAAAGCCACCGCTAAATCTGCATTCATGTGACGTCAAAAAAAAAGGGGCACAGTTTCAACTTTCAACCCCCCAACCCCTCCCCCCCGCTAAACTTGCACATGATTCTGAAACTCAAACGGTTACATAGGCGCCACTTTGTCTTTTCTTGGCTATTTCAAACTAAAGAGGGGACGCAGGAGTCGGGAGCACTTTCCTCTTTTTGGCTTCGATGAACAAAAAACTGGGCTTCATTGACCACCCCCCCCCAAAGAAAAAAAAACGAAAGCTCAAAATTCTCATCTGACTCGGTCTGACGGTCCGACGGCCTCGGCCTCTGGACCTTATTCATTCCAAGTTGAATATACATATGAAATTCTAGAGGGTCTAGCAGGAGGCCCTCTGAAGAGAATTGTTAGCATATTTTTGGGCTTTTCATCAAAGCCCAGTTTCCTTCAACGGAAAAAAAAAAACACTCTGTTTTGACGAAATGGCTGTTATAAGATCAGTTATTACTCTGTTACTACTGTCTGAAAGGGACCTGTTTTGACGACGAAATGTGCAGTTGAGGATACTCAACGCCATTTCTGCACATATCCTGATTCGTCAATGACGTCCAGATTCAGGCATTGGGGAAACTCAACGCTGCTAGTGGGACTTGGCCCCTGGAGGTTGTTTATCTTATGCCTTTTTTTAAGTTTTTTCTTTTTCTTTTTCTTTTTTTCTTTTTTTTCTCTCTCACCAAATTGAATGTGGTTGCCAATGGGGGCAGCACTGTTCTTTTCCCTTGAGTCTGTAACTGTCGCCGTGAATTGAATCTTGCAGCTACGGAAATAGAATCTCGCATCTGCCAGAGGCATGGCATGCTGCTCGTTCTCTGCGTTACTTATGGATGGAGGTATGTCTAATCAATATCCTTACATGAACTTAATATTCAACATATTATTTCTTCAGAATCTCTTTCCTTGTTGTATCATTCTTGCATCATTGAACAATCTTAACTGCATCCCTTTGCACTCGCACCA
>BFEA01000140.1:1064556-1074800 GCA_003427395.1 Chara braunii
GGCTAGGTCCCACTTGCACGAATTAAGAGATACTGACCGTAGATAGCAAAGATCAACGGCCGAAATCTCCTAATTTGCGCAAGTGGGACCTTGCCCCCGGCTGGCCACCCGGGACCCGGGCAGCTCGGCTGGTAGCCTAGTTCTTAATAGTAATAACAATTTGTTAAAATAGCTTTCATGTTGGTTTACGCTGTCTGCTGCAGGTGCAGGTCGTGACGCACCCAATCAACGATCATCGTTTGGCGAAGGCTCTCAATGAACAGGGGAGATTAGTTCCGCTTGTCGCCGAATTAATTGAAAAGGAAATATCAGAAGCATATGCTTTTCTTTGATTTTTTATTTTCCTTCTTCAACCACCAGTACGTTTGCTACCCATATGTTGATCTACGCGTGTCATCCTTGCTGAGGGGCCGTCTCCTACGCCGTGTGCATGCCTACCTAGGGAACACACCAAGGTGGGATAATACCCACATGCTTGTCTCAGGATTTGCGCTGTGGCTTAGAATCTTTAGATATTATTATTTGCAATTCTATTTTCTCTACCATGCTTTGATACTGATATGTGCCTCTCTCTAGCTCTTTCTCTTTTTATTTCACAGGTTTTTTTTTTTTTTTCTGAATATTTTTATTAATTTCAATATGTTTAAAGTGATTGTCAGGTTTGAACTCCCTTTTCGCGTCACCGGTTTTTTTTTTCTCAATTCCTGCATATTATCCATGTCAAGGGCCATGCTGATCTTGCTACCTTCTTCACCGAGTACAATGTGCGGTCATTATTTCTGTGCTTAGACTGAAAGATATCCCAAATACAACTAGAATGACCATACCTTGTATTTGGGTGAAGAAAGTACTAGTCTTCTCAGAGTATGCCTTGTACCTGCCACGTGGCTGAACGGAACACTGATGTGAATCATGTGACTAGTTGTATTTTTTTTTTTTGGATTTTGGTTGTCATCTAATCACAAACAATGGAAATTCAAAATCCGATTCAAATCATTTATTACCTCAGAGCAGTCGGAGGTAGAAGGTCTGTAGCTCACAGGTACGCGAGCTCCATGATGTACTTACGCTGTGAAATTAAGACGTCTAAATACATTATAATGATTATATTTGAGTTAATGTCTCTCTTCCAATTCAAGCTTCAAATCATTTTATGATCTACTCAAGAGTCACGCGTTCAAAACACATGTTTTTTTTTAATAATTTATAATTATATTATTATTTATCGATTGCGTCTAGCCGTCAGTTAGGGACCCTCCTTGGGAATCTGCAGATTTTTGTTACATTAAACTTAATTTAAGTTAATTGTAAGGTTTTTTTTTTGGGGGGGGGGGGGGTTTAGTAATATAATGTTCTAAAATGATACTTAAATCCCAATGCCCTTCTTAAGTTCTTACTTTGTCATTAATTTCTGCAAAGTAAAGAGACCTGCAGAGTCCCATGTGTGGGGTAAGGGTATGCTGACACTGACATAGGACCATTTTTTGACTGCGCTCTGGGCGTGTTTTCGGTCAGATACATCTAGATCAGGCTGTCATTACGACCAGATACATTCCGGAAATCCCTGATGCGAACATCCTCTAAATAAATATGGGTGGAGTCCACATGCAGCCCTTTGAATTTTATTTTTTTCAAGAATCCCTTTGAAAATTGTATTGCAAAGAAGTAACAAACCAGCAATTCAATTTTTTTATTTTTTTTATTTTTTTTGCAAAAGTACCAAAAAATTCATAAGAGCACATGGAACAACGGGACATTAACTTACTGAAATTAACGATAGTAATGACATTAATGAAATTAATAAATTTAAAATTTATGAAAAATATTGAAATTGCATGTTCGGTTTTCGCACTTGGCA
The DNA here is from genome assembly GCA_003427395.1 of Chara braunii. Lineage (NCBI taxonomy): Eukaryota > Viridiplantae > Streptophyta > Charophyceae > Charales > Characeae > Chara > Chara braunii. The sequence goes on from BFEA01000140.1 coordinate 1,066,415, forward strand.
AACTGAAAGCTGAATTTCTGAATCGAAAAAAGAATTACAACTACTGGAAACCCTGCGGCACAAAACAATTAAAAAACAAAATAGAAATAAAAAATAAAAATGAAGTTGGTACAAGTTGTTGGTAGAACTACTTGCAGAAATCGGACAGACCACCTTCATGCTCAAGGCTTCCCAACGTCAATTCCATTGGCGGCTCGCATTTCTTCTTCTTCTTCTTCTTCTTCTTCTTTTTTTTTTTTTTTTTTTTTTTTGAACCGACTAAGGGTTTTATAAGACTTTTCGGCAGCTCGCATTCTATTCATCGCCAATTCTCGAACTGAAACTTCTTAAATCGAACTATTTTTTCCTCCACTATTCATCGCCAATTCTCGAACTGAAACTTCTTAAATCGAACTATTTTTTCCTCCACTGAAGCCACACACCAACGCTTTCTTAAATTTTTCACCCCCTCTCCCAGAATCCAACTCTGAGACTGAGACCTGTCAAAAAAAAAAAAAAAAAAATTCTTCCCTTTTTTTGGCCTTCTTTTTTTTTTTCTTTTTCATTAGTTACCCGTCCATAATAATTACTTTATAATAGTTTATAATAATTTGTATCCCCTTTGGCCCATTATGATTATCGTCCTCCGCTCGGCGATTCTGAACCAACCAAGAGTTATTGGCCGGAGTTCTGTCTGCTGATCCTACGGTGATCCTTCGGTGAAACTCCGGCGATCTTTCGGCGTTCCGTTGGTGGCGATTCTCGGATCGTCCACTCTTAGCTAAGCTGCCGTTTCAGAACTTTTTTGTCAATCAATCCTTTGTTGCCCAGGTCACATAATACGCCAAAGAGAATTTTTTAGAGGAGTCGTAGTCGGATGATTCGTCGCATCTCTCGTGATCCGTCGCATCTCTGGTGATCTGTCGCATCTCCTTGTTTTGAACAAGTAGATGAAAAACCGTCGACGGCCTCCTGCCCTCCCTTCCCCGCTCTCCCCACCATTTGTGGACTGCGACCGCTGATCAGGGATCTGCATGGCTGTCGCGACCCGTTGATCAGCAGTCTAGATGGGCTTCCCTGACCAGAAAACTGTTCATCAATAATTAGACATCTTTTTTTTTCTTTTTTCTTTTTTTTCTAATTCCACTCCATCTATTGGTGGGGAGCTGCACTCCATCAACAATTAGACATCATCTTAGCCCTGCAACAAAACCTGCTTCGCCAGAGGGCACCAATTGTCGACGATGGACCACTCTACCGCCATACCAGCCGTCAGACCTCTCAGCAACTGTGTCGTGCGGAGCAGGAAGAAGAGCTCCTGAGGGAATGCCTGGAATAAAAACAATGTGCAGTGCACACACGAGCAATTCTGTCAAAAACAACATGAAATATTCCCAAAAAGAGCTATCAGGTGATTCTATTTATATTTATTTATTTGTTGTTATGTGCGTTGCACCGTGTACCTGTACGCGGGGTCCGCGTACGTGACATACAGACCGGTGTACAGGCCTCTTTTTGACCATTTTGGGGTGGGGCTTCGACTACCGAGGAGGGGGGCGGGAAAGGGGGGGGACGGGCTACTGCGGCGGAGAGAGGGTGGAGGTGGGGCGGGCCAGGGAAATCGGTGGTCATTCGATTTCGAACGGGCCCAGTTTCCTGCCCACACCACCTCCATCCCCCCCCCCTCTCCTCACTTTTGCCATCGTCGCATCCAACCCGCGGTCGCCATCGTCCCCATCGTCGACAAGGTCCCTGTCACCAACATCGCCACCATCGCTCGTCGACCTGAAGCTGCTGCCAAGCAATTGCGACGGCCTCATCGCCATCATCGGAGGGGTGTGTGTGTGTGTGTGTGTGTGTGAGAGAGAGAGAGAGAGAGAAAGAGAGAGAGAGAGATAGAGAGAGAGAGAGAGAGTCAACCTGAGCTGCGACGGATCCTCGTCGCCCTTTTCCTCCTCCTGGACACACACACACACACACACACACACACACACACACACACACACACACACACAGTCTTGTTCTGATGCCACCGTGATGCTCAGCAGAACATCACAGTGGCATCAGAACAAGACTGTGTGTGTGTGTGTGTGTGTGTGCAAGTTGCCAAGTACAGCATGTGTGTGTGCCATTATCTCTCCCCCCCCCCCCCCCCGATGTCGCACTGTGCCCCCAATGCAAACACATGCTGTGCAGTCTTGCACACAGTCGCAAACGCACGGGATCCAACGGTGTTGCGTTGTGCCCCGCTGCGCGAACATATCGTTTCTGGGTGCACAACCGCCCAGGATCCATGGCCAGTGCACAACACGCACATATATGTACCAAAAAAAAAAAGAAGAAAAAAGTGCGAGTACGTGGGTTTTTCAGGTCGTACGCGTATGCGTACGTGGTGCACCGCAGGTTGTTATAGTATATGCTGCAAATGGAAGCGAAAAGGTCCGCTGAACACATACACATAGCAGTCAGTTACAGACTGTCCTTGCGAGTCTGCAGATTTTTGTTACATTGAACTTAATTACAAGTGTTTTTTTTTTCCTTTAATAATGTTTTTTTAGGCATTTTTATGTTTTTGTTTTTGCTTATACTACTTCCCAGTGTGTACTTGCAAGATATCAATTGTTTTTGGGGGGGGTAATATCTTGTGCTGAAAACAAAGCACACACGGCCTTGCTAGGCTCTCTGTTGAGGCGGATCGATGCGGCTAGGGTCGGGACTGTACTAGCAGTCATGCCATTGGGCGTCCATGGCTGAGCGGGTGTGTAGAGTGGGTTTTATGACTGTGTCAGATTAGTTTCTCGGACTTACTACCGTTCTTAGACTTGTCAAAGGTTTGGACCGGCAGTCTGCTAGCCTGTGCTAGGATTGCAAGGTTGGTGTGAGTAAAGTCAACCACTTTTCTCTCTTTGGGGTGTTGCTAACTCTGGGGCCTCGGCGATGTGGTGAGTCCTTATCCATCAGTCAAATGCATCCTGGCCAGACTGTCGGGGTACAACCTCCTGATGAGTCGGTGGAAGTCCGACGAAACAGTCTGGCACAGTCATGTCTTTTTCGAGTGTATATATAGCGAATATGACAACACACACACATGCACAGAAGATATATCTATATATAGAATCATAGATATATAGATATATAGATAGATACAGAGAGAGAGAGAGAGAACAGGCCAGAACTATAATCATGTCACTCATGGTCATTCATGTCCCAACCTGTCCTGTTGCATGATGCTGAAAAAACTGTGCTCTACAGAACTTAGTAACCTACTTTTCAATTTATTTTTTTTGGCTTTTTTTTCTTCCTTTTGTGTGTGTGTGTGTGTGTGTGTGTGTGTGTGTGTGTGTGTGTGTGCCACCCTTTCTAGATAGAGACTCAGATTGGCAATTTGGGTCGGCCCGCCCTTTTGAGCCCTCATTGGGAGGCTGAACCCTCGACAGTCTGCAGAAGCCCCATACATATTGATGCTTTGACAACGCCCGGTCATTATAGCTGTATTTGGGTCAAAATTGAGTCTAGATGTGGCTATAATGACTAGGCATTCTATTCTAGTGAAGATGGTAGTCTACTTCAACCCCTGTTGCTAGTGGACAAGACAAGTGGCAATGCAAAGTGGGCAGCGATAAGCCAAAGGGCGGGTCGGCGGGGGTAGGCAGGTGGGCATGAAGGCGAGCGGGGGCCAGTAGCAAGGCAACACAAGGCACAAGTGGATGAGCAGCCGGGGAGCAGGGAAGCACCACAAAAACAGAGGCTGGAACCGCGGCAAACAATGCGCTAAAGATTCACAGCCCTGGTCCTGTGATTCAGAAGGCCGAGGTCCCACAGCAACCCGGGTTTTGCGTGGACCAGTTACGCCGCTTACGTCAGACCCGCGTTAGTCTTCAATAAGTATATAGATATATAGGCACAGGGGATCGGTCCTGTTGGCATGGTCCCTGATGCTACTGGCTGTCCCCTAGCCGGTATCACCCACCTGCAGGTCGGGAGCAGCCCCCGCATGTTCTCTCGTGAACACGGTTCTGGCTGCTACGGGGTTCCCCGTATGCCTACAATTAGGAGTGGTGGTAGGTAGGTAGTGTGAGGTGAAATTGAGAGAAGAATATAGCTTTAAACAATAATAATAATAATAATAATAATAATAATAATAATAATAATAATGATTGAGGCCAATGTTACAGACTTACATTTATGTTGATAGGACAGAGATCTTCTAAATCTCTAGCATAGGTTCGAATCCTATTGGGCGTAATGAGAAAAAGGGTTCGATGATTTAAGTCATTTTTTTTGTAAAAGGAGATTACTTTGACCTCTCTGTTGACTCAAGAAAGAATATATGATAGAAGTATTTATTATTTATATTTAATCAATTTCAGAGTTCAATACAATTTCATCTTTAATTGTGTGTGCGTGAAAGAAAAATAAATGAAATTGCTTGCAAAATGAAGTTTGAAAAATAATATCTTTCCCTCGGCAGGTTTACAGGTTTACGCCCTTTAGGATGATCATCATACACAAAAAAAAAAAAGAAAAAAAAAAAAGAAGAAGAGGATGATGCAATCAGATTCATTTTCAAACACACTTTTCACACATGTAAACAGTAACGCAGCACACTGGCGACATGCGCCCACTCAAAACTCAGAGATATGGTTTTCAGATACGAGTTCACTCCCAATTGGCTATGGCGACCTCAGCGCACAAACATCTCACTGTTCACATACACTGGATCACCCTGGATATCCCACACGCATCACTCTAACACTCGAGCACACACACACACTCACTACTAACTACAGCTATGGCAGCTATGGCTGCCTCTAACCTATCGCTATCTAACTCCTCCTCTCTTGCCCACTGCGTCCTCCGGGCTCATCTGCAGACCTCCTTGCACAAGTCGCTGTGGCAGCGCTTCCGCATGGCTCACGCAGGAATGAATGAATGGCTGGGCGCTGCCTCTTGATTTATACTTCAGAAATTCGTTGGTCTGCCCTTTACCTTCGGCCCTTGGTGCTCACAGTCCCCCTGTGGTACTTGCTGGACTGGACTGGGACTCTCTAGACCCTTCTGCTGACTGTAGGCAATCGTACCGTCGACTCAGTGCAGTTGCACTGAGGTCCTACCTGTTGACCTTGCCACTTGTCTTCGTCTGAAAACGTGGGCCTACCTTAGACTCACCACTTGACCACTTGCCGACCTTCTAGAAGGACTAAAGCTAGGCCTCTGGACTCTACTTGGACTCCTACCTTACAGGTCTACAGTTTGAATCTCCCTACAGCCTACAACCTACGGCGACCTACTTACCACTGGCTATCGTGCAGGTCACGGGTTCAACTCCAGGGAACTGTGCAGATACTGTACACAGGTAAGCTGAGGTCAAGGGATCGACCCCTGGGATCTGCATCGGCTACTGCCAAAGGTGAAAACTGTTTCAATGATCAGCATACAACAGTTGTCCACTGATGTGAATTTCCGTGGTCCCTTCTTTTGGTCCCATAATTTTGTTTTCCCTTGTCTTGGTTCCATAATGCCCGAAAATAGAATTATTTTGTTGTCCATTGTCTTGGTTTCATCCCTGATAGCATCCCCGATTCCATTTAAAAAAAAAAAAAAATCCAGACTTCCACTAACAACAAAAAGAAAAGAGGATTGCCTTGCTTTGCAAAACAAAAAAAAAAGATTCAACTGGTTTGCTAGCGCTATAAACTAACAATGACACATAAAAGGTTATTAAAAATTCAAATAAAAAATAGTAAAACACACATAGTAGCACAAAGAAATTGCATGAGATGAGGTGAGGGCCTGACACCACAGGCAAAAGAAGTGACACATTTGGTGCAGCTTAGGGTTTAGGGTTTAGGGTTCAGGCCCCTTAGGGCTTAATATTTAGTAAGGCTTAAGCATTGGGATCTAGGGTTAGGGTTCATGGGCTTAGTACTCTGGGTCGTGAGGACAGGGTTCGATAGTTAGGGTCTACGGTTTGGGGATTAAGGTTTAGGGATTAGGAAGTAGAGATTATGGTAGTTAGGGTTTAGGGTTTAGGGTTTAGGGATGAAGGTTTAACAACTAGGAAGCAGAGATTATGGTAGTTTGGGTTTAGGGCTCAGGGATTAAGATTTAGGGACTAGAAAGTAGAGATTATGGCGAGGAACTAGGGTGAAGGGCGTCTATGGTTTAGGGATAAGGGTTTAGGGAAATTAGAGATCAGGGCGAAGGAACTAGGGTTAAGGGTCTGAGTAAAGGTGTACGGCATAGGGTTGAAGCTTGGAAATTAGCTACTAGGGTTTACGGTCTGAGTTAAGAGCGTTCGCAAGAATAAGTGTAGGTTTCCTAACCTTATATGACAGAGTGTAAAGTGCAGGGCTTAGGATTTGGGCTTTAGGGTCTAAGGCTCAGGGCTTGCAGGGTTCAGCTCAGGACTCCCAGGGCAAGGGTAGTGGTGAAATGTTGAAGGCTTACCATAATAAAGTTACGATCTTTTCGTATCATCCTCGTATTTCATAGCCATTGCGATAATAAAGGTGCCATCTTTCATGATGTTTGGGGACTTTGCCAGTGAAGGTGCAATCTTTAAGAATGTTGCGGGCATTTCTGACAATAAAGGTGTAATCTTTATCATTTTTTCTGCTTACGTTTGTGTTCATGCACGACTGTGAAATCTATGCTGATCTATCGTCACAGCATAAGAATTGTTTGCTTCTCTCAAGGCATTATGGGCTCGGGGAAGCAAGTGATATGGTCTTCTTTTAGGGTTGTGCTTTGCTTGGCGCACGCCGCGTGGGCTGAAATTTGCAATTCCTCACCTGCACAGGATTGGTTCGAAGAGTGCATTCCTCTGTGAAAGGGTTCATTGCATTCATGTTCGGGACCGCCTTTGTATCGAACATTAAATTAGCCATAACTTTGAAGTTCTCGGGATCGTCTTCAGCGGATTTTGCTGTCCTTATTCCAAGTTCCCTACAACAAAATGGACACAACAATCACAACACCGACAATGTAAAAGTAGCAAAATATACAAACGACCGCTCAAACGCACTGAGGAAAGCAACACCTGAGGCATCACCGAAAGGTCGAAAAGGTGAAGCCTTTAGACAAATTCCTTTGATGTACCTACATATGGCTGCATGGCACACACCTTCCTATTGATCAAAGCCATATCAAGAGTTCAAATCCTGTCGGCTTTAATTATAGTGTTAGAGGCTGTAGTCCCCTTTTCAAACATTAAAAAGGCAATGCCTTTACATCTCCATAGCAGCCCCTGCGAATCCAACATGCACACACAAAACGTCATCACCCTAACACAACATGAAACGAGCAATGCTCCTAAGGCGCCAAAGAAAGTTGATAGCTGGAGAAGATCATACACTTAATTGAATGTCAAATTCATCACACACACCCACAGCGCAACACATGCACAAATGTCGGTAATCATGACTCTAATGACTCAACAATCAATGCAAATGTAACATGCATGAAATTTTGTGACAAATTGACAACACATGCACGAATGACCACCCAAACACACTGAAAGAACAACACCTTTTCTTTGTTCTTTAAAAGAAAGGAAGCGGCTAATCTTCTTCTTTGTATTGTTCCACTTTTAACAAACGACACCCCAAAGGACAATTCTAATCAGTCAATTGCACCCTCTTTACATAAAATGAGGAAAACGTCAGTGTTCACAAGCACAACAGCCTCGCGCATTACCCTTCCGACACCAACTTCGATTTTTTTTCCAAAAAGAAGGAATTGACACCTAAGTCACTTGCATTACTACAATCGGATTTATTATTTTATTTTTTTTCTTTGGCATTTTAATTAAAATTTTCTAAACCCCCTATGTCTGGGTGTCAGATCTGGTGGATCCAATTGCAATAGCGTGGCACTCATGTCATTCTGTACTAGGATTCTAAACTAAACCCCCGCTTGTGGGACTTGGCCCCCCAGGGTGCTCTTAGTGGGTACCTGGGCCGGAAAAAAAGAAAAAAAAAGAAAAAGAAAAAATAAAAGGCCAACTTTTTTTTTTTTTTTTTTTTTTTAAATACACCCACCAGGTTTGCTAGGAGTGATGGTATGCCCCATCACTCCTAGCAACTTGGTTCGTGGCTCCAATCTATTGGTGGGGAGCAGCACCTGCTGGGAAGCAGGTCCAGCGTCCCTCATACAATGAGAATAATGTCTTGTAGAAGAATATAATCATTTGGCAAATGAGCTGAGACCTGCCTCTTCAGTCCGCTGAGGACCGCCAGATATACCCATACATTTCTAGCCTGCCTATGCTCAGAGAATAGTTACGATAACAATCATTGTTGATTTCTGACTTTGGCTGCATGTCCAAACCATTGGTTGTCTACTATTGCCATAGCTGAAGGCGGGAATAAATCTGAGAAGTCCTCTGGGGATGAGTGCCTTGTTG
>BFEA01000140.1:1115940-1131347 GCA_003427395.1 Chara braunii
CACACACACACACACACAAAAAAAAAAAAAAAAAAAAAAAACGGTGCGTGGTCAATCTGTACAACTGAACTCCAGCCGGTCCTTTCTAAACTAAAAGATTCTGTCTAATAACAAAACATGCTACTGAGAATAGGCTTCAAATTCAAATTATAAATAATCAGAAATTTTGATGAAACAGACACAACTGTATGATTTATGATTTGTGGCTGTGAACCACGGCTATCATCTGTGCATGAAGGCAGCTGTCCAGATGGGATGGTGTCCACTGTCGAATGAATAAGAATTATAAACTTCACTATTTAAATTTATTTCTCTTTTTCGAGAAAACAAATCCAAAAACTCTGGAGGTAAGATAAGAGATCTGTTGTATGGAATTACAATTTGCAAGAACAACTAGACTCAACTCTAACTTTGCCTTGCACTTACACTGCTGGCACAAAAGAAAGGTAGATCTTCCCCTCAGGTAAAGATTGACAGAAGAAAGGTGTAAAAGCTTTGGGTAGCAGGTAGGAGAAGAGAGGTGGATGTTCAGGGAAGTCGTTTGCAGGAGAAAGGTGAAAACTTTCGGAAGTGGTTAATAGAAAAACGAGTAAATATTGCAGCTATGGAATCACAGAAGAAAGGTGGAAATTTTAGGCAGGTATTAATAAAGGAAAGGCGGATTTTCAAGGGGGGAGGGGTTAACCATAAAAAGGCGAAAAAAAATTGGGGCCGTCCAGGCCGGCGTTGATAGAAGAAAGGTGGAGGGAGGTGTAAGGTAAGGGTTCACAGAAGAAAGATGACACCTTGGGGTAGGGGTTGATTTGAGAAAGATGGATATTCAGGGTTGTTTGGATTGAGAGAGGAAAGGTGCAAATTTGACGCAGGGATATAGAGGAAAATGGGAGCCATTTGAGGGAGACATTAAGAAAGAAAGAAATTTGGGGTAAGGATTGGCAAAACAAAGGTACAGGTTCATAAAAGAAAGGTGGAAGTTTGGGTTAGGGACAATAGAAGAACACTGGATAAAGGTTCAGAGCAAGGTTAACAGTAGAAAGGTGGGAACTTGTGGTGAGAGATGATAAAACAAAAGTGGATGAAGGTTCAGAGCAAGGGGGAACAAAAGAAAGATGAAACCTTGGGGTAAGAGCGGATAGGAGAAAGATAGATATTCAGAGTAGCAGGGATTGAGAGAAGAAAGGTGTGAATTTGGAAGAGGGATTTATATGAAAAAGTTGGATATTTGAGGGAGATATTGAGGAAGGAAAGGCGGAAATTTCGGGTGAGCTTTGAGTAGGAAATTTCAGGGAGCCCTGCTGGAGGTCGACCGTGGCAAGGCTGAAGTTTTGAGTAGGGGTTTATAGATGCAAGATTAGAATAAATTTGGGGGAGCGGCTCGCAGAAGATGGGACTTCTAGGTAGGAGTTAACAAAAAAAAAATGGATATTTTGGGTAGGATTCTACATAGGAAAGATGGAAAGTTGGAAACTTGGGATAGGCATGAACAAAGGAAAGGTGGAAATTTCTTTCACACATTTCAAAACAGAGAGACTGGAATAATCATTGCACTTTCGCCGCCATCACACCACACATGCCACAAATACAATTAAGTTGCCAAGCAAGACAATACTTTGACTAAAAAAAAAAACACAATCCAACACATCCGAAGTCTAACATGGAGCAAGATGGTGATACACCCCTATGCATTTCAACCAGCCACTAGTGCTAGTCTCTTAAGAGGAGAGCTCAGCCAAGGTGGAAACTTGGGATATGCGTCAACAACGGAAACGTGGAAATTTTGGGTAAACATGGAGAGAATAAAAAAACACAGGCATAATTTTGATGCATGGTTTGTCAAAGGGGAGTTGAGTGAGAAGCACCTCTTTGCCTGTCTGCCAGCCAGGCCTTCAAATGCAATTCCACGTTTTTCCATCTCTTCTCTAAGCCGCATGATCTGAATTCCATCGATGAACTCCATCACTAGAACCTTTCTGGAACATATTGAGAATAGAAAATGAAAATGTCAGGTTTGTTAATGGAAATTGTCACCTAACAAAGTTCCATATAAACAACACATCCATACATTCCTAAGTGGTTGGCCAATGGTACGGCGCACCTGTAACTGACAATCAGCAAACCTCCATCAGCAAACCTCCATGAGTTCAAAGCTCAAACCATGTTAAAGTTTAAACACAGCATATAAAGTTCTCTGAACAACACCGCCATAGAAGTTGTCATTGAAAGAGAAGAAGAGGAACTCGTTACATTACATGCGCCAGGAAAAGACTAGGAGAATGTGAAAGCAGGAAATGCTAACAAATAAATGAATGAATAATGAAAGGAATGGTAGGCTCCTGTGCATGAGGGCAATCCACAGGAAATGAAAACACATTATTTTAATTTGTTAGTAGGATCCTCAAAAACTTTGTTTGCATTTACTACTAATTAATAATTAATAACAAGAGAATATTAACTGGCTGTAAGAAGTACTTGCCGAGAAAAATTCATGAGTCGATGGCACACAATTATCCAAATTCTCCTTGTTATTTTTATTTTTCCAACATTTGTATCCTTCTTAATTTTCCTAATAATGTGAAGTGACTCCATGCAACCTCCAACTGCAAGAAAGTGTTATTAGTATTTGTGTTAGAAATATATACATATGTGTAATATGTATATACTATATATTCAATGACCATACATAACTATGAACTAAAATAGCGCAATTTGTGAAACAAACGGCTAAAATAAAAAAAATAAAAAAAAACAAGACAAACATGAATGGCACACTGAAACCATTCATTTTTCTCATTCTTCTTTTAACTCCCCCTTCACAGTGCCTCTCACGTACAAGGCTCGCCCCGTTGATGAAGTTGAGCGTGAGCTGCCCCCATCCCCGTGTGCCATAACAACCCACTTGTACGCTGTGAGAAAGAGGCAGAGTGAAGGGGGAGGGGATAAACATAGGGAGGAAAGATGGAGAGCAGACAAACAAAGAACGATAAAGGGAAAGTAAGGGAAAGTATGGAGTGTGGAGTGAAGATGAAGGCAAAAGAGGATTAGAAAAGGATTAAGAACGAGTCTGTTCTTGACGACAGAGAGGACATACATTGTAAGGATGAGGTGGATGAACATATGGAAGACCTAGCTGAGCATTCTCAGTGCAACTATGTCCACGACGGCTGGCATTGAGCATGCCGACCATACACCCCCGACAAATGGCACGTCGATTGCAGGCCAAAATGAAGGAAGACCGGTCACCACAAAAGACCATGCATTCAGTATAGCGCCCATGGAAGCAAAATGGACATATAGTGTCCGGATGCAGAGGGTGCCTGCAGTCAGTAATGTTGGGACAGTCCTCTGCACACATGGATGCAGAAACCATGTCATTGTAGTGATTGTGACAGAGATTATGGCGGCTCTTGCCGAGTGTAACCGTGTTTGTGGCTGTGCAAAGGAGAAGCTCGCAGAGTGTTGGTACATTGTCTTGCTGCAGCATGGGGCCAAAGGAATGATCTTCAACACAAACACACACACACACACACACACACACACACACACACACACACACACACACACACACACACACACACACACACACACACACATATATATCAGCCTCCTGATGAGTTGGAGAAACTCCGACGAAACAGTTTGTCACAGCCCCTCGTTTGTTGTCCTCTTCTCTCTCTCTGCCTACGGTTTTACCGGGCAGTTCTGTTTGTGACGATATATATATATATATATATTACCGGGCAGTTCTGTTTGTGACGATATATATATATATATATATCGTCAAATAGAACTGCCCGGTAAACCGTAGGCAGAGAGGGAGAAGAGGACAACAAACGAGGGGCTGTGACAAACTGTTTCGTCGGAGTTTCACCGACTCATCAGGAGGCTGAACCCTCAACAGTCTGTAGAATCCCCTCACTGATTACACTGTAAGTGATCATCCACCTTAACGAAAATCAAAGTAGACTATCACTCACCCACACCAGATGGAAAACTCTACAGACTGTCGTATATATATATATATATCGTCACAAACAGAACTGCCCGGTAAAACCGTAGGCAGAGAGAGAGAAGAGGACAACAAATCGTCACAAACAGAACTGCGTCACAAACAGAACTGCCCGGTAAAACCGTAGGCAGATCTATGTGGTTTCGGTGTGCCCCTCATCTTTGTCTTGGTTCTCAATCTTTACCGTTTGTTTCGCAAAGTGTGCTCATTTAGTTCATAGTTATGTGACAATATATATATGTGTGATGACCCGACCAAACACGGACAGAGACACAGTTGATTTCTGAGTTTTGCTCATGGATTGAATGCCTTGCTGAGTTTCCTGCTAGTTACTAAGTTCTGCATGTCTGTGTGTGTGTGCACCCTTGCTGGTCTGCATGTTTGTCTGAGTGCTGGTTGGCTTGAGTGTGTGTGTGACCCGCAAGGGCACTTGTTCGTTCGTTGGGCCCTTAGGGCCAGTATGTACCTTTGGCCGTGACATTGAGGATTGCAGCGGGGGGCAACACTCAAGTAGCACGTAGTCCGGTACCACACCCTGAAGAGGTAGATGTGCGGGTGCTAGAGGCCGAGCAGAAGAAGACAAAAGTGGCATTTCGAGAGGCCCAGTAGTTGTAGGCTAGGTCTACGCGGGTACCAGTCCAACCAGTCTGAGTCTAGGGCGTCTACGGGCAATATTAGAGTCTGCAATGATGTTTCCCTCCGAAAGGGAGGAGGTACTGGTTGCTTGGAAGGCCGAGCGGCCTGGAAGTCACCGCCCAAGAGGCAAGCAGGCCGCTATATCTCCAGGTCGGGCAAAGAGCCCAGTCTCATTGTCGGTGTGCAAGTCTGGTGACACACTGGTTGGAGTGCTGGCTGGATCAGTGCTAGCAAGAACAGCGCTGCTGGGGAAGGAGCAAGGACACGGAGGAGGAAGAAGACCAGGAGGAAGAGGGAGTGCCAGAGGTACTTACCTGGCTATGGTGGCAGCCATCTTCATCACCTTGGTTGGCGCTGCAGCAGCAAGATCCCAGCTGGGGTAGAACTACACCAAGAAGCTTCGAGGCAGAGTCAGGCATGGCGGCCTGAGCTAGAGCAGCCATAGCTGCTTTGGGTTGTCCCTTGGGCATCAGGGCAAGGCCCAGTAGTCCGCCATAGCCTCGGCCCATGAGAGTGAAGAGTGAGGAAGGCGACCATGGCTATGGTGGACCTCAAGTGATACCCGCAGTAGAAGGGGGATTCAGACATTGATTCTGGTTCAGCCATTCAACATTGTACTATTATTTCTTGTGTGAATAAGAGAGGAGGAGTAAAGGAGGAGGAGAGTGTTTGGCGAAGACGAAGAGCTTTATCATTTGTCTATGCTGGTGTACATCATCTTCTTCTTCTTTCTTTCTTCTTCTTCTTCTTCTTACCCTCTCTCTTCTCTCAAGTTCATTCATTTCTTTCTGCAATTGGACGACATTGTACTATCTGATGCATGTATACTTCGAAATTGGCCAGGATCATAACATTGGTATGAGAGCGGATTTTACTTGTTGGTGAGAGTCGACTTATCCACCCTAACCCTAACGTAAGTGGTAAGGGATAACCACTTAGGGTTAGGGTTGGTCCGAACTGGGAAGGGCAGCGTGGCTTAGGGAAGCTGCCCCCACCTGGTTAGGTCATGCTGGGTCGGCATTGAACCTGACCAGGTTGTTTGAGAGTAAGTATGTGGTGGCGAGACACATCAAGAGGACTTCATGCGACAAGTTGAGAGAGGCGACAGTGAGAGGCACTAGCACCTGGAATCTGACCTAAGGGAGACACTCTGTGACCTAAGGGCCTCCCTCAGGTAGGCGATCTTGAGGGAGGTAACCATTCTGCATCTATGGACTGCAAGTTACTACTTTGTTCTTCAGCATCGGCGTGGGATCTAGCGTTGCACATTGGTGTTGAAAGTGAGACCCTCGTACATGATAGGACACTAGTGTAGAGGTAGCGAATAGGGTTAGGAAGACCACATGAGGAAGGGGGGTGAGTTATACTTCATCTAAGAGTCCGGGCCACTCAGGTAAGTGTCGTGCACCTAAGAGTTGCCCATGTATGTGTGCATGGTATTGTTTGTCCTGTTGGGGTGCTTCTGGGTCTCTTTCCTACTCCTCTGAAGTCTTGGTTGTGTGCGTTGGTGTGCAAACTACTTGCTAACCTGATGGATGTAGAAATGAAGTATCTTGCTTGAAAAGCCATATCTTTCTACAGTGCTTTGTCTTTTCATCTGTGTATGGATGTAGTTTGTAGGTTCTCTCTTGAAGTTGAAATTCATTTTTTAGTACGGTAGAGGCAGAAAGTAGGACCTTGAGGTACTCTCCTTGGTTGGGACTTGGTCGCGACCTACTTGGGACCCATTGGGACCAAGTGGGACGGGGCCCATACAAGAAGGGCCCCTTGGACCCAAATCTGTTGATGCGGTGTTGCTCTCTGTTATGTCTGGGATACAGTATTCTTCTTTTTGGTTAGAGCCCTCGTTGTCGAGGGGATCTCGGCTGAGATGCTTTGTCAGACTGATGACACATAATCCAATGCTTGACCTGCACTTTATACACCACTCAATTCTCTATTGTTGTATGATGTTACTTGTAGTCTGGTTTGATGTACTTTGACGGTGCCAGTTGGATTAGGCTCAAGGGGATCTTGTACTTGGTCTGACCGGACTCGAACACGGAATCAAAACTCTCTTCTGAAGGTATTAATTCTTTGATTCGTTTTTTTTTTTTGCTCTTTAGTCCAAATATTTGCCGCTCCGGCTAGGAGTTCTATCTTCTTCTCTGTACTTTCAATTTGTTTCTTTTGCTCAAATTCACTACATGCCCGTTGAGACGCGCGGATAAGAGAGAAGGCCAAGAGAAGCCATGGCAACTGAAGGAACTAGTAGTTCCAACATGGCACCAGCCAAACTTTCTGATATGTTAAAGGTTCGCATGGATGCAGCGGTAGAGGCTGATAAACCGCAGTATAAGGCCCTCTATGAGAAAGAGTTGGATGAGGAGGAAAAGGCGGAAGAGGCTAAGCGAAAAACAGTCGTTGAGGAACTTGAGGCTATTCTCAAAACAGTTTCGAATGTGTCTGATGCAAACTTTAAAAGAGATCTGGTTGTGTATGTACGGACGCTTGTGAATTACCATTTGCTCGGTGAACTCCCAAGTGTGAAATCTCAATTACTCGAGGACATGAGTCAGATGCTTACTCAAGTGGTTGAGATGGCCAGAGAGCATCGCGACCAGTTACAACAAATGACCATCCTGCACCAGGCCCAAATCGCTAATTTTTTTCCTCGTTCTACCTATGCACCCCTCCATTCCTCTCCTTCTTCTCAGTCTTCTTCGTTGAGTTTGGTAATTCAGTTAGGACCTGCGACAGGTGCAGTTCCCACTTCCGCTACAAGCGGCAGCGCAGGAAGTTCTGCAACTGCCGCAACCCTGGGATCGGATCCAGCAGCAATAACTGGACCCAGCTATGGCAGTCCATACATGGACAGGAAGGCGGTGATGATACCGTCTAGGTTTGACAGCAAGGAGGACGTTGAGTCCTGGATCAACTCCATGAGAGCGTACTTTGAGCTACAGGGCACTCAAAGAATGAACCAGTCCTTGATCTTGGGGGCAAACGTGGAGCCTGTCGTAAGGGGTTTCCTTGCCCTAAACCCTAAACTCCAAGATAAACCTATATGAGTAGCTTAAAGTCACTCCGTTCACCACTCTCGAGGACATACTAGTGGCGCAATATAAGGACCCGCATGCTACTGCGAGAGTAAGGATACAACTGGATGAGCTTAAGCGCAGCAAGTGGCAGGGCACCATGCACAAACTGCAATTGCATGTCAGCAAGCTTTTTGCAACGCCAAGATTGGAGTTGACTGCGCAATCATGCTTGGATGTAGTCAAAGGGACGGTTCCCACTCACTTAACCAATCTCCTAGGCAAGGATTTCTTCAATTACACTGACTGGTTCTCCTTAATGAAGGATGTAGTCAGTTTGGAGGCAGGAGACCTTACCGCAGCAAGCAGCAAAAAGACATTCGTTCGCGGATGATTTCGTGGCAGCAATTGCTTATCTTCGCTAGACGTGCTGGAAGGGGAAGGGGAGGCCGAAGCAGACGACCCCACTCTTTGCGACGACCAAGAGCAGGGCTCTGATACAACCTGCTCTTCAACTCAAGAATCTGATATGAATAATGATGATGATAAATTTTACCCCTTTAAAAAGACTGCCCATGGGAAGGGAAACCAGAACAGGAATTCAGTAAGGAGCTTCGTCGCACTTCCCAAGGGAGCCAAAATCCCAGCCAAACCGGAGGATGCAACTAATAAACCTTGGGTGTACCTCTAGATCAGTGAGGCTGAATGAAAGGCTAGAATGAAGAAGGGAGGTTGCCTGCATTGCCTGAAAACGAACCATAAGGTACAAGATTGTTATAGGCTGCAAGGAAACCAGAATCGGGCGTAGAGTTGGCATCAACACCCTCTACGGCAAGGGGGACTGAATATGATGCAGTTCAACATTCCTCTTTTGAAGCCCCGTCATTTGCTGATTCCTTGGGAGAAGTCTGAGACGGTTGACTTCCACTATCACTTAGAGCATTGGCTGAGATGAAACATCATTGTGCTCAAGGGACAATGAAGTTAATCTTCTTCAAGCTTCTCATAAACCACCGCTATCTCCGTCTTGATTGATTGTGGTGCGACAACTAACTTTATGTCACCACACGAGATACGCAAAGTGGGCTTGGGGATGAATCAAGAGGCTTTGCAGAACCCTTGCCGAACTCAAGTAGGCAACAAGGAAGTTGTCTCATCTCCGCATGTAGTCAAAGGTTTGCACACTACCTTTGACAAGGACAAGACAGTCACCCACGCACTGAACTTCTATGTCCTTGACAAGTGTCCCTTCGATGCAGTCCTTGGCTTGGGTTGGTTGCAGTCCCAATGCGAATGGACCAGGTGGAAGGAGCCACTTTTCATGGTCAAAGATACTCAAGGGAACGAGTTTCCCGTCCTCTTGGATGAGAAGCGCGAGTCCCCAGTGACTTTTCTCAATGCCATGCAGTTCTGCAAAAAGTGGCGTACGCACAAAGAGGACGAACAAATGTATGTTGCGTATGTTCGCCCTACTCATGTGCCATCTACTTTTGTGGTAGTAGCAATACTACTTCACCTAATGAATCTACTTCTAACATTTCTACTTCTCTACCTTCTACTTGCCCAAATGATTCTACTTCAGATTCGGTCGCCTCCATTCGCAATCTGTGACCTGATCTAGGTGACCCGTTTGCTGATCCTTCGCCCCCACCAGTCCCAACAAGCATCCAAAACCTACTTGACCGGTTCTCGGAAGTTCTGGCTGAACCACGTGGAGTCCCCACTCGATCGGTCCGACACACAATCGAGTTGGTCGAAGGTGTTGTTCCTCCAAAGGGTTGTGTGTACCGAATAGGATCCGACGAGTTGGAGGAACTCTGGAAACAAATCGACGAAATGATCGACAAGGGTTGGATCAAACCTAGCGAATCCGAATTTGGTGCACCTGTTTTGTTCGTCCCGAAGAAAGGAGGCAAGTTCCGTATGTGTATCGATTATCGCAATCTAAACCGCATCCCCCGAAAAAATGCATATCCATTGTTACGCATAGATGACTTCCTTGACGCTGTCGGTGGGTGCAAGGTCTTCTCCAAGATTGATCTCAAGTCTGGCTACCACCAGATTGAAGTCGATCCTGCGGACCAGCAGAAGACTGCGTTCAAGCCACACGATAAACTTTACAAATTTACCGTAATGCCCTTCGACCTCACAAACACACCAGCCACCTTTCAAAACCTTATAAATAAGGTCCTCCGCGAACAGATTGGTCGGTTTGTGGTAGTGTATCTCGATGATATTTCGATCTTCAGCAAATCCATCGAGGAACACATGAAGCACATTGAGGAAGTGTTCACCATCGTCAAGAAAACGCAACTCCATCTCAACTTAGAGAAATCTGAGTTTGGACGGGATAGCGTCACCTATCTTGGGCATCGGTTGTCTACTGCAAGCCTCAAGCCTGAGGCAACCAAGGTTGAGGTCATACGTGATTGGCCTCAACCCGCGAACATTCGTGAATTGCGTTCTTTCCTTGGTCTCCCATCATACTATCGGAAGTTTGTGCCCCGATTCTCTATTGTTGCTTGCCCGTTGTCCCGACTAACAAGTAAGAATGTACCTTACTCATGGGATGCAACATGTGAGACCGCATTTCAAGCCTTGAAAGAGACCTTGGTAAGTTACCCTGTACTCCGCATTGCAGATTCCAAACTAACATTCGTAGTCACTACGAATGCTATCCAATATGGGACTGAAGCAGTGCTGCAACAAGATGATGGCGATGGCTTGCGGCCGCTCGAATACTACAACAAACACATGCCCAACAAAAAGGTAGCTATTTCCACCTACATGCGCGAGCTCTATGCTTTGTGTATGGCTTTGGATCACTGGAAGCACTAGCTTTTGCGACGCCACTTCAAAGTGTTTTCAGATCATGAGACCTTGAAGTGGATCAAAGAGCAAAACACCTTGTCCCCTACTTTATTGCGTTGGTTCCGTGAGATTGATATTTTTGACTTCGAGCTAAGACAAAAAGGGTTGTTATAATCGAGTTGTTGATGCGTTGTCTCACAACCTCGAGTACATGACTTGCCTTGTGAATTCCTACGACCTCCGGAAAAATCTGGAGGAGACCGTTGAACACACTACCAACTTTCCAAGGACCCGGACCTTAGTCCCATCCTTTAGCAGTTTCAGGCTGACCCCAGCAATCAGTCTGATTTTCATGAATTTGGAGGACTGGTTTTCCGACGCTATGGTAATCACGACCGTTTGTATGTGCCTAACTATGAGCCTCTCCGCACGCACTTCTTGGATTTGGCTCATGGCCGGAGTGGACACTTCGACATGGCAAAGACGTACAAAACCTATTAAGACAGTTTGATTGACCTGGTATGAAGGGATTTGCTGAAAAGTTTGTGGTTGAGTGTCAAGTCTGTCAACGAATCAAACCATGTAGACAAAAGTCAATGGGGCTACTTACACCCCTTCCCATTCCCGATGGACCAAGGGAATCCGTCTCCACCGACTTCACCGACATGCGAAAGGTAAGTAAGAACGGCTATTCGCAAGTCATGGTGATTGTTGACCGTTTCTCTAAATTCCTAAATGTGATTCGTTCGCCATCTCATGCCCCAACTGAATTGGTGATCCGTGAGTTCGAACAAAAGTATATTTTGCAGTTTGAAACCTTGAAAACTCTTGTGAGTGATCGGGACTCGCGCTTCATAAGTACCGATGGAAGGACTTCACGGCCCAACTCCCTAGCCTTAAACTATGCATGACATCTGGCCGACATCCCGAAGCCAATGGTTTGGCTAAGGAAATCAACCAGACTGTGTTCTGACTTCTTCATGCTTTAATCATTCCAGATCAGGGATGAAGAGCTATATTCCGYCAAGGGGTTGTACAACAACTCCATTCATCCTTCCACTGGCATGACGCCAAACAGGCTGCATTACGGTTGGCAGATTCAAAATCCGCTCTCCTACCTGTTCCCTGAACAACCAGCTGGTTTAACACCCTGCAGGCCTGGCTTCAGGGCCAAGTACGATCGCTGGCTTCAGGGTCAAGTACGATTGCTTGCTCAAAGTTGGCATCGCAGCAATGACGAAGCGACAACACACAATGATCCATCATGCGAACAGGAAGCGCCGACCTTCGGATATCGAAGTAGGAAGTTATGTCTGGGTCAAGATGTTTGAATTCTCAGAAGAAGAGGGAGTCTTACGCAAACTTCTTCCGCTCTACTATGGTCCGTGAGAAGTTCTGGATGTGATTGGCAAGGATGGGTTTGGCCCCTCATACACAGTTACTGTGCCACCTCATCTGCGCACATACCCCGTCTTTCATGCATCAAAATTGTATATCAACCGTGATGCTAAGTCCTTCGACTACCGTGAAGACATGATTCCTTGTACAATCGATGGCGGTCATGAGATCGAAGGAATCAAACAGCACGTCGGGAAGGGACGTAACTGACAGTACCAGGTTCACTTTATGTATCACCCATTGGACGATCTCTACTGGATCTCCAAGAAGGAACTTTTGCGCAGTGCACCTCCCGTTGTTAAAGCCTACGAACGACAAATCGCCTCTATATGCTGTTCCCAAAATCTCTGCAAAGCTCACTGCAACAGAGTACTCTCGAAATCCCTTTGCCTTATTTGCGTTTGTCGGGGACTTAGACTGAGTTACTCGCTCGAAGGGACCTCGCTCTTAAGGGGGGGGTAGTGTGATGACCCGACCAAACACGGACTGAGAGACACAGTTGATTTCTGAGTTTTGCTCATGGACTGAATGCCTTGCTGAGTTTCCCGCTTGCTACTAAGTTCTGCATGTCTGTGTGTTTGTGCACGTTTGCTGGTCTGCATGTCTGTCTGAGTGCTGGTTGGCTTGAGTGTGTGTGACCTGCAAGGGCACTTGTTCGTTCGTTGGGCCCTCAGGGCCGATACTTACCATTGGCCGTGACACTGAGGATTGCGGCTTGGGAAAACACTGAAGTAGCAGGTAGGCCGGTACCGGACCTTGAAGAGGTAGATGTGCGGGTACTGGAGGCCGAGCAGAAGAAGACAAAAGTGGCATTTTGAGAGGCCCAGTAGTTGTAGGCTAGGTCTAGGCGGGTACCAGTCCAACCAGTCTGAGKCTAGGGCCTGTACGGGCAATATCAGAGCTGCAATGATGTTTCCCTCCGAAAAAGGGAGGAGGTACTGGTTGCTTGGAAGGCCGAACGACCTGGAAGTCACCACCCAAGAGGCAAGCAGGCCGCTATATCTCCAGGCCGGGCGAAGAGCCCAGTCTCATTGTCGGTGTGCAAGTTTGGCGACTGGTTGGAGCGCTGGCTGGAGCAGCGCTGCTGGGGAAGGAGCAAGGACACGGAGGAGGAAGAAGACCAGGAGGAAGGGGGAGCGCCAGAGGTACTACCTGACTATGGTGGCAGCCATCTTCATCACCTTGGTGGGCGCTGCCACAGGAAGACCCCAGCTGGGTTAGAACTACACCAAGAAGCTTCGAGGCAGAGTCAGGCATGGCGGCCTGATCTAGAGCAGCCATAGCTGCTTTGGGTTGTCCTTTGGGCATCAGGGCAAGGCCAAGTAGTCCGCCATAGCCTCGGCCTATGAGAGTGAAGAGTGAGGAAGGCAGCCATGGCTATGGTGGACCTCAAGTGATACCTGCAGTAGAAGAGGGATTCGGGCATTGGTTCTGGTTCAGCCATTCAACATTGTACTATTATTTCTTGTGTGAATAAGAGAGGAGGAGTAAAGGAGGAGGAGAGTGTTTGGCGAAGAAGAGGAGCTTTATCATTTGTCTGTGCTGGTGTACATCATCTTCTTCTTCTTTCTTTCTTCTTCTTCTTCTTCTTCTTACCCTCTCGCTCCTCTCAAGTTCATTCATTTTTTTCTGCAATTGGACGACATTGTACTATCTGATGAATGTGTACTTTGAAATTGGCCAGGATCATAACATGTGTGTGTGTGTGTAAACCAGGCAGCTCTGTTTGATGATATATACCTCGACTTCGATAGCTCCCTGCTATGGTTTTCTCCAGTCAGGTTGAACATTAGTGGTTGGGGCTGTCACTAGGAGGCCACGCTGTACCTGTTGTGCCCGCAGCTTGTCCGGATTGTATTTCAGGGTGTGGCAGATTTACCTTTCTTTCATGGGTGTTTTGCTGGGTTGTGATGAGGTGTGAACTCCGTCTGGTATAGGTGAGTGTCACTGAGTGAGTCTGCTTTGATTTTCATCACTGGTACCTTGAGGGCAGTGGTTGGTGCCCATCTCAAGAATTTTGGCAGTTGTTGATGCTTAACCGCAACTGGGGTTAAGGTGGATTATCACTTTCAGTATCATCAGTTGGGGGATTCTGCAGACTGTAGAGGGTTCAGCCTCCTGATGAGTCGGTGAAACTCGATGGAACAGTCTGTCACAGTCCCTCATCTGTTGTCCTCTTCTCCCTCTCTGACTACGGTTTACTGGGAACGTCTGTTTGACGATATGTACACATACATATAAAGACATAGACATAGATATAGTCACAAAGAACTGGTCGGTGAACCATAGGCATATGGAAAGAAAAGGGCAAGAAACCAGAGGCTGTGAGAGACTGTTGCGTCGGAGTTTCATCTACTCATCAGGAGGCTGAACCCTCTACAGTCTACAGACTGCAAGTGGTAATCCACCTTAACCCCGGTTGCTGTTAAGCATCAACGTCTGCCCAGCAACTGATACCCTTAGGTGGGCACCAACTACTTCCCTCAAGGGTACCTGTGACCAAAAAAATTCAAAGCAGACTATCATTCCCTCGTAGTACCAGGTTGTCTGCAGAAAGCCAGTATGATGATGGCAGGGGCGGCTGCTGTATACCACCATTGCGACTCTTTCAAACCTCTTCAAAGGGCATTAGCCCCTAACATCATTGTATCACATCTTTTTTTTTTTTTTTTTCTTTTTTTAAATGGTCCTGGCTTCATGTCCATTCTGGGGACCATCAGTCTCATTCCTTTTCCCCTCACAAGTTATTTATTACATCACTGACACGCTCAGATTTCCTTCCGTTTGGCCAAAGGACCCCTGACCAGCATTGATTTCTCCCTGTACCGGGATGATTAACTGTCAGCTTGTCTTCTCATGAATCTGACCCAGGTTTGAACATTGAACCTGCCAATTATAACTTCTTTTTTTTTTTTTTTTGCAAAGTTAAGTTATTGAACCTTTTTTTTGTCCCTTTTCTGATCAAAAGCAAAGCCCCTACCATACTGGGGGGCATCAGTCCAGTTGCTTATCACCGGCAAGAATGAGTTTGAGCAAGAGAACCAGTTGTAGAAAAGGGGTCAGCCATACCCTTGCGGTCCTAGTCGCCAGTCAAGGGGGGGACTGCTACGACTGATCCCACCTCCCATACCATGGCCTCCCTGGGGTATACTTCTACTGGCCCAGAAGCTTCCTAGCAGCACCCAGTCATGCAGTCAAAGTGTCCCGGGGGGATCTAGGCTTCGGGGGAGGTCCTTCCTAGCAGTCTCTAAGGCCACTTATGTCCCATCCTCTTCCTGTCTGCAACAATCCGAAGTAAAATCCTTCTATGACTCTAATGACCTAACTCATGCTGTACCCGTGCTACCCCTATAGTACTTCCCTTCCCTTCCCCCCCTCTTAGGAGACGTCCTTCACCCCTTCCTTGCCGCCTGATCCACAACAAGAATCCTGAGATAGACTTTGAAAAGACTGGTTAAAAAAAAAAAAAAAAAAAAAAAAAAAAAACTCATTTGCGGTAGAATGCAGAGCTGGTTAATAGAAACCTAATTTTTCAGGAT
>BFEA01000140.1:1155669-1167807 GCA_003427395.1 Chara braunii
GAGAGAGAGAGAGAGAGAGAGAGAGAGAGAGAGAGAGAGAGAGAGAGAGAGAGAGAGAGAGAGAGAGATTTGCGACATTGGGATTTGGTGACATTCGGATTCAGACTTGACTTTGGGGCAGAGACATTGTGGGGGACTATTTTTGGATCGGTATCGACAACATTTTGGGTTGACGACATTATCCATATCTTCCCCCTTCGTCTCTCCTCCCTCCTCCTCATCTGTGTATGATTACAGGTCTGGAGGTCTCTGTGTTTGGAGCCAGGCCACTCACACCGTGTGATGATGATGATGGTGATGTTCAGTCTGTGTCGCGACATTGATTGGGTCTGATTGTTGGTATTTCAGTCTTCCACTGTGCTATCATTGCTCCATCTTGAGAGGTTGGTTCTTGGTCCTGGTCTGCGCCATTTGGCATGTGACACCTCCTCTGTGCATGTCAACCTGGGCATGTGAAAAGTCAAGTAGTTTATTTTTTCACATTGGTGGGATGTTTCTGCGCTCACCGAAAGCAGCCCAAATATGGGCTCTTTTCCTTTTTTTTTTCTTTTTTTTTGTTGTCTTTTTCATTTTTCAGTGCTGTCAGTTGTGGCGGGGGGAAGGGGAAGGAGGGAATAAATGAGGGTTAAAGGGTTTTGCAATAAACTGAGTTCAAAATCCGCATGAGTCAAGGGCAGGGTCGTAACTTTCGGTCAAAGGCCAGAAAGAGGGGTCAAGACTCAAAAGTTGCGTCCTGAGTCCTTTAGGGGTACGAGACCCTGAGTCAAAAGCTGTGTCCAGTGGCCCCACGAGGAACGGTCAACTCTTGGAAAACCAAGAGTCAGGCCCAGCACCGGGGGAACAGGCCCAAGTCAAATTCAACCCAGTCATCCACCACACCCATAGATCAGATACACATCAATGGTTGTCTGCAGGCTTCCAGAAGATTCCGGTACTAGCTGGGATATGGTACTTCTGCCTCAAGGATGCATCCAGGCCGTCGAGACCGGGAAAATCTGGACCGTCAATGTGGTCAAAGGAGGGACTGGTCAAGACCAGTCAATGCAAGACAACGATATATATTGACGGTCAGACCACCGGGAAGGAGATTCTGCCTTGTGCGGGTTTGTGGCGAAGTGCTGCTACGCAAGGCTGCTGGTGCAAATGCTGGCGCCAGATGCTGCTGGAGGGCGCCAGCGTAGAGGGAGGTTATGTTGGCACGGCCATAGCCGCCATAGCTGTGGACGTAGGTGACGAGGTTGGGCAAGGAGGAGGAGGATCAGGGCTGTGAGATTGATGAGAGTGCGAGGGTAAGCTTACCTGTACTTACCTGGCGTCGCATGTGTGATCTGCTGCTGGTCTCCACGAAGGTGAGGAAGTGCTGCGCCATCCCCCGTAGCTTGATGTGAGCTATAAAAGAAGGATGGGTGCCTTGCTATGATCAGCACAGTGATTGTGTCAGAGGATGCCAGACGAGAGCACGCATTGCTGAGGTGGCGATAGGGGAAAAGCCAGAAGCAGAAGTGGGAGTGGAGTGGAAGCCATCTCCTCCTGTCCTCTGTCTAATCTCTCCTCTGTTTTTTTGTACATGCTCTTCTGTGATGACATGAGGCTTCTGAAATGTGCATGTAATCAAGATCTGGACTTGTAATAGACTCTGGAGACTCCCTTTTGGTCGCTGGGATGAAACTTGCATCGCATTGCTGATTAACTTCTCAACGAGACTGGGATCATTGCAGTTTAAAGTTTATACTTTGATTTTATTTGGATTTTTTTTTTTTTTTTTCCAAAAATAGGGCCTTATGGTCCTGGCTCCTATCCATTCTGGGGAGCATCAGTCCGGTTCCTATTCCACCGGCAAGTCAGAATAAACAATACAACCAATAAACACACACGCTTCCTCCCGTCTGGCCGAAGGACCCCTGAACAGCATTGATTACTCCAGACTGCTGGAGGATTGACTGTCAGCTTGCCATGCTTCCCTCTTACCTCTCAGATCTATTCCCTAGATCTGCCAGATATAACCGTAGCAGCAAGAAAGAGGTTACCCATTACCCAGGCTAACCTCAGGTCTCCTACTTCGACTTAACCCCTATGTCTCATTACCCCCTTATCCTCCTCATCCCCTGTTACCGAAGTGGCATCCAGTTCTAAACCCTGAACCCCAAACCCTCGTCATATAAAAGAGTTTTCTGAGCCCACTAAACCGCCAACACGTCCCCTCGAACCAGTTTCCAGGGGTCCCTGACCTCCTTGCCACTGTTGGCTCAAATGGACCACAGTTCCCTTATTTAGAACAAAATTTTGCTATTCTGAACCCTATTTGCCCCTTTTCCATTTCCGTTTCCTCTCCTTCTTGGCTGGGCTCACTTTAATTCTTATGGTAGCCTAAGTTCCTGTATCGACCGCTGAACATCTATAGTGTCGTCCTGGTGCTCCTCTTTGAACCAATGAAAAATAAGTCTTTCCCCTTCAACAGTCACGACTTTGCCTTGGGCTAATACCCTCTTGTGAAATTTAGATAAGGTATCCTTTGCCTTTTCTGGGTTAAGCGCCAATTGCTTCTTTATTCTTCTCCACAATGCCCTAATCTCTGTCTCCAACAAGTTATAGAGAATTGCCTTGGCTTCCCTTCTTGTCACCAGAGTCTTACCCACCACCTGTTGACATCTTCGTTTCCAGATTGTCCATAGAGTGTACTGTCTCAGGAGTTGAAAGATATATTTGTGGCCTGATCTCCATCCTTTAGGGAACTCACTTCCAATCAATATTAGTTTTTTCAACTTTTTGTTACTTGGAAAGGGGACGTCCATAGTATGTGCCCATAATGCCCTGGATATGGACCAGAGATGTTCTGCTTCCGGGCAATAGAGCAAACAATGGATCAGAGTTTCCGACACCCCTCCCGTACACATAACACAGTCCTGATCCGCCTCATTCCTATTGATCCTGTTTCTCTTATTGAATAACCAAACATTGACTGGGAGTGCTACGTGAAAGATAAGCCACTGCATACTCCTGACCCTAGGTAGTCTGATGCTGTGCAAAGTTGACCATGGTAACTTTTCTACCTGGTCCCTAGGTATATCCATKCTATTCTCCCATCTTCYTGCCAAAAYCTGGTCCMACTGGCGTGATCTCCCCCTCAGACGGCAGCCCACTTTAGTAGTGTACTGAAGTATATTGATTCTCCTACTTACTGTTGACGAACTTCCCCTGATGTTCCACRCCCACTCTGCTGGATCGATTTCCAGATCCCTAATTGATGTCAGTGGTTCAAATATCGTAAAATCTTCATTCTCCACCACTCTGATCTTTCTCAAGATGCTTTTCTTGATGACTATCGGAACCCGCGAATCCCTATCCAACTTACTGACCGTGAGTCCTGGAGAAAGTATTGTGTACATATCTGCTTCCACCCACTGGTTAAAAGGTCTGACCTCCTTTCGTATACAAAAGGCAGCCTCTGGTTCATTGGTAGAGGTTAATGTTGCCCAATCTCCCCCCCCCCATTTGTCCAGTTCCTTCAATATCGTTGTCCACTCATCCAGGATGGAGATGAGAATGTCATTCAGGTTTTCTGTTAGTTTGTGACATCCTTTCATTTCCTCTCTCAGCTCCCTACCTGTTTTCCATCCCCCCTTGTGGTCCGACCAGAGATGTTTTACCTGCCATACACCATGTTCTAACCACTTCCCCCATTTGGCGTCTTTTGCTGTTAGTGTTCTTGGCCTTCCTTGAGAGTCTTTTAACCACGGATTACAAAATAGCGGTTGTCTGAGCACCTCATCCTYCGTCCTCGGTTTTCCTACTCTCGCTTGGAAGACCTCTGCCCATATTTTGAACAATTGAGCCTAGTATGTACCCCTAGTTGCTCTTTGGTCTACTACTTGATCCCCAGTTCTATCCTTCTTAGTCCAACCCTTGCAGAATAACCAAAATGTACCCTTCATACTGGATGGCGTTTTATATCTTGCCATCTGACGTATGTGATCGAGTACCAATGGGACCCATCGAAGGTGAGGCTGTGTTAACAACTTTATGATCCACTTAGTTTGAAGTGCCCTTATCTGCTGCCCTGGATCCAGGACTCCTAACCCTCCCTTATCCTTTGGTTGGATAACTTGGTTCCATGCCACCTTCGATATAAAGTTGAGTCTCGAAGGGTTTGCTGTCCATAGATATGACCATATCGTTCCCACGTACCATAGCATAGAGAAGATGGAAGCATTTATGACCATTGCCCTCCCAAACAGTGAGGTATGTATTTTTGACCACGTCACCAACTTTAATAACATTTTTGTCATGTGTTCTGGCGCCATAGAATGATGGGGACCCTCACCCGGCATTCTGATACCCAAATATCTCAATGTCTGATCCTGTGGTAACCACGTCAACCCTTCATAATTTTGTGGCTGATACTGTGACTGTTGGTCATCATGTGATAGCCACCACCCCAGCGTCTTCTGCCATTTAATTCTCATTTCCGATGCTAGCTGGAATGCCGCCATTGCTCTCGTAAGGGCTTGGAAAGAAGAATCCGTTGCTTTGATTAGTACTCTCAGATCATCCGCAAATAATATCGTTGTCGGTAAATGTATGACTCGTCCCTGGTGATCTGGCTCCGCAATCAGACGGTCGATCGAAGGGTCTTTCCTGAGGAATGAGGCAATAGCTTCCATTATAAACAAGAAAATAGGAGCCGCTAAAGGGTCCCCTTGCCTTATTGACCTTGTCATTTTACATCGATGTGATATATGGCTATTAACCTGGACCTGCCCGTGTGCGTCATTATAAATTACACGTATCCATTTACGAAAGTTAGGATCCACCCCCATTGTCTCCATACATTGTTGTAGGAAATTCCAGTTGACTTGATCATATGCTTTTTCGAAGTCGAAATGCCAGACGATCTGGATCTGCAGCAGAAAATCAGAGCTAATTTTGCAAGGGTACTATTGCATTGAGCCTCACTGCTCGTCACCTTGAGCACAACTTAGAAATTCCAACAAATTATCATATTATTATATTAAATAATTAAACAGTTTCAGAGTTCCAGTCACCAAGCGCTCTACAGCGCAGAGTCCAGGAACCCATATCCAGCATCCTCATCTAAGGTAGGTGACTCTCTTCTCTCTCTGTCTCACTTCTCTCTCCCTCCCCTTCATGCATGCGCTCATTCTCTCCCTCTCCTTCACTCCCTCTACTTGAAGATCTTGACTCTGAATACATCCACTACTACTCAGCTCTATCTCCTACTACTAGCTATGCGGCTATGGCCGCCTCCCTTCCTCAGCACAGCGCTGCCCAGCAGGGCTCCAGCGCTAGCCACTCGCATATAGCGCACAAGCGCCTCAGCAGCACTTCCACACTTCTTGTGAATGAGCCATCTGTCCAAAATGTGGCTGGCCAGTCCTTATATTGACTTGGATTGAGCCTTGACTGATCCCAGCCTCTGCTTCACGTGGCTTGTCTTGGACCTGGTACCACATGCCCACGACCTGTTTGCTTCAGGATGTGAGGCCCGGTACCTTTTGATTTTTTCTTGGTGTGCTGCTGTTTTGGGTCTGTGGGACGTGACCTCTGCCTGTTGAATATGATTTTTGACTGGAGATGTGACTCTTGCCTGTGGGAGACGACTTTTGACTATGAGACGTGACTTTTACTTACGGGATGTGACTTCTGCCTCTGGGATGTAGCTGTTGACCGGGTACCTGTTGGACTTGACTTCTCGGGTACCCGACTTAACCTTTCTGAAACTGGCCGACTCGGACTCCTTTAGCCTGGGGACTTGACCCTGAGATTGGAATTTGGGGTCTGCATCGTGGTATGCCTTTCAGTATGACTGGTGGGAGGCAAGGTAGCGGACATGAATGGCTTTTGCCTACGGTGGTAAGACAGGCACAACTAAGTGGGCTCAGAAGGCAGAGGTCTCAATCAGCACATCTACAGAACCCGATACAGGCCACCTAATTTTGACCGCCTGACAGAGACGAGAAGATCGTCAAAGATACAGCAACTTTTTGCAACATCAGAGTTTTGGCTGGACAACCCAGACAAGTTCAAGGGCTTCTGGCTTCCACAGCCCTTCCACATCCCTTTGTCCTTTCTTGGATTTGTGTTAAATTTGGCAGGTCTGGGAAAACAACCTGAGAGGAGAGGTAGAGGGAGGCAAGCTAGCAGTCAATCCTCCAGGCATCTGAAGTAATCAATGTCACTCGGGGTTCCTTCGGCCATACGGAAGGAAGTGAGGGTGTTCTTGTTGTATATCTGACTAGCCGAAGGAATAGGAACCGGACTGACGCTCCCCAAAATGGATATGGAGCCAGGGCTATAAGGTCCAGCTTTTTTTTAATTTAAAAAAAAGCTAGGCAACACCAGCCCCATCACGGACTCACGGGTGATCAGGGAGGAGAAAGCAAGGGAAGATTTGTTGTGGGATCTTGACACAATAAGGGAGCAGATCGAACAGGAATACAACAAGGAACCAGGCTCTTTCAGAGAACTACTGAAGCAAGTCGTGCAGCAAACTTACAAGAGAAGGAACAAATCACAAGTTGACAACAAGCACCAACTACAAGGCGACGCTGGGTCGTCAGAGAAAGAATCTGGCCCAAAGAGAAGGAGGGCTGAGGAATCAGCAGGAAGAAAGGAAACGAGATTGACAGATACAGGGGCCGAAGGGGAAGGAATGGACTTGGATCTGACGGGAGGTCAGGCAGACAAAGAATCTGAGGGGATTGATACAGCTACAGAAGAGACCCCCACGGAAGAGGAGGACGCTTCCACACAGTCTCTGTCTTGGCTCAGAGACTATGTAGAGTGGGCGAAAAGGGAAAAAGAACATGCATTTGATATCCGTGTAGCCTGCTTGAAACACGCGGAGAGATCCCAGGCGAATGGAAAAAGAGATGCATCAGCAGGAAGCAATAGCTCCTCTAACCAGTACGAAATCCTCAAGAAAGTCAAATCTGAAGAATTTTTGAATATGCGGCTTTCAGATACGCAGAGAAGAAAAGGGCTAGGGAACGAGGATCCGAGGACAAGGACAAGACCATCCCCACAACCAAGGACAACTTTCAGGACTTACGACCCAAGGCAAGGAAATTGGGCAAGAACCAGAAACGGAAGGAAACTAACAATGATCAAACCGAGGCGGAAGAGAAATCGGAACGAGACCTCTTGGAGAAAGAGGTGGCTGTAGTGCTGTCTCAAACTGAAAAATTGAAAAAGTGGAACAAAGAATATGCACCCGAATTCACTACCATCTCGCAGATTGCTGGTGGAAGGGCCCCAATGGTTTCAGAATCAGCCAAAGCGGCTCGAAGAACACCGAGGAACATCCGACCTCTCATTCCAGCCAGATACGTATCAAACGCAAAGGAGTGGAAGATCGCAACGGATGTAGCCTTCAAAATCCCCCACTTTGTTGAGGGGGAAAACGTGGTGAAGGTTCTCAAAGAACAGGTAACACTGGAATCCCCACTGGGTCTCTTTGAGATAATAGCCTTGGATTCAGAGTCGATCGACTCCAGCTCATAGGATGAAACAGGAAGCGTCAAATATGACAAGGACAAGATGACCAGAGATTCCCCGAGGGTTTTTTCTCCCCTGATAACCAAGATGTCAGAATCAACAAAGCTGAAAACAGGGATGATCTGGAAACCGTTGCGAACAGTGGCTGAAGTCCCTTACAGCATCCTAGTCGGTATCGGTGTGTCGGCAGAGCTGATGGCCTCAGTCATGGCTCAAATTGTCCAATCAGGACAGCTGGAAGGGGATGAGGAGCTAGATGCAAGAGCATTTGCACTGGATTGTGACAGGTTCTACAGAAGTGACGCCTCCGACTGTTCTGAGTGGGAAGGGGACGATGAAGGTGAGCCCCTGGGCCGGGACACTGACCTAGATAAGGATGAGAATGGCCAATGCGACCCAGAGAGTCCAGACACGGCAGGACACTCTGCAGTCTCTCCAGCCAAGGACAGTGGGTTAGGCTCGTCTCAGGCGAGAACTGGGGATGGGGCAAGCACGGACACCTCTCCACTTTCCCCTACCTAGACAGCCCGGGACTGAGAGTCTCTCTAATCTGATCCAGCCGCAACTATGGAGAGCTACAGGAGAAGAGCGAATGCGGTAAGAGGCCACACGGATTGGAAGAATCAGGGATTGGTCCTCAGAAGCTGGAAATGTTAACGGATTAGGGAACATATTAGAAAGAGAAGAAAAGTGGAATGATATACTATTCGGGATATCAATGAGGGAAAGGAAGCTAGCTGATATAGTGTTACTGCAGGAAACACACCTCACCTTCTCAACAACACACGACAAAATTCGATCTTATATGGCTAGAAAATTAGGCGGCCTGAAGGATGAAATTTGGTCCGTTAACCCTGAAACTAGCACCAAGGGAACGACCATCCTGATTCCCAAATCCTCCCGCCTATATACAGCAGGCTCGGCCGTCGACAAGGAAGCCGACCTCACCGAAGGAAGATGGTATATGCTACATCTGAGATGGAAGGAAGAGGAATTCTTACTCTTCAATATCTATGCCCCAAACTCGCCAACCGAAAAAATGTCATTTCTAAGACAAATCGGTGACCTGATTCCCCCACTTACCCCATGTATTCTGGCAGGAGATTAGAATGCTACAATAGAACCATCAGTAGACCGTATTTCTCGATCCTCTACCATCCCAAACTGATCAGAAGCAACACCAATCCAGGAAATGATGCTAAACCACAACTTGGCAGACCCTCATAGAATCCTTCACCCCAACAAGAGAACCTTCACCTTAGTCAAGAAGAACCATGCCAACCATATGGCCTTTTCACGAATCGACTACTTCCTAGTGTCCGAAGTCTTGATAGGAGCAGTCAAGGAAGCCGAAGTATTACCACTGGCTCCATATTCTGGACTGGATCACAAACCAATTGAACTAGTCATATCCTTTGACCAAGTGGTTTCAAAGGGAGCCAGCTTCCACAAGCTCAACAACTCTCTCCTGCTGAGTAAAACTTTCCAAAACGAAATTTGCGACTGCTGGCAGGGGTTGAGGTCGGCACGACTTAGCACTACTCCTCGATGGGAATGGTTCCAGAAGAGCTACTCGAACCTTTCAGACACCGTGGCCAAAGTGTCTAGGAAGTTAGCTTCGATAAGGAAACAAAGAAAGCAATCATTAGAATTTGCACTTAAAATAGTTGAATCCAACCTGACAAACAACCCCCCCTCTCAACTTTATATCGAGATCTTTGACAAGGCTCGAGAGGAAGTGGCCATGTGGAAATGGTGGGATCTGAAAGGCCTCCGAATAAGAGCAAGAATATGCGAATACGAACTAAGTGATTCAATGACTAAACACTTCTTTGCCCAAATTAAAGCTAACTCGAGAGCCACCACGATAGAAGGCATGAAGTCACTCACAGCTGCCGAAACGGTGAAAACAGATAGCTAAGGGATACTTGAGATAGCCAACAAGTTCTACAAGGAGCTATACCAGTCCAAGACGGGGGCACCAATACCCCTCAACATCAGAGAAGCAAGGCAGAAAATGCTACAATACCTGGAGCGAACAATTTCACCTGACCAAGCTGAAACGCTTGACAAACCCTTCACATCAGATGAAATACTTCGGGCTCTACAAAGTATGAACAATAATAAGACCCCAGGAATTGACGGCTTAACAAAAGAATTCTGGGAAAAATTCTGGCCCTTGCTAGGTAATGACTTACTGAACTTCTATAATGACAGTTGGTCTCAGGGGGGTCTGGGTAATCTTCTCAGTAGTAGCGTGATCACGCTACTCTATAAAAAGGGCGAAAAAGACGACATTAGAAATTACAGGCCCATATCTTTGCTAACCCTCCCATATAAGATCTTGGCCAAGACCTTGTCGAACCGGATCATCAAGATCACCAACCAATGCCTCCACATTGACCAAACAAGATTCATCCCGGGTCGTTATATCCTGGACAATGTTATGACACTGAATGAGTCCGTAAGAAAAATCAGAGAAAGGGAAATAAATGTCGTCATTCTCTTCTTTGATTTTGAGAAAGCATACGATCAAGTCGACTGGGACTTTTTGGAAGCAAGCATGGAAAGTATGGGAGTCGGACCGAACTTCAGAAAATGGGTCAGGATACTCTACAAGGATGCAGTTGGCTGTGTCCAAGTCAATGGACTGCTGTCAGATTGCTATCCGATTTCCCGCTCGTTCCGTCAAGGGGACCCTCTAGCGCCGTCAATCTTCCTATTCGTAATGGAGGCAATCGCATCCTTCCTGCGCAAGCATCCGTCAATCCAGAGACTAGTTAGCACCGATGTAGGCTCGGCTCACCAGATGGATTTCCCCGCAGCCATCATGTTCGCCGATCATCTAACAGTTCTAATCAGAGCATCAGATTCATCCTTCAAAACACTAGCCAAAGCAATGGAGGCATTCAGGTTAGCCTCAGAAATGAAGATCAATTGGGAGAAAACAATTGGTTGATGGATCTCCGATGACGAACCCCTTTCTCTTCAAGGAGGTGAGGCGGCTATGACATGGCAAACACCGGACACACCCACTCGTTATCTAGGTATCCTGATGACGAAAGAAGGACTGGCGTCCCAAATGGGCCCAGCTATGCTAGCCAAACAGATTAACAAAATCGGAAGATGGGGCAACTCCTTTGCTTCCCTTATAGGCCGAGCTCTGGTTCTTAATACGTCGGTCTTCTCAATGATGTGGTATATTGCCTCTATCTGGACTCCTGACAGTTCGATCAAGGAGCCGAACAGACGGGCCAGGATTTACCTTCGGACAGGAGACCCCAACAAAGACAAGTGCATATCTAAGATAGCCTGGCACTATGTCACAAGGAGGTCACGAGAGGGGGGCCTAGGAATCATTGACCCCGGAACAGAAACGAAAGCTCTGCAAATTAAATGGATCATCAAACTGCTGATGAATCCGGACAGCGCTTGGAATAACCTGGCTCTGGACAGTATTAGATCGGTAGCTCGTGTTCCCTCCCCGAACGACATGTCAGGCCTATTTTGGGTAATGAACAAAGAATGGGTGATCTCCACAGGACGGAGGAATCGGACAAGGAACAACGGACCCGAAGATCATCGGCCGCCCACCCCCTACTGGCCGGCATTGCTTCGATCATGGAGGAAAATAATCCCTAACAAGATAAACAAACCTAAATCTAAAGATGAAGTACTAAGACAACCACTATTCGGGAACGAATGGCTGACAAACGAAGCCAACAACCCTCTTTTCCTAGAACACAGATGGCTATCGTGGATCAAGAATGGCATCTGGAAAGTAGACCACTTGTGGATGGAGGACAAAAAAGACTGGATAACTGAACAAGAAGTCAGTGCTCGACTAAAAGGTTGCCACAAACGAGAGACCAATCTCCAATACATAATCAATCGTATTCCTCAAGAATGGAAAGACATCCTGGTAAAAGATGAGTCCTGGAGACCGGGCGAGTGGGGACTTTTGATTCAAGATACAGCCCCTACTAGAGCCTATTAATTCTCTCACATGCAGCAAGGCTCACATACCAGAGCCAGTTTTCTCTCCTTCCCGGTCTCCTCCACCAATATGGCCAGGCCAGCTATTTTCAAAGATAATGTAGTATCATCGATATTGGATTCCTTCCTCCTCAGAAAAGTAAGGGTCCTAGGCTCATGGCCAAAGGAAGTCTTCAGACCGGATACAGCAATCCGATCCCTGGAGTTCGACCCAACGGAGTGGGCCTGGAAGCCAAATTCCACCAGCAACTTCAAATCAAAAGTCTCGATCCAGGACTACTCAGTTAAACTTGGGTACAGACTGTCTCTGAAGACCAAAAACCCAGATCCAATCATCAAAAACAGATGGAGGAACCTCGTGGGTCAAGAAGCTGACCAAATCACAAGAATACATTGGGAAACATTCAAACGTATCAGACCAATCAAGATCAGAAGCCTGCAATGGCTGATTGTATATGCAGCCCTGCCAGTGAACCAATGGCTACACATTAGACGGAAAACCACAGACCCAGACAGTTCAGAATTATGTGCAGTCTGCTCTGAAGAAAAAAAAAAAAAAAAAAAAAAAGGCTCGGTAGAAGATATAGTCCACTGCCTAGTCCTCTGTAAAGAAGCAACCGAATACTG
>BFEA01000140.1:1246523-1261094 GCA_003427395.1 Chara braunii
CTCACACACACACACACACACACACACAGACAGAGGGAGGAGACCTTGGAGGAATGGCCAGGGAGGAGGAGGTCGAGGTCCGAGATGGGGGAAAATACCAGGATGGAGCGTGCCAAACCAATGTGAAAGTTCGAATTCAGAGCCCCAGATTGCCGCGCCTAGGGCCTAGGTAGTCTGCAAAGTTGACCGCCGCTTCGGCAGGGCAAACCAGGTACAACTGGGTGCAGGCCCAGGCCTCAACGGAGAGGTGTAGATTGCAAATTAGCTCCCACTGGCAGGCCTAACAGGGGCATATAGCAAATTCAGGCCAAAAGGGCATACCGCTCTTTTTTTTTTTTTTTTTTTTTTTTGGACAATGCTCCAATCTATTCGTGGGGAATCGCACGTGCTGGGGACCCGGCCCAGCATCCCATTAGGAACATTTGGAGAACATATAGGGAAAAACTCAAGATACCGGGGCCATTACCCGGCTTCGGCTAAGAATAGGATCATGAGCAATTTCTAGCCTATTAGACAAAAGACCTCATGAGATAGGCGAAAATTCAGAAAGAATCTGAAGAAACTTGGAAAAATATGAGAGCGGAGGGTCAAAACTGAACCCACCTACTATCCAAAACTCCCCCCGTCAACAGACGGAGCGTTGATCCAGGTTGCCAGGCCTCGTACCAGAACTCACTTGATCTCATACCCCCTTCTGATAGGATAATAGGGCACCGCAACCTTCCCCAGTACTGACCAACCTAGTTCTGATGGACAGGAAGTGCCTTCCTCCCCCAACATTTCCCTTAGCGGCAAGCCCCTGACACCAGGTTACAGGGATAATACCCCGGCGCCGGCTACGTCGGACGGTCTGGTTATGCCTTCCACCCTCGGCATAACTCCACAGGCCTCAAGCTCCACTTAGGTCACAAAGAAAAAACTCCAGCACCGGCCTGTGTCGTCCCAGCATCGTCCTTCTAACCTACTTACCTTAACAAACAACCCTTCCCCTGTTGAGAGCCCCGTTACTACCTCCCATCCTCCAGTTCTTTTTTTGAAAACCCATGAGACCCGCAGGGGAGTTCCCAGACCTGTTTCCCCCCCACCCATGGGCCTTGGAAATACGTCTTTGACATCCCTCGGGTGGAGGTAGTCAGTAGAATAGCAGGCTTTTTTTTTTTTCTTTTTTTTTTTTTAACAACGGCCCCAGTGCCCAAGGCTTGTATTACTCAAAAAATACTAGCAGGCTTTATAGGTGCACTCATGTAGGTCTCGGGTCTCAAGGTAAGGAGGTGAGACAAATACGGGACATGGTTTCTTAAAATGGCATTGTCAACCCTTATCATAATTTCATCAATCCTAATCGCAGAAGAGATGCCCCACAGGCCAATTGGAGAAGGGCGGGGAGACGGGTGGTCCAGCTGGGGGGGCCGAGTGGCCCCATGGCGTCTCCTGGCCAAAGCGACAGGACCTGGCCGGAAGCCTTCATATCCGAAGAAGAGAGGACTATCATCAGCATCATCCTTCTGCACCCTGCTCAGTTAATCCTCTGGTGATCGAGAGTAATCAATGCTGGCAGACCTTTTTCCAGTTATTCTGTCAAAGTTTTCTTTTTTTCTGATTCTTTTGTTCTATTCTGTATCAGGGACGCTGGACCCGTTTTCCAGCAGGTGATGCTCCCCACCAATAGATGGAATCTCTCCGCAAGGTGCTAGTGGTACCTGCTCTTACCACCACCACTAGCACTAGAGGAGTTGTTTAAAAAAAAAAAAAAAAAAAAAAAAAGAAGGTGCGTGCGAGTGCTCCAACATAACCAGCGACATTGCTTGGGATTCGATAAACCAGCCTATGATAGCAGGCAGTCTAGAGATCATAGATCCATCCATACAGATTCGGGCTCTCTGTCTTCAATGATGAAAAAACTAACCTTTTCCACCCACAGTCCATGGAGGATGCTTGCATTAGAGCACCTAGCCCGCCTAACCCCACCTGCACCGCTCGAAGTTCACCCGTTGACATAGCTGGCGGATCGCCTGTGGTCAATGCCCCACCACAGATAAGGAGGGCATGGTGAAGGACAGCAGGGGGGCTCACCCGCTAGACCAGTTCTGGCTATCCCTCGTTGAGAGCTGGTAAAAGCTACCACTTCCAAATAAACCCCACCAGACCGTTGGGAAGAGGTGTAACAGCAACCCCTCTTTGGGGACCCATGGCTAACGAACCAACAGGGCCAAAGTATGCGCAGTTTAGTGCCACCATGGAAAAGGTGGGTAAAGCATGGTGTGCTTTGGATAGGAGACTTAGGGGACAGCGAGCACAGAGATTGGAAAATTGTTGTCCAACTACATGACAACTTTCAATACAGTCACCACATAGAACGTAGCCTAGAGTCGCTCATTGGAGTCGTCTCGCTATCATGGTGTCAAACATTTAGGCGCACCACAAAGGAAGGGGCCGGGGTGACCATCAAGAGTGACAATGAGCGGATAGGAAAACTCCCCACGATAAGGATACGGTGTCGGAGCAAACACCCTTACAAGAGTATTTGCTCATGATTTTGCATTCGATACAGTTTTGATGCCGGTTACCGTGCCAGAGACGGTCTGAGGTAAAAAGTGAGATTTTTTTTGGCATGACGCCGTAAAGCAGACTTCTCGACCACTGAGGTCGAGGTTGCTAGGTGGTCATACGCGATGATACGACGCGTACAACAAA
The DNA here is from genome assembly GCA_003427395.1 of Chara braunii. Lineage (NCBI taxonomy): Eukaryota > Viridiplantae > Streptophyta > Charophyceae > Charales > Characeae > Chara > Chara braunii. The sequence continues at coordinate 1,249,218 of BFEA01000140.1, forward strand.
ATGTAAGCGTTAGTAAACATTAAAAGTCTTCGGCCTCAAGGGTCGAAGGATTTGGAAGAGAACAAGAAAGGTCGCGTGGGATGCGGTGACCACGATCTAACACAATCAAAGGGTCAGGCGGTAAGGCAAAAATAAACTAGAACGAGACCGGGGGCATCAAACCGACAGTATAGGAGAGCCGGCGTGTCGCGCCGCGGTAAAACCTGAAATAAGGTTGACAAATTAATGTATGTTTAGACCATACGGCCAAGGCAGCCAGAAGGAACGCACTGCAGATCATAATAAGTGACGATGACCGATGTTGACCCTGTCACACCGTGGAAAAACGGGTCAAGGACCTGATACACTAATTAAACTAAGACCTGAAATCTACTTACAACAGGGTTGCTTCTGTTCTAACCGAACAAGGAGCTAGGTCAGTAGGTATAGGTGCAGATCGTCACGCCGGACGTGTAGGGAACGAGTCCATCCTAACTAGGGCTAGCTCTTTTTGCAACCCACCCGACCACCATTCCGAACCGCCTTGGTAGGACGGGGCTCAAACTCATGACTACTGGGATGAGACTAACGAATTTGGACTCCTCTGCGCGTCAGAAGCCCGACAGATGGCAGACGGGGTACTAAAAAGGCAGTTTGGTTGGATTCATTTGTTAGTTTTCCCATTGAATTGATTATTTCACTAAGACGGTCGGGTTGTGGTCTTGAATGCTTTCTAGATCTTACGAGAAAATTCATTAGCAAGTAGAAGGAACACTGCGGTCACCACGAACTACGGGGACACAAGAAAAAGATATCAGGGACAGTAAGAACACGTACTGAACAAATGAATCCGAGTTTTCTACTAGAATATGAAAAAATGCGCAGAATATGCTTTAGACACTAAAGCCGACACATTCGTCGGGGTTTTTTTTTTTTTTTTTTTTTTTTTCCAGTTGTAGGAAACCAACATGAGCAACGAGATAAAACGCCAGCAACAACGATCCACGGTGTCGAGCGCATCGGCTCCCGGCTTTTTCGCAAAGGCGAGAGTCCTCCCGACCATGTCACCCAGGAGATAAACAAAACAAAACCAAGAGATTACTCAGGGACGACTCCTAACTAATCCCGCGAGCAACCGAGATGGTCGCGGTTGCGTCGTCCCTTCGCCGCTCTAGCCGGATGCGCCAGATGTACATCCCGGGGTCCCCTACGACAGGATAGGTTTTCGCAGGGCATAAACTTTCCTTCCCTAAGGGGCTATCACCACCCTTAGGGGCGTATCCCTACCAAGCTATTGACCCACGTGTGAAAGTTTTTAGATGCAATTGCAGAGGTAGGTCAGCCGAGGGCGTTTTGCTTGTTCGCTGTAGTAATAAATACGCTTGGTTAACGCCAAATGAACCCGAACATCATCCGTTCCTAGGGCGCTGATCTCCTCGGCGCGGAAGAACGTCGGTCGACTAGGACGGTCTCAACCAAGCGTGAAAACCCTCAAATATAATTTTAGTCCCTTGACGATCTTTTTGAAGACAAAACAACAAAATTTGTATATCTTATATCAAAATTATCAGAGATCAGATCTTTGATTTGATGAGCTGGTTTGCCAAAACATTTCTTCTCAACCTGTATGACTGAAGAAACTTTTATTTTGCCGTTCCAAGATGGAAGATTATCGATTGAAGAAAAAACTAGGACAGATCATCCTAACATCATGCCTACTGAAGCTTGCCATGAATAACTTCTGCACATAAATTTTACTGCTACCATGCAGATCAACAAGTGATCTGGTTCCTGACTGAAGTTTGAACTCTCGGTTTGATCACGCCCCCGCTATCATCTTCAATTTACTTTTTACATGCGTCGTTATGCATGTGGTTACCCCTCAATGCATAAGCATGATAGTGCAATCGTTAGGGTAATCCAGATACTATCCATCTGGTTGGACCTATCTACGAAAGATTGTTTTTATTTTTATTTTTTTTATTATTATTATTATTATTATTATTATTATTATTATTATTATTACCCTTGTAGAAACACATAAATGTGACGCTAACACAAGGACAGCTTACCACGACACCCGACTCGTAAAGGCGCGTCTAGCCACGATAGAGTTGTTGGCCTTCACAGACTTCAACCTCTATCCGGTCGAGTTGTACGAGCTCCTCGTCGTCAAAAGTTAAACTGGCCATGCACCCACCTCGCTTGACTCGAACCTTCCGTGTTCCATAGAGGAAAGTCATCCGTGAGGTTAGTTTCCAAACTATGGCACAAAATAGTTGACGCATCCGAAAAAGGTGCCTAGTCGTGGCGTCCTTAATCCGGATGACGCCGTAGCGCTCCCCGGACATGGTAATTTTAACGCTCACAATGACCCAAGAAAGGCACTGGAGGTTGCTCGCGCGATGAAAATACAAAGTAAATTCTTCCGGAAGTCGGGCCACATTCGCGTGAACAACTCTTGCGAGTTAGGAAAAAATTCTAGTCCATCCCTGAGCAATCCAACAAAACCAACCCAACGTGTGGGCGCTTCATCTCGAACCAATCATAGTCGCTCCGCGCGCCGGATCAACCCCTCGTTCATAGTGTTCCGTACCAGCAGATATCTGGCCTGAGTAAGATCTCGCCGTTCGCTCGTCATCTGCACGTCCAAAAGAGTCGCCTGCTAGAAAGATGTTCCCAAATTTTACAAGCTTCGTCATCGAACGTGGTGACGTCAAAATGTTCAGAGCGAAAAATATTAAATTTATTCGCTCGCGCCCGTCTCACATGATGAAGAAGATTGAAAGGTCCTTGCTGATCGTTCAACCATAATACAATATAGAGAAACATTTATCTAATCTCATTAATGTCTTCTCTAACGGAATTTACTTAATGGTTGACAACGAGATTCATGTCTCCGTAATCTCGAGATGGATTAGGAGGCGCAAATTTATACCGTACGATATATTGTTTTTGCTCAATCAAGAAAATATAACTCCGCAGAGGGTTCCTCACGCTTCCATCCCAAAACCGCGGTTCATCCCTTTCCAAAAAATTTCATGTGGATTATAAATCAATATTCCTTTCCGTATCATACCAACACGTGATCGTGTCGACACTTTTATAAAATTAGCCGCCTCACGCTTGCTGAACAATCTAAGGATTACTGCTCCTGCGGACGTCTGGAAAACAAAGTAGTAACTTTGTCAAGGCAAGTTTAAATATATCAATTTCTATACTCAATTTTCATTCTCTTCCCAGACCGTGATTCTTGTGTCACGGTCCTACCGCGAAAGTAGTGCCTACTTGCACCTTTTTTAACATTAATTGGAACATGAACTGGACTTTTTTTGGCGCCAGTTTCCCATACGATGGTGACTCCTAAGACGGTCACCCAAAAGGGTACTAAATTCAGCCTCCCCTTTACTTGAAAGCATGAGAAAGTGACTACTATTAATTACAAGATACCCTACCCTCGAGGAAGTGGTCTGGAATACCCCTCCTTCTCCCCCGAACACATTGTTCAGGTTTCAGAAGTTGAGCTGGCTCCATCGCGATACAACATAGTATTCCCTCGTGATACGGTCCACTCCGGGTCAATAACAGGACCGACTCCTAAAGCAACGAACCCCTGCCCCAGATGCTTTATAGAGAGAACAAGTCTCAATCCTTAGGTGCAAACAATTTTCTTTATGCCTCCACACTAAGGGTTGACTTAGGCGAATTGGAAAAAATAGTTCGAGAGGGAAGTAAGACTCATTTGGACGGGTACAAGAAGAAAATGGTCATTCGGGATATAACGGGATGATTCTTGGAAAAGATACTAAATTATTTCTTCTCTCGTGTATTCCCTTTTCCGGCACCCGTCAATTCATATTTTTGCTATATGTTTTTTTTTACTTACAAATAGGTAAAGAGTTAAAGAAAAGTAAATATTATCATCCTCCTTTGAGCAAGCATAATGTAGATCTCTTCTCACATGCATCCAATTACCTACCTGCAGAACCAAAACAGAAGCAATAACCCAAAACTGTCCATATCCCAACCAAAGTCAGCCCCCTCTCACATGCATGACATCACACACTTTACCTTATCTTTTCCTTGAATCCAAGCAAGGGTCATGCAAAGTATGGGTACACATAGGTGTCTAAGGGAATCTGAATCGCAATTGACCTTGAGTGAAGTTAAAAACGGCTTACTCAAGAAAACCAAGTATTATTTCAAAAGCTCGGCCGCACAACTCACGTTGTGGCCGTTCACAAAAGATAATCCATGTCCTCCTTCAGGCGTCACCACTTACACAGGCGCCGCTCACTAGGACTGACGCGCGATAGCCTTCGAGGAGAGTGCTCTCACTTTCACGTCTCACGTAGTCACACTACATTCTCAGCGGCACCCCGCCCACCAAGAATAGCGCAACCTCAATCAGCAATCCAACCTCCACCAAACCAAGTCTGATCACCAAACGTCTGTCACAATACTTATTTCAACCTCAATCTCCACTCTCTTGGTCCCAATATGAGCCTCAAGTATCTTCACGTTATCGCCGCACCACCAGATGACCTCCCAAAAACTTTGAACCGTGGTGCTTGTCCAAACACAAAATCACCACCAGCCTTGATGTCGTAGTGCCCGCACTTTAGCAGTCACACCGCCGAGCATCATGCCAAAAAAAATCACCACCGCAAAATTCATAACCCACTGGCAAACCTTCACCAACCGTGCTGCACAATGCTAGCAACACTTCCCCTCAAAATGCTGCGCCACAATTCTTGCAGCACCTCCTTCCAAAAAAATATAGCGGTGCAGCCTTCCACTCAAAAATCCTTTGCCACCGTGCCAACCGTCGGACAACACTTCCCCTTAAACGCTGCCACTTGCCGCACGGTCAAACCCTACCACAGCCTCATGGCTATAGCTTCCCCTTAAGCCTGCAGCATAAGCTCAAAGGTGGGGCACGAAGCTCCCAACCTCTAGCTATGGCTGCCACCTTCACTCTCTCTCAAGTGCACCTGCAGACCTTCAACACTTCACCTCCCTACACTCTCTACTCCAGCCAGCAGCCTCTCCTCCAACAGCCAGCACTCACTCAAGTGGAATGCCAGCAACATCAGCCACGAATGAATGCTGGCTGGCTGGCTGCTGGCTTCTTTTATAGCCTGCCAAGGGCTTGAGGCAACAGCCTTGCCCCCCAGCCAAACTCTCGGATTAGGGTCTGGCCCTTGATCTCAGCTGAAAATTTTGATGTTCCCCTAGGGAAATCAAGTTTCAGGCCTTGGTAATGCATCTGGCCTTCACCCGCGGCCAGACGCAACCCAAAAAAGGTTGTATCAAGCCATTTTAGGACAGCATGTTCAACCAAACAGATGCAGTCTCATTAGCTACTAGAAGCTTCTGGGGCTGTATCTGTTCCACGGTCGCGGCCACATACTCGGTCGTTCCCTTTTCCCCTTCCTTCTTTTTTTTTCCTCCTCTTCTTCTTGCTACCCCTGTATCTACTCTACCCCCGCGGCCACGTACGTGGCCGTTACTCTCCTCTTTTGTTCTTCCTTTTCCCTCTTTTCATACTCAGTACACCTGTACCCAGATGCAAACAACATCGGGTACAGGCATCGCCCTGCAGCCCATTTGTTTTGCCCTTCGATGATGGCTGTCGGGGCACATCCCCCTGATGAGTCAGTGCAAATCCGACGAAACAGCTTGGCAGGGTCACTTCTCTCCCCTCGTAACTCAAGTATAAGGCTCCACCCCCAAGCTTGAATATAGTCGTGTACCGCGGCAGATTCATTCCCCTTTACTCGTCCTATCGACGAAAAAGGCAGCCCGTTCATCAAAACGATCGGGCACCTTACTAATTTTACTAATAAAATAAAAGAGAAAACAAAGAGGAAAAAATATCTAAGAAAATTGTAAAAAAATGTACTGGGGATCTAAAACGCCCCAGGCGCCTCAGGCTGCACGATCTGGCGCGCCGCCTGCGCCTGCGCCTGCTTTAGTTTTTAGTTTTTTTTTTTTTTTTTTTTTGGTCATTCGCTTAAAACGAACGGGTGCACGACCTCTCACAACGCCTAAGCGAGACCCCCAAAAAATATATATATATAAAAAGAATCTAAAAAAATATATAAAAGAAAAAAAAAACAGAAAAATTACCTTACCTTGTGACGAAACAGTTGCCCGTTTTACGGACACTGTCAGAGTGTTGGGGCTTAAAACGCCCCAGTCACTTCAGGATGTGTCAAATGACACTTCATTTTGGTCAGTTTTTATTTATTTATTTATTTATTTTTTTCTAAAGTTGTTGGCTCCGCCAACGGTCACATCTCGTGGCTGGTCTACGAGCCAAAGCGTTGCGGACCAGGGTTCGAGCCTTAAGGACTAAAAAAAAAAAAAAAAAAAAAAAAAAAAAATCTCGATTTATACGTGTCACCCTTGTTAAGAGGCCATGTCAATCTGCATGCGGCCAATCTCGGCCGCGCGATCTCTGAGATCGGGCGGTCGAAATCGACCGCTCCACTTCAAGCTTCTAAAGGGCAGCTCCAAAAGGAGCTAGCCCAGCAGCTGGTCTGATTCGATCCCCATACCAGTGGGTTGAGAGATCGGTCGCGCGATCTCTGAGATCGGGCGGTCGAAATCGACCGCTCCACTTCAAGCTTCTAAAGGGGCAACTCCAAAAGGAGCTAAGCCCGCAACTCTTCCTCCCCTTAGGCCCGCCTACCATAGCTGGACAGGCTCGGCCTGCCTTACCTCTAGCCACATTGCCGGTCGACTCAGTCGGAGACCCAACCTTGTAGCTTGGTTCGACGGATCATGGTCGACCGCGAAAAGGTATCAGGCCCTCCATACGGAGTAGACATCACGGCCCAACATCAAGCGCGGACACCCTTTTCCTACTTATCTATGCCATGAATCGCGCGGCTGTGATCTTAGATAGGGTTCAACTTTAGCGCCCCCATGTCTACACGCTCCTGCGGCTTCAACAAAAGTGAAGCATTGCCATTAACATCCGTTATTCCTGGACGCTACCCACGCCCGGACTAGAATTCGAAAACTTTTAGTCTCTCAGTCATAGGCCATATCTGAATAAACTTTGGCAACGTCAGTCTCACCAAGTCCTTCAATTCAACAAAAAAAAGTCGGACATCGTCCGACGTTCAAAACCCCCGACAAATACCCTAGTCAGGGTTTTTGTCCCGATAACGGAATCTAGGCACACACGATTTTAAAGGTAGTAATATTCAATTTAATCTTATTATTATTATTATTATTTTAAGACTATAATAATAAATTTGTACACATCGGAAGAAGAAGCGATGAAGGCCGAGTGAGGAGTGAGAGGTAAAGGAGAGGGGAGTCGAAGGAGGAATGAGAAAGGGGAAGAGCGAGTGTAAACCGAGCAAAGGCTAGCCAACCGAACACGCGGTCAAGTGCATACAGGTGTGTTAACTACAGGCAGGCGCGAACGAAAGAGAGCGAGATCTAACATACGATCCAGGGAAAGTAAGTGATTCGCGGACGCTAGGTAACAACGGGAGTGCAAGCACCTACAAGGAGTAAGCTCGAGCTAGCAGGGTGCAAGCGAATCGGAGGTTGAAGGGGACATGAGCAGTAGGGTCGAGGTGGTGGAGTAGAAGCGGGAAGTAGCAGGACCACTAAGAAGAGGGAAATAAGGAGGGAAGAGACAGAAAGGGGAAAAAGGAAAAAAGGAGAAAGAGAGAGGAAGCAAGGTTCAGAGGAAGTGAGGTTCAGAGGAAAGGAAGAGAGAGAGTTTCTCTTGCTCAGCGATCGGCGTACAAGCGGATAAAAGGCGACGATCTTGAGGAGATATCGCGCGATCTCTACGAAGGAACGACTCGTTGCGAAAATCATTTAGCAGGGGTAAGTTCGCTCATTCTATTTCTTTTGAATTAAATTTATCTAAGTCGAACGCGTATTAATAGGAGGAAAGGGTGTCAGGATCTTGAATAATATGCAATCACGATCTGGAAAATTGGAGGAGGAAATGATGGGGACAGAAATAAAGAAGAAGGTAACTCGAATGATTTTTTCTGTTGTCGTTAATAGCGTTGTCGAGCACCTTGGGTTTCTGCCTTTTTTGCAAAGGGTGGGAGCCCTCCCGGCCATGTCATTCAGGAGTTAAAATAAAACAAAATCAAGAGACAATTTGGGAACAACGCAAAATAACCCTGCGAACTGCCAAGGCGGACGCGGTATCGTCGTCCTTTCGCCGCTCTAACCGGGTGTGCCAGATGTACTTCCGGCAGTCCCCTACAACAAGATAGGTTCCTGCGGGGCATAAGTTTTCCTTCCCTAAGGAGCTGTCACCACCCTTAGGGGCATATCCCTACTGGGCTACTAACCCACATGCGAAAGCTTTTAGATGTAGTCGCAGAGGTGAAGCAACCGAGGGCGTTTGCTCATTCGTTGTAGTATAGATACGCTTAATTAACGCCAAACGGATCCGAATGCCGTTCATTTCTAAGGCGCTGATCTCCTAGGTACAGAGCAGACGTCGGTCGACAAGGACGGTCTCAACCAAGCGTGAAACCCAAAATTTATCCTAGTCCCTTCGACATACAACTCAAAAGAAAATTACAATAACCGTACATAACTACATCAAAAGGAATCGACCATAGTCGATACAACGGTATATTCAATCTGAAATGCTAACTAAAAAAATTTTGAATCATCACATGATATATCCAATAACACAAAATCAAAATAAAATCCGAACACCCTAGGTCGAACTCCACAAAATAAAACATACAGTAAGCAACGATGAATTGACTTCGACAATAACGTTAATGCAACTGACAATGTAATCGGACTGCCTTAGTTTTGACTTGATGAGACGCGCTGCCAAGGTTATTCATTTCACCTACCGCCGACCTAAGATTAGGCACACACACACACACCCGTCTTCATACGCTTTCAATCTCATTGGATGACAAACTGCCCTGCGAATGACTCTTGATCGGGTGTATTGTTTGAAGTGTTGCATGTCGCTCCCTCTAGGAAGAAGTCTGGGGTACTCCTCCTCCTCGCCGGAGCACAAGAGTCGGATCTCAGAAGCCGGTCCGTCTCCATCGAATCGACAAAGTACCCCCCCGTAAAACGGTCCACTCAGGGTCGATAACAGGGTCGGCTCTTGAAGCCGCCCCAGATGCTTCCTAGAGATAAAGGATGTATTAACTGCAAGTATCTTTTAGTTATTACCATTTTTCTTAAGTTCAGGGTAACTTAGACGAAAATAAATCGAAGGAGATACAAAATGACAATCATTTGGACAGGTACAGGTAGATAAGGTTATTCGGGATAACAAGGTAAATCATCGGAAAAGAAACGAAGTCTGATTATCTTTATCCTCATTATGTTCACAAGTTTTTTTTCGCGGTGTTTGTTGGATTTATTCATTTTAAAATACAAGCACTTTTAACATGCAGACAGACAAAAGGTAGAAAAATCACAATCATTTTCTTCATCTCAAAAAGACATAGTCAATCTCTTTTTCAAACATCCTTCTACCTACCTACACAAAACACAAAAGAAACAAATGCAAAAGAACCAATACAATTTCATACTCAAGTCAGACCTTTCCATTCACATGCCTGACTTGCACAACTTTCCTCTACCTTTTCTTTTGAACATTCAAAACAAACAGGGTCAAGCAAAGTGTGGGATCACATAGGTGTGAAGGAAAATCTGAGTCATTTAACTGACCTTGAGTGAAGTTTAGATCCGGCTCAAACAAAAAAACTGAATAATATATCAATCAAAAGAAATGACCGCCGTAGAAAATATGCGGTTCACAACTCCACAAATTGTGGTCTTTCTCCTGAATAACGGTCTTTGTCCTTCCCCAAATGTCTGAAAGAACAGAGGTTGGACCACAAAAAAAAAATTCAAGCGAGATAAGCCCTCCAAAAGGGTGTTCCCACAAATGAGTTTTCACTTGAGCCCAATGACTCAAACAGTCCCAGTGCAGTCCCAACTGCAGCTTAACCACCAAGGATACTCCCAACCAACCGCAAGTTCACGCCGCCTCCATTCACCATGTCTGCTCACAATAGTCAAATTGTGCATATCCCATTCTCAAAACCAGTCCCATTTGGTCCAAAAATGGTCCCAGACTTGAGCACTCTCAAACCATCGCCTGCAATACTCGACGGTCCAGAACTCAAAATCACTGGCACTGTGTGCTGCAAAAAAAACTTGAATAAATAAAGGTGGCCCTAGCTCAAAACCGCACGTGCCGTGAACCCTAATGACTATCGCCGCGCGCACTCACTCCGCGCTCTCGTCATGCCTCCGACCCACACACCACTTCCGCACAATCCCAAACGTGCACCACTGCGAGTTCATCCTCTACACTATGCTGAAAACCGCCATAACCTCCGCACACCGCAAAAATAACGGTGGCTCCCCGACACCAATGCCGCAAGTGTCAACACCTCAACGGTCACACCACCAGTTTCGCACGACCAAAACATTACCGCCGCCATCCAAAAACACTGTTGTAAAAAAAAACTTAGCCGCACAAAATCAATAGCATTGACGCCTGATAACGAAAGCAATTTCGCCGCACAACTTCGGTGACACCTTCCCTCAAAAGGTTGACGGCACGCTGACACCCTAAAATTTAAAGCATGACCCCACTGAAAGTACCACCGTCGTTTTGCCATTACCCCGACAACACCTCCTCACACTCACATTGAAAAAATACTTCGGCGCCGCGTGGCAAATCCAGCAGCACCTTCCCGTAGGAAGGTCTTGATGTCGCGGTAGTAGTCCGACAGCACCTTCCCTTAGGAAGGTCTTGACGCCGCTGCTGCAGTCCGTCAACATCTCCCCACTAAAAATAATTGTTGTCGCTGCCGACAATCCATCAGCACAACCCCACTGAAATGAGTGCCGCTTGTCGCACCGTCCGGACCTTGACGCAGCCTGTCGGTCACAGCACCAGCACAAGGGTGGGGTAGAGAGCCTCCAACCCTTAGCTATGGCTACCCTGGCTTGTCCTCCTCTAACAGTGCCTCCCCTCATCCTGCAGACCTCCAAGTCTCTCCTATCCGGCAGCACCGCCCCACAGTAGCAGTCAGCCAGCATTCACTCAAGTGAATGGCCCAGCAACACTGCCACGAGTGTGAGGTTGTTGGGTGGAGTGCTGGCTTTTATAGCCAGTCGATGGCATGTGGGCAGCTGCTTTGCCCCCATCAGGCAAAATTCGTCAGTGCCCCTGACCCTTGATCTAAATCAACGGCCAGGAGCTCTATGCCTTGGTTTTCCCCTAAGAGAACCAAGGTCATCCATTCCCGGAAGTACCTAGCCTTCCCCGTAGGCCACATGCTCCAAGTAATGGTTGTACCCAGCCAGACTGCAGCCTCTTCAAAAACGAACATGCACAGTCTTATCGCCACCTAGCACCTTTTACTCCCTGCATCTATTCCACACCCGCGGCCACGTTCGCGATTGTTTTTTTTTTTTTTCTTTTTTTTTTCCCTTTCCTCCTTTTTTTTTTCCATGTTTCCCCGTTTCCCTAGGAGGGGCAGCTCGTTTTTCAAAATGAGCAGCCTCCCCCAGGCCCAGTCATATTACATCGTTGAACTCCAGTCAAGCTCAACTGGGTCTTATGCCCCTTGTGTCGTGCGCCTGCACCTGGCGCAGGAAGGGTGCTAAATCCAGGCGCCCAGCTGCAGGCGCACCACTAACAACTGCTGCCCTACGCTATTGGAGCTGGAATTACCGCGGCTGCTGGCACCRGACTTGCCCTCCAATGGATCCTCGTTCAAGGAGTTTACGACTGTTCTCATTCCAATTACCGGAATCGAAAGAGCCCAGTATTGTTATTTATTGTCACTACCTCCCTATGTCAGGATTGGGTAATTTACGCGCCTGCTGCCTTCCTTGGATGTGGTAGCC
>BFEA01000140.1:1276596-1293823 GCA_003427395.1 Chara braunii
GGGGGGCGGCTGCAATGAAGCGGGCTGGCGGGGAGAAGCAGCTGCAGGGTTATGTCGATGGCGGGCTGGAGACGGGGCGCTGGCGCTGGTTATGTTGTCGCAGCACACGACGTCGACGTGCATGCTGAATGGCACGACGTCAACGTCGCGTGATGCTGCACAGGACTGGGGCAGGCGGGGCGAAGGCAGCCGAAAGCAGGCCACGAGGAGATTGGAAAACGCGGCCCATTTCGGCCGCAGATCCGCAGACTGCGGTCGAGATCGGCCGCGTTTTCAAATTCGAAAACGGGGGCCTACCATACCCCGTTCTCTTCAGAAAACGCGCGGCTGATCTCCACTGTCGATCTGCACCAATCGACGGCAGATATTGGCCGTTAGTTTTCTTAAGAAAACGGGGTCCGGTAGGCCCCAGTTTTCTTAAGAAAACGGGGTCCGGTAGGCCCCGGTTTTCTTCCAAAGTAGTGGCGGCAGCCTCCCAGAGGCTGGGCGGGGACGGGGACGCCCGAAAATCCCCAGGAACCCCCCCAAAACGCAGTGCGCCCGATTGAACCGGGGGCCTGCCGGGCTGGTGAACCGCCCGGTCCGACCGGCAGGGTCCTGGTTGGTCGAAGGTTCCCCGCTCCATTCAGGGACCAGCACTGGTTGTAATCAATTTTGATAATTGCAGCCTTGGGCACTGGGCCCTTTTTAAAAAAAAGAAGGAAAAAAAAAAAAAAAAAAAAGGAAGCAAGACCTCCCTGGTGCCTGCGGGGGTAGTCAGTCACTTCCCCAGCTGTCCTTTTGAAGTTTGCCAAGCAGTTTGCCAAGCAGAAGCCGGGTAATGGCTCTGGTCCCCGAGCCTATTCTTGTAAAGTCAGGCAGCATGGACCTGGTTTTCAGCAGGTGCCGCTCCCCACCAATAGATGGACCTTCCTACACGGAGGGTACTGTTGGGGGATGCTCGTACCACCCACAACAGTAGTCCCCAGTAGGTTTTTTCAACAACAACATAAAAAAGGCCCTAGGGTTTGAACACTGAAGGTTGAATTATGAGCACCAACCCTAAACTGCCCAACACCCTCCGAGTGCTTAGTGGTGATTCATCACTCTGCTGCACACTGTGAAACCTCTTTCAGCATGCTGCCTTACTCTGAACTTGTGGCAGGTAGGCCAAACCTGTCCAAGACCCCTTGCACTACCTCTTTTTTTTTTTTTTTTTAATCATCTGCTAGAGGCCTATTCTTGGAGGCAATAAGAGCATCCTCCAATAGTAGGCATCCAGGTATAGCTGGCTCCAATCTATTAGTGGGGAGCTGCACCTGCTCGAAACCAGTCCCGTTACAAAATAGACACAGAATGGAGCCTATTTGTAGGTTTGTCAATGATGGCCAGCATTGCTTGCCCTCTCACGAGGGGATTAACTGCCCATCCAATCAAGTCAGGTAATGAGCTATCGTTAATAATGTGCTGCATTGATCGCCCTCCAACAAGGGAATCAACTGCCCATCTTGACTCCTGGGGGGTCCCACGAAGCTACTGTCCCAAGCCCACTGAACACTGAAAGTGAGGTACCTCCTCGCCCCTGCCACATGGCGCAACCCCTATTAATCAGCAGAAAAGACATCCTGAAGCCAAAAAAGCCAAAAGCACCCCTGCAAGTAGGGTTAAACATGACAAGAGCCAACCTATGGAAACTGGATCATTTTGAATCAGCTCAGATAAACCGGACTCAAATCAGAGCAGATGAAAATAAAGTCCAAATGAAATCGATCCAATTCCATTCAAATGAAAACCAATCAAGTGAAATCACATAGTATCCATTCAAAGAAAACTAAATCAATTCAATTCCAATCCACTCAATTCAGATCAAGTCAAATCGGAACAAGTAAAAACTACATCATATCTAAACGATCAAACTGATCAAGTTTAATCAGATCGAGGACAGGGAGGACCCCATCCATCCTTCCCCCCGTGGTGAAAAATATCGTCGGAAAGAGAGTGTGGATGGGGGAGAGCAAAGGCACTTGTAATCTTGGTCACAAAGTGCTGCCACCTCAACACTCTCGATCGCTCACCCCTCCCTGGCTACCCCATCCCTTCTCGCTCCCACTGCTGGGCACTCAACTCCGACTCATGCTTCTGCAGCAATCGGAGTGTCACGGAAAAGCAATGATCAGCGTCAGTGGTGTGCAGACAGGAAAGCGATCCGTAAGCAGAAGGGCAGGAGAATGCCCTTCCTACAGAAGGGTTCAATTCGCTAGACCCCCAGACATCTAGCGGATGAACAGACGAAAGGCAGGGAAGGGGCAGCGAACCGCACAAACCCTCCAGCTGTCGTTGTCGATGGAAGCAGCGTTGGAAATGACCTCGTTGTAGTTGTTGATGTTGTTGTCGGGCTCACTGATGTCGCCACCTTTGACGTAAATGAGAGCGGTAAAGGCAGCATCGTTGTTTGTGGTGAACCAATTGATGATAAAATCGCTGTTGATGTTGATGATGATGATGAAGATGACGTCGTTGGTGGTTTTGCCGTAGTTGAAGCTATAATTGTTGTGGTTGTTATTGATGATGTGTTTGGTGATGTCATCGCTGTCATCGTCGATGAGGGTGACGGCTGCAGCATTGTTGTTGGTGTTGAGGCCGCTGAGGCTGTTGACGATAAAGTCGACACTGAAGAAGACGTCCATGTCGGTGACGGGCGTGATGCCGACTGCCCAGGAGGAGTGAAGACATCGACCTCAAGTCAAGCTTCAGTCGCCAGCCTCGCCTTCATCACTTCGCAGTGCTCTGCACCTTCATCAAACATCATGTTGCAACTGGTTATCGGACCATTCGCCCGGTGCCAATCAACGAACACCTCCAACGCTGGATCCTCCTCAATCTGCCAGAGGATAGTTAACAGTTGTTGAGTCTTGTCCTCCAGCCATGCAGCCGGTGCTGACTCCCCCCAATCGACCGCTAGCCAGGTCTGGACAGCGGAGGACAAGACTCTGACCATCTTCTGCATGCGCCGTAGCGTGTCTTACAGTGTCGGAAAGCCACATGTTCGCCTGTCGTTCGAGATCCTGTGATGAAGCCATCACTGCTGAAGCCATCGTTGCTGGAACCGCCACGTGTGCCCACCCGGTACAGGAGTGGCTTCTCACTTGTTGCCTTCATCTGCAATTACCTCCTTCCTGTCTCTGCCCTCCTCTCTTCTCCGCGCCAGGATACCCAGCTTCGTCGACGTCGGGATGACGTTTCCTCCCTCCGCCCACCTTCGTCAAGACCGGCGAAGGCTATGGCGGCGTCAACGTGCCGGTACGCCTTGGTGCCACTGAGGAGATGGAGCCGGTCACCGGCGAGCCTCGTTGTCCGGTACCGCTCTGCACGCTAGCGCTCAAGACCCCTTGCACTACTGGTGTCTCCCACCGGAGGCTTTTGAGCCAGTGGTGCTTCGTAAGTGGGCATAGCTGTGGACTTCACTATGCATTAGCTGCAGCTTTACAAACTGGCATGTAAAGCAAAAATTCAGGTAGTGAACCCAATTTGGCACGCGAAGCAGAATTTCGTATATCAAGTTCACATCTAACTAGCCTAAGGACAAAATGCGAGCAGAGGACGAAAATGGAAAAGAAACATGAAATTCAGTGGAAAAATAGCAAGGCAATGGCTAAGAAGAAGTCAAAATTTGACATCCTCTACAATAAGTATTCACAAAAATGTGGGGCTTCCAGTCAACCCACACCTATCCAGAAACCTCCTGATCCCTTATGCCCCATGCTATATGGTACTAATGTCTGCTTCTATCTGGATTCTGTTTCCCTCTATCTCAAAAGCGTACACCTTGTGTCCCACAATCAGTGGGCCATCTTGGGCCATTGTACGTTCAACAAGGACCCCCCCCTGTCATCCCTCCTTCAATCTTCCAAACAATTCCTCCATCCCATGCCCCCTGACCTCAGGTCATCTCATTCTGCTGGCCTCGTCACAAGATCCCCGCGTCTGCTGGCCTCCCTTCAGGAGTCCCCTTTCTGCCCCCGACAAAAGTTTCCCCTTCTGGTGTAACCCCACAAGCGCCCCCTCTTCCCGTCCCCATTCTGCTTGAGAATTGTCACCCACTTGCCACAGGTATGTCCTACCCCTACTTCAGAAATGTGCATGGACTGAGTCCCAAGTGTCCACTTCTGTGCCATCTAACCTGCAAGTGTACACCTTTTGTCCCAGAAACCCCCCACAGATGTCCTACTCATTCCCATCTCTAGGAACTTGTTCTGATGGGTGCTTCCAAGAAGATGCCTAAGGCCTATTGCCTGGAGCCCTTATACTACATTTTCCTAATAAATACAAATGAATACATCATGACAATAAATGAATGAATAAATAGACCGACATGCGCCCCCCATGTCAGGTGTTGTTCTTGTCAACCGGATGCCATCTTTCCAACCATAGATTGCACAGAAGGACAGGTGGAGACCAATGTGTTGAGTGTGGGGGCACACACCCCTGCTGTCAGGCTCAGCCGAGCCATTGTTTCCTTGCTGGTTTTCCTTCTTTTCTCCCCTTTGCCCAATCCGCAAGCCCCATGCAACTGTGGCATACTCATACTAAGCCCCTGTGCTCTCCCTCCTCTCCCCCTTCCTTTGTCTCCAACCGTAGATTAGACATATTGATGACTCTATACTGATGTTTTGAGTGTGGCCATGCCCCTCCCTTCAGACTCGGCCAAGTCGTTGTCGCCTTCAGGCTCCTGTTTGTGCAATCCCAACCCGGTGCAATGCAGATCAAACTCACAATCAGACCTTTTGGACTGAATCTGGCAGCAGGTGTGCTCAGTCACATCCAGGAAAGTCATGGTGTGAGCATGGCCACCTCAGATGAGTCATAAATCCTGCATCTCTTACAGCCAAAATGAGTGCTGACACTTAGCACCTGCTGTGTACCTGAGCTGAGCTAGCTTCAAGTCAAGCTGAGCTGGCTCAGGGAAAATCTGGCTCATGGAAGGACCTCTCTAGCTTCATCCAAGGCAAAATGTCCATCCTCAATTTCCATTGGATGTTGGATGTTGGACACCAGAGGTTGGGCCTACTGGGGGCTGCCAGCTTATTCGAACCCGATAGGCTGAACTGACCTGGCACCCCCTTGCGCACTGGCACCATCTGCGCTAGGCCTGTAGAGCAGTGGTGTTTCAAACCACGACTGGTTCCTCGTTCGCCCACCCCGAGCTTCGGAACCATCAGAATAACATGGGTATGGGACGGCTGCAGGCTTTGTGGACTGCCAGCTTATTTGACCCAATCGGCTGAACTGGCCTGCCGCTCAGTAGGTTTCATGCCTGAGCAGCACCGCGTAGGTGCTGTGTTCTATTCCCGTTGGCATCACTTTCAGTGGACTGAGGAGGATTGGTGGCCGCGGCCAGTGAACACGGGTAACTCGCTGGGGCGAGTTGTGCCGCCCTGTAATCCGTATATATGCGGGAGCATCGGGCCAAGTGGAAGTGGCTGCTCAAGTCCTGCTGCGGCCGGTCAGGACATACCCAATACACATCCAATAAAAAGAACTCTCAGGTTGAGTTCTCAGTCAGTATCATCACAGCTGACATTCATGGCTCCATTACACTGCCTCTGAGGGTTAAGACCCTCAATTTCACCACATACTTCCAGAGGCAAATTCTCAACATACCTGTCACACCATAAGCTCAATAAGGAAGTTCAATTAGTCATGATCATGTCATATAATCTACAATAACTTCCATAATAATAATCTCGAATTACCTGGGGCAGGTCACCTGTGGATATATCTCAAGACTGCCGTCTTTCTATTAAAAAAAAAACAAAAAAAAAACAGACCTCCTGGCCTGGTGTGCACTGCGGCCATCTGCACTAGGGCCGCGAAGCAGCGGGGGTTCAATTAAACCATCACTGCCTCCTCTCTGGACCCAAACTCGACTTCCAAACCCATCACAATGCCAGGGGTATGGAGGGCTGCAGGCTTAGTTTGGTCCCAAAGGGCGAGAGGAAGTGCCAAGTTTGACTTATGCCCTCATTGAGGAAGTCCAAGTTCTTGAGTATGCCGTCATATCTCACCTGCTCAGGTCCCTTGAACAAACGGCCTATGTAACCTCCTGCCCTAGTAGACCCCAATCCTTTGTCTACTGGAACGGTCGTGACTACGGTAGCCCGGTGTGGACAGCCCAACGCACGATTTGCACGATTCAGAGGTCGGGGTGTACTCTGACGATGCGGCTAGGTATTCTGGGGATTTTCCAGCTCGACTGGGCCATGGTTGTCCTCGCGGGTCCGTCGTGACGTCCGAAAACCCTCTCTGTGAACCCTTTGTCCGCCTCTTCTACACCTCTCGGTGGACCCTTTGTCCGCCTCATCAAACCGAACGAACATCCCCATAAACCCTCCTCCATCTCCTGGACTTACCGCCCGAGGCAAGCTACCCGGTACTGAGCCCCTACGCGAGTGCAGTGTCGACTCCGATCTGACGGAGCCCAACGCTCTACAGACGCGCTAACCCACTGCCACGACGTCTCTTGTCCAACCGACATACCCCAGGGCCTAACACGTGGTGGTCAGATTCCGTCCCCTTCTCCAGACACTATGTCGGGATCTGAGACGTCAAAAACCTTTATGTAGGGAATAGATTCATCAAGCGCCTCCACATCCGTAACATCGTCCTCCTCGGCTACCAGCGGGCACAGCGTCACGCCTTTCAGACGCATACTATCTGGTAGGTCGAGCGTCTCTACGATCACCACACTGCTGCCGAATGTCCGATCATCACCGCCATCTTCACCTTCCGGGACGGAAGACAATAGGACTGCGCCTACATCATTGTCGAGCCCTGGTGGGTTCAACTCCACGGCATCTCGGTTTGACACCAACTCCTCTAAAGCCCCTTCGTCAATCGCGTGCGCGCCCAGAGCACCTCCTCGCTCTCCATCACCACCATCTCTCACATGACTAGAGGACGAAGATAAAGCATCCTCGGTCAAGCAACCATTAGGACCATCGCCATCCCCATCGTCATCACCATCAGGTTCTCTACCGGTCAGAATGGCAGCGCTCTCCTCCTCTTTCTTGGCGGTCCGGCCATCTATCATGCTTCTCTCATAGTACCCTCCTTCTCCCAATTCAGATCCCGACGTGGAGGACGAAGGCACAGTTGAAGAATCGCGGACGTCCGGAGGTTGCCTCGCCCCACCAGCAAGGGAGGACATCTCCGGGTCTGATGACGACAGCATAGGAGTAGGTGTTCGGGAAGTGTTGGCGGCCGGGTCATCGGGCGCGTATGTAATGTCTTCTTGGGGTGTGTTTCCACGGATGGGGTCGTCAGCAGCGGGGAGTTCACCGGAAGCAGATGGGAATACTGGCAACGGATCCCTATCATGCCTCATTGGCAGATCGGGATCAAATTCCGTGGGGAGGACAGGCGACTCCTCCTCCTCCTGCTCCTCCTCCTCCTTTGTACCCCCTTCGTCGTTGGCTTCTTCACCTGCTTCGCCCGATATCAAGTTCCCCACTACAGGTGAGTCGTCCTCCTGCTGCCTCCCCTTACCTCCTCCTTCGCCTGACATCCAGATCCCTGCTACTGCATCCCGTTCGGGCGAAGAGTAGTCGATGCTCATCGGAGAAGAGATGACCTGGGGAAAGGGAGCAGGTGGAGAACCACCTACTCCAGGCCCCATTGCTCCTTCCTCAGTGGAGGCATCACCCGAAGGATCAACCTCACCTTCGGTTCTTCTCTCCACGGCTGTCTGGGAGATCATACTCCCTCCCCTGGTATCTCCGCCATCAGCAGTAGTAGCAGCCGTGCCCTTGACCATCGCCTGGTCATTGCCACCATCATCAGGTTCGGCTCGAGCATCGTCGGGAGCCAACGTAACGGTTTCAAACGTAACGGCAGACCCGACGTCAGCAACCCGTTGAGCCGCCTCGTTGGCAGCCTCCTCCTCGTTGGCAGCCGCCTCCTCCTCGTTGGCAGTCTCCTCCTCCTCGTTGGCTACCCCCGAAGTAGTAGTAGAAGAAGAAGAAGAAGAAGAAGAAGAAGAAGGTCGGATTAAGATGACATCCTTCCAGTCCTGGCTCTCGCCACGTGGACTATCCGTTCGAGTAAACTCTTTGGCGCGCTTCTCCAAGGA
The DNA here is from genome assembly GCA_003427395.1 of Chara braunii. Classification (NCBI taxonomy): domain Eukaryota; kingdom Viridiplantae; phylum Streptophyta; class Charophyceae; order Charales; family Characeae; genus Chara; species Chara braunii. The sequence continues at coordinate 1,284,704 of BFEA01000140.1, forward strand.
GTCGCGCAACACCCTTCTCAAGAAGGTGACGTCATCGGACATGACCCCTAGTTTCTCGAGGAGGGCAGAGCCGAGGCGCAGACTGGTCTCTGTGTTCTCTGGTACCACGTCCGTGGCACCGGCCAACTTCAGTTCCGTGAGGTGGTCCAGGTCCAGAGCTCGGGCATAGATTGGTACTGTCGGGTAGGCCAAGCGCAGTCGCTCCACAGCCTCTACTGCCCTCTCTCTCCCCTTGTACATCACCATCAACGCTCTCGGTGTGTTGATCCCCGCCGTCAACAACACTTCAGGCCGCGATCCGTCCCCGTAGAACACCGGGAATCCGAGACTTCTGGCTGTTTTCACTCTCTTGGGCTCCAGATCGAATGCCACGTACGGCCATGCCACGTTCTCGCTGTTGCTCCACGTGGCCAATGGTGTCGACAAGAAATTCGCCAAGATCTGTCCCAGCTGGCCGAACCCAATGATTACCACTGGCTCTCCCATCTCGTAGTCGTCCGCTAAATCTACTCCTCCTCCACCTAAACTTGTCCGCCTTTCCTCTTCCCCTTCTCCCTCTTTGTCGACCATTCGCTTCTCCACGTACGCTGCTGCTATTCTCCCCGCCTCGTTCAGCAAGGGAGTTAGTGCCATCGAGAGCACAACCACTATGATCAACAACCTATTGAGTTCCAGCGGCAACACGCCTAGCTGATTAGCAAGAGAGAACACGACGAAGGCGAACTCCCCTCCCTGGGACAGAAGAAAGGCCGTCCGCACGCTTTCCCCCCACGTGAGTCCGAATCGCGGTCCCAGAGCGGTGATGATCGCCGTCTTCATGGCAATCAGACCAGCGAGAAGAGCCAGGACATTCGGCCATTCTCTGACCAGCAGTTCAATGTCGATGGACGTTCCCGTTGTGACGAAGAAGAGACCTAGCAGCAAGCCGCGGAACGGACGAATGTCCGCCTCCACCTGCGTGCGAAAGTTGGTTCCCGCCAGCAAAGCCCCCGCCAAGAACGCTCCCAGAGTGTCGCTAAACCCTAATCTCTGCGTGATCAGCGACGTGCCGGTGACCGTAAGAAGGCAGAGGGCAACGAAGGCCTCAGGACTGCGGGAGGATGCGACCAGTTCAAAAACGCGACGAAGTATCAGCTTCCCCCCGAGCAGCAACAGACCGAGTCCTAGCAAACCCTTGAGGCTGGCGACGCCGAGAGTGAGGAAGAGCTCAGACGAGCCGCCGGAGAACTGGCCGCTCTCCAAGATGGGCAAGATGACAAGCAAAGGGACGACGGCGATGTCTTGTAGCAGCAAGATACCAAGCGTTGCCGATCCGAATCGGGTAGGCAGTTCTCCCTTCTCCGCAAGCAGCTGCAAGACGAAAGCAGAGGAGGAGAGCGAGAGCGCGGCGCCAATCACCACCGCTTCGTCGATCGTCCGGATGTTCACCAAGTCGTGCCTCGAATGGAAAGCCCATTCGAGAAGCTTCGTTCCCAGCGCGCTATAAGGCGGCAGCTCAAAAAACGTGAAAGCCAGAGTGGTGGTGACCACCTGGAGTAGACCCATTCCAAAGGCGAACTTGGCAAGTGCCTTCAATCGTCCAAGGGACAACTCTAGTCCCATCTCGAAGAGAAGGAAAAGTATTCCTAATTCGGAAAGCGCCTCGATGTCCGCCACGTTGCGGAACCAGCCAAAATGGTTCAGAACAAGTCCGGACAACAGGAAGCCGAGGACCGGACTAACGTTCATGCGCTTGAAGGTGGGAATCACCAGCACCGCGGTGACGAGGAAAGTCAAAGTGTCCAATCCTAGGTTGTTGATAACATCTATAGCGCTAGCGATCTCTACCCCCGCCTTGGCAATCATTGAATTGCGTCGTTGTCCTCTCCATCGCCCCCGCCAACTTGCCGTCCTGCTCCTCCAGGATAATGCCGAGGAGGATCGTGATAGCGGTGGTGGTGATCGATCGGACCTCGGGCATGACGATAGGAGGAGGTGCGGTAAGTCGGTCCAAGCCGCCGCCGGTTTTGGCCGGGGGCCATCCCGAGACGCAAGGACGTGAGAGCGACGGTCGAGGGGAGGGAGGAGGGGAGAGAGGAGAACCTCCCCCTTGCCCTCCCTTTGTGCATCGCTATGAAATTGTCTTTGTGCATCGCTATGAAATGGTGTCTGCCTCCCTCCTCCTCCTCCTCCTCCTCCTCCTTCCCCGACCAACGAGCCATTTTCTCGCCAAATTGGTTCTATGGTTATCCTTTTTTTGTTCCTCCTCAGCTTCCTGCCCAGCCACGTGGACGTCAGTGTCGTAAAGAAGAAGAAGCCGTCCGCTCCAAGTGGCACACGTGGGGAAACCGCCGCCGGCCTGCTGCACAAGGCGCAGCAGGCCGGGCAACCACCGACGAGATAAGAAAGGGAGAGCGAGCAGATGCCGCGAAGGCGGCGGAAGCGAGGGGGACGGCGGAGTGAGCGGCGCCGACAATCCCCGCCCCCTTTCTCTAGTACTAAACCCTCCTTGGACGATCCACGTGGCTTACTGTTGGCACTCGTTCGCAACAAGCGCTCACCTTCCCCCGGCCGCGGCCGCGGACCGCGGCTTCTCGAGTCAACGACCTGTCTCGAAGTTCCGCTGACCACATCGGAGGAGGAGCGGGCAGGCGTAGGTGAGGTTCGGACGACCGCATTTGAAGACCGGACCGCCGCCTCGCGTGCGGTTCGTACGACCGGTCCGGACGTTCGGACGGCTGCACCGGACGTCCAACCAACAGCAGCTGAGATTCGAACGACGGCAGCTGCTGTTGCTCTGCCCCCTCTCGCAAAACGTTGATCGCCAGCAGCGTGACACGTGGAGGAGGAGAGGACAGGGGCGGCGCGCACGGGAGGAGAGACGAGGTCGCCGTCGCCGCCGCCGCGATAACTGGTCTCCCGGGAATGGCTTACGCAACAGCAACGCGACGATGGCCACGTGTCACCGCGCGCACGCCTCTCCGTCGAAGGATTCGCAATCACCGCCGCCCCGCCGATCGCACATGTCGGGATACCGACCGGTCTGTCGCCGCCTAGGCGGCAGCTGAAACGGTCGGACGATGCGCCGTACTGCGCGCCGACTCCGCAGGCGGCCGCGAAGCGATCGCCGCCGGCCGCGCCCACGCACCTAGAAACAGAGGCCACCGCCCCTTCCATGGACCCCAATGCCCCTCCCTCCTCACCGGTACATCCTCTTCCCCCCCCGGCAGGAAAGCCTCCCGCTTTTTCGGACGCGCGGGTCAATCAAAGAGTGTAGAAGAGGAAACACAGAGAGAGAATCAGGGCCTCGCACCTCCACCACTCACCAAATTTGCAAAACGAGAATGCGAATGCATCTTCCGCTAGAACACAGAAGCATACGCCGCCATAATTTTATCTTTTCTGTATGTGGTGACTGTGGTTTGGGCGCAGAGAATACTCGCCCCAAGCATAGCCGAACTACAGAGTCAAGCGACCGACCTCGCCTCACAGAATCACACGTCACGATTCGCTAACAGGGATAACCCTCCGATTGTCGACCAGCAGCCACCCGTTCTGCCCAGCCGTCTCCTTCAGGCAACATTCAATCAGACGTCGGCATGATTCAGCCGCAGCACTCAGAGATCGTCACCCACCCAGCCCACCACAAGACACAGCAACGTCCTCCCTAACGTTTGAAACCACGGTAGGGGAACAAAGGGAATAACATTTCACCAAGTCCTCGGGACAACACGGCCAATGGCCTTCACTTGTCTGTCTGTCCTTCAGACACCAAACTCTCGCTTGACCCTGCAAGCCGTGTTGTGTTTCTCACTGTTCCTCAACCCAAAGTTGTACTCTCTCTCTCTCTCTCTCTCTCTCTCTCTCTCTCTCTCTCTCTCTCTCTCTCTCTCTCTCTCTCTCTCTCTCTCACCAACCTCTGATCTAACCTCCCCTGCTTCTCATGGACATCTTGATTTTGAAACAGAGGGTAGGGAGATCCTGCTGGGTGTGTCAACGAAAGAAACCCAGAACGCCGAAGCCAGTACTTAACAGTGACAAATCGCTGCCCGACAGTACCCGAGGCGGTGGGTTCCCCTCTTCACGAGAGAGGCAATCTCTTTTGCCCGTTATCCCATTGTGAAAACTTACATTGATCCCGCGAGACTCACGTATAGAAGAGTGGTCACCGCTCCACACAAAGGAGCCATTCGCCGGCGCCGCATTCCGTCAAAAGAGACCGTTCATAATCTACCAAGTCCGTTTTCTACGGGTCAAAAACAACCGCCTCAAACACCCACACTTATATTTACCCCCAATGTCCTGAAATCAGGAACAACCCCTCTTTGATTTCCACGTGACACTGTGTGTCGAGTATTCACAAGAATGACGAGTGTGTCGAGTAGTCACAAGAATGACGACTCTTATTCTCATTAGATCTGAAGCTTGACACCCGTTAATTAACACGTGTACAACCCCCTTGAAAATGCCGGCAATGTCCGGAGATGCAAACCCCCTTCGACAATGCAACAACTTGGGAATAAACAAGCAATGAACTCGACGATTACTTCCCTCCTCCTCTCTCACTGTCGGCAATGTCCGGAGATGCAAGCACGGTTAATTACCCCATGAGTGTGCTCTCGATGAAATAAGTAAGGATCTGGAATGAGATCCTCTTCCGATTTTTAAGAGGAATTTCTCAGAACGAACGGCGTTTACGTCACAGCTGAAGGAGAAGGAGGCTCAATTCAAGTACACAACAGAGACATCGCCCACCACTGTAGACGGACGATCAACCAGCTGATTGCCAAGCCAACCCCCGCGACGGCGACGGCGACGGCGACTGTCGTAAAGACGTCAGACAGCCCTTGTTTCAAAAAGACGAAGACTGTTTTTTCCCGAAAAAAGGAACAGATGGGATAGTGTCCAGTGTCCAGTTAGGCGCGGTAATACCATGAGGGGAGGGCGCGTCGAAATAGGACCGGCAGACAATGTCAGAGATGAAGCACTTGCCGTTGAGACAGCAGTTCGTCCCGAGGAGAGGTGAATTTAGGAAATAAGTACCTGTCAAAGACTTGAAGTTGAAGTTGCGTTGTCCATTGTTATTATAACTTTCGATGAGAAGAAGCTCCCATCACGAGTACCACGACTACCATCTTCACTCATGCCTCTATCCCTCGCTTCCTCTCCGTCACACACTCGCTATCTCTCTCTCTCTCTCGCGCGCGCTCACGTACATTCTCCCGCGTGGATACGCATTCTGACGCGTCTCTCTCTCTCTCTCTCTCTCTCTCTCTCTCTCTCTCTCTCTCTCTCTCTCAAGCTCGCTCTCTCTACTCTCGTATACTCTCTCCCTCATTTCCCTCTCGCACCCTCTTCTCACTCACTTGTCCGCGCGCCACCGTCGCTCCCGAAAATACCCGCGATCACGCGGGGTCGAAAATAGATGAACCTGGCTGCATTTGGGACCAAGTTCTGCATTCCGTCTTCTCTCCCTGTTTTTCTGACAAGAAGAAGGGAAAAAAAGCCGCCCCACATTGTCCACGTGGCATCACGTGGACCAAAATTGCCCAGAAGAAAGCGCATGCCACCACGTGGCAGTGGGAAGGAGCACGCTCCCTCACAGTCCCCACAAGCCCTGGCCAAGAATCACGAATCTGGACCGTGGCTGCGGATTGGTGCACGCAAACGCGAGTAAATGATCAATGACCGTCATCAACTGGCCGATGGTTCGAATCCTCACGAGCACGACAAGATAAGAAAAAAGGGAGAGGGAGGATGGCTTCTTAGCGCCCTGGACTGCGACGTGCGACGATGATGTTGTTGGCGATTGGAACGACGTGGCGGCAATGTTCCACGCAGGTCGTACTCACTCTACTAAGATTGCAACGACGTGGCTGCATGCAACGACGTGGCGGCATGCAACGACGTGGCTGCATGCAACGACGTGGCGGCATGCAACGATGTTTGACGCAGTACCGGACTGTGTGTCAGTAGAAGTGTTCTTCAGAATCCAATGACTGCGACGGCTGAGGTCGACATCTTCCATGGCGCGGCAGGCACAACGGTCACGCGCTGGTCGACACGTGGAGGACGGCATCTTCCATGGCGGGGCTAGCACAACGGTCACGCCCTGGGCGACACGTGGCGGACGGAAATTGAACCGACAAAATCTGGCTTGCTTCGTTCCCCCGCACACTTCGGATTGCGAGGACATCAGCTCAGGACAAAATTGGCGCGCTGGGGGACAAAATTGGCGCTATCGCTACTCGACAAAGGAATGTGCGGGAATCTGCGAGAACCAGCAGACGAATCCGGACACCAGACAAAGGGGGACCTGGCTCCAGTACAAGACACTCTACATGCACTCGGAGGCTTTCTGGACCATATGCATTCGGACGAGTCGAACATTTTGAATGTATCGGGTCCAGGAAGCGCCCAGTGCATGTTCAGTGTTGTGTAGTGGATCGAGGCCCCGGAAAATCAGAAATATTGTTTTTTGCTTGGGTAAGCGCGAAATTACCAGAAATGAGCTTATGTAAAAAAAAAAAAAAAAAAAAAAAAACCTGGAAGGTGGGGATTACGTGTTGGTGTTGATGATGATGATGTCGAGCAAAGAATTGATGATGATGATGAAGATGATGACGGCCAGCAGTGCCCTATGAAAAAAAAAAAAAAAAAAAAAAAAAGAATTGAACTGACCGGCCCAGGTAAATCAGGTGACACGCTATTCTATTCGTTTGAGTGCGTCGGATTCGAACATGGGTGTGCATTGCAGCAGTTCATGGGTGTACCAACTGAAAGGAGGGAAATATCCGCCGCCTGCCTAGCCGATGTGGCTGAATTGTACACACATATGATTGTTGATGAAAAGATCAGGAGTTCGAATCGGATTGTGAAAATAAAATATAACTACAATGACGTTAGAGCCTATTTCCTGGAGGAAGAAACGGAGGGAAAAAAAAAAGAGGGAAATCCGCCTTTGCAGCCCCTCGCATGTTCTCTTGTGAACACGGATATAGCTGCTTCCGGGGGGCGAGAGAGAGAGAGAGAGAGAGAGAGAGAGAGATCCCCATAAGACTATAATAATAGTAAGAATGGGCAGACGACCACCCTGTCACTTTAGACAGAAGATTGGGTTTGTTTCTGCTAATTAAGGATACCCGCGTTAGCCCTAAGGCAGCGCAGCGCGGAGTCTTAGCGCTCCACGGCCGGCAGATGCTTGGCGGGAAAGCACGCTTGTCGAAGTCCTGTGGCCGCGCGATATGGAAAGACTGGTGTCTCAACATATCCGAACCTCTCCTTGAGTGGAGAGGGAGTGCCTTTGCACTCAAGGATAGGGGCGCCAGGCGACTTCCATCTCTGTCCCACCTCTCACTTCACTAATTTTCTATCCTTGGAAATTACCGAATGTTTTCTCTTCAATCCCTAATATCGGTTGTTGTAACATCATGTTGACTACTCGTCCCTACGAAAGCAGGCCCGAGTCTCAGGCACAGACAACCGTTGGGAGTGGCGGACCGGACAGTGAGAGAGCCTGCAGCAATGGTGGGAGCGTGCTGGAAGATTTCAGAACAAGAGCACCAATCTCAGCGTGGGATCTCGTGGAAGATTGGAGCTTTGAGGCTCTGCTTTTGGTGCTGGTAGACAGATGCATTCATTGGTTTTCCCATTCTTATGCTTAGTATCTGGCCGTATCCATTGCTAATGGGCAGTTAGATCCCCTGGCATCAAGCATCTACTGCAGTTGCTTTGAGAAGGTCGCGGTAGTAGTTTACAGATAGAAGAGGGAAGTAACTTGGCGTAGTTCAGGGCAAACGTCACGGAGCCACTAGTAGCGGTGCCACCTTGAGCAGTGAGAGTGGGTCAAGGGGCAGTGGGAACGCTACTGGTAGGGAGGAAAGAGAGAACCGGTGAAGAGCAAACTTGAGGTGTATCCATTGGGTGCGTGGTGGGAAACCCGTCTCGGCAGCTCAGGCTCTTTGCAGTGTTTTGGGCAGTAAGGATGAGAAGCTTGCCCGGATAGAATTGAGGGAACCATTGTGGGTGAGGTATGTAGTTGATAGGTCTGTAGTTATTCTGTGAAGGCTCTTGCCCAAATCCGCCAACAGAAGAGGGAAGTAATTTAGAGTAGCTCAGAGTGAAGTCCACGGAACTACTAGTAGAGGTGCCACTTTGAACAGTGGGAGTGTGAAGAGGGGCAGTGGGAATGCTACTGGCCGGGAGGAAAGAGAGAACCGGTGAAAAGTAAACTTGAGATGTATCCATTGGGTGCGTGGTGAGAAACCCGTCTTGGCAGCTCAGGCTCTTCAGTGTTTCAGACAGTGAAAGATGAGGGAACCACTCTGCTCCTAGGGTCTATAGTAGTAGATTTGGTTGGTAGTGGATAGTGTGTCTGGCGGTATTTCATTTGCGAATTCATTTTATTTTGCTAGTTTAGACTGAGCTAAACCGGCTGATGCTGCCGGGATAACTCCGGGTTGAATTGTGAGGTCCCCGGCCTCATCAATTGAATTTTGCAATATATGAAATCCTTTATAAAAAAAAAAGAAAAAAGAAAAAGAAGAATGCGGCTGAGGACGATTTCTTTTATTTTTATTTTTTTCTTCCTTAATACTCTTAAAGCGTGCAGCGGGTCTCGCGTAACGCTCCCACGGAGACCCGCTGCCCAGTGTTGGGAACAGTGCCGAGGTAAGGGGGTGGGCCCACGGGGCACTTGGGGCACTTTTTTTTCGACGACTTTCCACGCGGTCCGAACCTGCGAGAGTATGCGCACAGTGTGGATGCATGTAGGCGCGGTGTACGTACGGGGACACTTTTTTTTTTATGTGCGACGCAATTTTCCGCGCGGCCTGAAAGCGTGTGTCGGGAGTGTCCGCGAGAGTACACGCACAGTGTGGAAGTATCTAGGCGCGGTCCACGTACGGGGGGGGGGTGGAAATTGCTGTGTCGGTCGACTTGCTGCGACGTTCTGCGACCTCTGCATGCATGCGTGTGTATGTGTGTGTGTGCGTGCGCGGTCTTGCGATCTACCTTCGGTGCTACCTACGGTGTAGTCTACGCACGGCGAGAGAGAGAGAGAGAGAGAGAGAGAGAGAGAGAGAGAGAGAGAGAGAGAGAGAGAGAGAGAGAGAGGGATCTGCGGCGGGAGGGGCGGAGATC
>BFEA01000140.1:1309981-1326479 GCA_003427395.1 Chara braunii
CCCCCCCCCCCCCCCCCCCCCCCCATCTAGACACCTCGGCCAGTAGCAAGAGTCCCCCGTTTCATCCGGGTGGTTCAACCCCCACGGCCAAAAATCCTCTACTCTGATCGGCGTCCGACGTACGGAGCGCCGCGCAGGGCGTGAGGTTGCGCATCACACGCTGGCCCCGGTTTCCAGCATCTCGGGTATCCCCTTTTCTTTTTGTCTTATGTTCATTTTCCATATCTTCTGTGTGATTCCTCATAAGGGACGCCAAGCCTAGTTCTCAGCACGTTTTGCTCCCCACGAATAGATTGGAGCCTTGGTTAAAGAAAAGAAAAGGACAGAAAAGGCCCTAAGCTTCGAAAGTATGAACTCATTACCTGGTGATTCTTATAGCAGGTAATCCGCATAAGCTAAGTTGTTAGGGGACGTTTTACCATTGGCAAAAAACAGAGTACATCGACACACAAACACGAGCCTCGGTGGCATCAGGTATCTCTAAGGAACGTGTGCAGCAGCCGATGTTCCACCCAGATGAGTAGATCTAACTCAAAGCAACTTTACCTCTATTGCAGACAATGAAGCACTCTTGAGATGAGCCCATTCAACAATGAAACGGTCTTACCTCTACAGCAAGCAACATGGAGCACAATAGATTCATTATTTCAGTTTACTGAGTATCTTTACTTCAGTTTTTTTGGGGGTACCCTTTTTATTCGTGTGCTTGCAACTTGACGTTTCCTATGCCTCTCAGGTATGTGACGAACCACTTCCCGACCTCGTGCTATCTTCCGTACCCCTTTTTTTCTGTATCATACCGCCCCCCTCGAACCCCCGTCGCTTTTCTTGATTTTAGGCAGCTTGTTTGGGCCTCCATTTTTTCAGAAGTTCTATTGATTATTGGAATTCTGCTTTTTGTAATTCGGGAAAGACACGGGAAATTACGCGCGCCTTAGCGAGCGCACTGAGAATCGGGCTCGACAGTTAGGAATTACGGAATAAGTGGAGACCGACGTATCTTTTTCCTTGCATGAATGTTCTCGGGTACGTCGGAGAAAGCTCTAGGAATTTTGTGAGAGTACGGATAGGCATAAGACTTTCTTTTCCCGCGTCGACTTTCGCGCGCGGATATGGTGATTTCAATTTTTGAATTGGTGTAGGACATAGGTAAGCTGTAACTGTTTTGGTGCCTTTTTCTCTTGTTCTCGGCACCACTCATGCGAGTTTCTTCCTCCTTATTTCCCACACCATCCTTCCCCCACACTCTCTCCTCTCTCTTCCCCCTCTTCTCCTTCTCCTGTCGCAACTGTTTTTCCCTCTCTGCTTTTTGCGCGTCTGCTTCCCTTTCTTGATCGTCTGAATCTTGGACCCGTCTGGCGCTGCTTTTCGCGCCTCGTCTCTTTTCGCCCATCAACCTTGGCTCACGAAGCCCGGTTGATCCTCCGATCACCCCGGCTCACCAATCAGACGCGTTGAGTAAGAGGATCTTCCTATTGCGCGACGAATCTGATTGGTCAACCATTGGGTTCTGAAGGATCAACATGGCTTCCCTTGAGCACCCTTCGCTGAACCTTCTCTCCTTACACCTCGATCTCCCCTCTGACTCTTCCCCCGTCTATCTCATTTCTCGCAACTATAAATTCCGCAAACGCGTCTGCAAACCTCTCTTATGTTTTCCACTCGCAAGCCAGCTTCCGGGAAGCAGTGGCTAGGTGATGCGTTTGGTGCGAATCGAAAAGTCCTGTCGGGCTGACTGTAGTCTGGTCGGCTGTGCGCTTGATCGCCACGACGGACTGTGCGATCCGGGCGAGCCGAGTCGAGTCTGCGTCAGGGAGGTGACAATCGCAGTGGCGGAAGTTAACACTCGACGACTTGGATCGCCGTTGCGGGTATGAGGATTTGTGATTGGAGTTGAGTGGATGATTGGCTTGGGGCCATATTGGAATTTTACTGCGAATGCGCCTTTAATGCAGATCATTTTTCTGGTGTGAGTTCATGGCTGTGAAGTCGAATGCTCTCTTGTCGAACTCTGGTGTCTTCCGTCTCGGCTTTGCTCGTCTATCCCGCCCATCTTTCTCTTTCTCTCTCTCTCTCTCCCTCTCTGACTTGAATGACGATGTGTTGTGGGCTTGTCCCTCTCTTGCGAACCAAAGTGAACTCTCGAGAGTTCTCGCGCGAAAGAACTTCTTTCGGAACTCTTCCATTAGTTTCCTGGGTAATCCCAAGATGTCGAGAACTTAATTCTCTTGTCTTGTGAATGGTGGATGCGTGTGTGCAATCCCTCGGTTGATTTCTGACCTGTGCACCCTTGTCATTTTCGCACCTTCCACAGTGGATGTATGCAGAGAAATGCTTGTATTCTTGCGTTGATTAGACCCCGAGTTCAATGGGATTTTGTTCGAGAATGCAAGAGTGTTTAGATTTGTCGTTCAGAATACACTGCACATGCCATCTGCCTTATGTTGCATAACAACTTTGAAAAAGCTAGGCGCCTCGTGTTTTGCTGATCTGGTCTACTGAAACTGGGTCAAGGATTGGTCGCTCGGAACTCCCACTCGGTTAATGCATGGGATGCTCCTCCCGTGACCAAAGGAAGAAAGATACTAATTAGTCCTTCTTCAATCGTACTTTTTGATGACGTCTCAAGGATTAAGTGTAAACTCTGTTTGATAGATTGATATGTGGACTAACGGCCGCTCCTTTATCGGGCGCCAGCCTTCCGTATCGCCCTCGCCGACGCGCCCCTTCCCCTACGACGAGGAAAGGACACGTGTATGCAAGTGGGACGTACGGAAAGCTGTTGCACGCATCGGCGGACAATACTATTTCCCTCTTGAAAATCGTTGTTCCGGGTTCGTGGATGCGGGCTTTGTCATCATCGACACGCACTTTCCCCCCTACTCAGTATTGTTGCCATTTAACGAGTTGATCGTCATTCCGTGGACGGCAGTGGCGCCCTACTGGCCAAGAACCCTGTGCACTGATTGCCAGCGTTTCGATCGTTACGAATCGAAGGGCTTCCACTACTGGATACGGAGTGAGGACGAGCACAAGGAAAGATCCATGCGACTGAGACCATCCACGTCAGACTCAGAACTGACCAACGAGCGACGTCGGGACTTAAGACGGAAACGGGATACGCGGAGTGTGCCGAAGCCCTTCCGCTCTAAACGAAGATCCGTAGCACGGTGGGAAGCTCGACAATACTTTTTGGATTGAATTTGGATTTTTCTCTTTTCGTGCCGTGCCCGCGCGCGCATTCTGCGACGAGCGAAAACAACCGACTTACTTCGTCGGGCCAACACGGGGGATTTCAGTTCTGTTTGTGTCCCCACACTCAATTTTCCAAAAATCCTTGGCACACCCCATCTTGCTGTTTTTCCTGGGCCTTCATTACGCACCTTTAGCACTCCGAACGAAAGAAAGCACAGGGCGTGAGGTTGGTATCGGAGCCGACACGTGTCGGTTTTGATGATAGGAAGTCGAGCTGGCGAGAGGTAGAAGAAGTCCTCAACTTGCTCGTCGAAATCGCCCAGTGACCAGATCTAGATCTGGTGCGGCTATACCTGCTATGCCAGTGGCAGACGGTAACGCAGCGCCCCCCATGTTAATTGTTAGTATTCCCGCCCCTTTTCCTTTCTTTCCTAATCACACCCACCCCGAAGCTTGGTTGGAAGCCGTAGAAGCGCAAGGGTATGGCGTGGGAGATCTCCCCCGCGTCCTCACCTTGCTGCTTCGCAACACACCACATGATTGGCTTAGGAAACACACGTGGGTAGACTGGAACACCTTTAGGCAAGCCTTCCTGGCTAGCGAAGACGCCGCCTGGTATGTGCTCAAGACTCGCCCACAAGGACCAGGGGAATTGTTGCCCAACTTCGTGGATCAATTTCAAACTACGTTAGACAAATCAGGGCGCGATGAAAAGTCCACCCGAGATTTGTTCATCGATCATATACGAAGTCCGACGTTAAAAGGTAAATTGCAGAAAAAGGTCCCCCCTAAAATGCACGAGCTATCCGCTATCATCGCTTAGGCACTTGAGTTGGACCTGACGAATACCAAGAAATATATCAGTCAGGGAGACGAAGACATTACGAACACGATCCAAGATGTCGCGGCGAAAAGACGATCGTGGTTGCGAGCGGTGGAACGTTTCTACCCTCGGCCTGATCATGACCTTCCCGAAGGGGCTGCCTCTGATATTCCGTCAGTTCCTTCTCCTCCGTCCCTCTCAATGAGTCAACAGGTAGCAACGGTTAAACCCATAAGCTCCCAAAATTCCTTCCCTATGGCCATAACAAACATGCACCTAGCACAGATGATCCATACAGCTACCACCAAACAATCAGAATGGATGAGTAACCTGGTCCAGATGCAGTCGGCTCACATGGATCAAATGGAACAGATAATGAACAGATTAGTTAAGCCCAACCTGGCTCCTGCTCGACCTGCCCCTGCATCGTTCTCGCTTTTGCCTGCTCCGCCTGCACCCGGACATGCACAACAGGTCCATCACACAACCAACCTGGTAGGGAAAATCGAGTGTTTCAACTGCAAACGGCCTGGGCATTTTGCCAGGGACTGCTCGCAGTCGAAACAAAATCAACCCCCACCTGTTGCAGCCCCCGTAGCTTTGAATCAAGGACGAGTGGCCGCACTAATGGATACGGCCCGAAGCGAGGGGATCGTTGCGTACACCCCTGAGCTCCCTTCCCCCTCCATGGCAGTTGCATCGACCTCGGGAATTTCTTCCTCCGACGATGTTGACGTGGTCGATACGCTCGAATACCTTCATCTCGCTAGAATGATCGGAGCAATCCGACCAGCTGAGGACGATTTTGAATGGGTCGAACGCGAATCTAACCCTGGACCACAGTTTCGGACGGGCGAAATCGATGTCCTACGAACGCTTAAGCAGCTGGACATTCGTGTTCCGGTCCTGTGGGGCATTTGCTCACCATATCCGAAGCAGCGAATGACAAACTGCTGCAACAATGTCAGAAAAATCAAAAGCGTTTTACGTACCAATGCATATAACGGATGTTGAAGAAGAAAAAGGAAGAAGGAGCGGAGGATGTTGCATCGCCTGAACCCGAAGATGGTGAACCCGAAGCAGCGCGAGTAGCTGCAATTTCTCTAGCAGAGAAAGATCACTTCGTGAGAGCTCGACCGGTGTTATGGAAAAGTGCTGAATGTGATTGCGAGGTATGTGGCAAACCTTTTAACGCCCTCATTGATACCGGCTCCTCTGCGGTCGCCATATCATTAGACACCGTAAAGAGAACGGGACGACTCAATTCGATTCTCCCTCAATCTGGCAAGAACCAATACGTCTCTGCCGACGAGGAAGCAATGAATATTGTAGGAGTCATCGAGAATGTGGCCGTGAAAGTTGGACGAGTACATGTCCTCGTTAACGCTTTAGTCATAGATGTGCACTCATATTCCGTATTGTTGGGACTGCCTTGCGCAATGGCGGTAGGTGCCCGCCTGCATTTCGATTCCAAGCAGTCGGTTCTCACACAAACAGGAGGAAAGCCTTAGACAGTTTCATTGCGAGTTTCAACCCGAATAGTAAAAAAAAGTCCTAATCCTGCTCGGATAGGGATGATTCAAGGTCCTAATCACGAGGAATCTTCATCCCCGGATAACAGTAGCGGATTCGAAGAACAGGAATGCGAGGAAGAGATGCCTAGCAAGAGTGAATGGAAACACTTGGTCAAACTCTTCGAGCACGAAACCCCCGAGGAATTTCGGATGGTCCCCAGAGGCGCCCGAACCTTTCACGCGAGTCTGGAAGGGAGCGCGCTCACCCCCATGGAAACCCAGGTCAGTCCTTCAACCTTTCTTGGAGAGCCCATCCTGCAAATATCTGACCTGGCAGACGATTTGGAACCCCCTCGCACCTTGTACGAGGGAACACTTCCTCTACGAGCACGTTATCAACAGGTGAAACAATACCTGGATGTTTCTGTTTCCCCTACAAGATCATTACTTATAACAGGAGCGACCATCGCTTTGATTACATAAGAAGCCGAAGCTCTTGTCAACGATGTGCCCGATCTAATGCAGAAAATCGTGGATCTAACATGACTAGTAACAGTGGAAGAAACCTCCGCTGATTCGGAAACTGACGCCAAAGCTAAAAAGACCGAGATGACTAGCCTTGCTGAATCCCAGATGATCGCGATTGTATTTTCTGTCCGCACTAGCAACTCTATTTTCTCTAGCGTCCATGACCGACGGGATCGACCTGATGAGTCAATCGACATACCCCTGGAGATACCGGATCAACCGACCGTTACCCTGCCGACCCACGTCCCCCTGGAATTCCGACGATTACTAATTAATGACTTGAATGGGTACGTGGAGGTATTAAGTGTGCGTGATAACGATATCGGACTGTCCAACGTGATTGAGCATGCCATCCTTATAGGAGATCATCCGCCCATTAGCTGCGTCCCTTATCGATACTCGTCAGCCCAACGGGCGACCGCGTTTCAGCGAATCAAGGAATTTGAGGCTAATGGATGGATCGAACCTGCAATAGGACCTTGGTAGTTTCCTGTAGTAATCGTGCCTAAAAAGGCCGGAGGGATTCGCATACGCATCGATTATCGAAAGTTGAATGATATCACGATCAAAGATGTGTATCCCCTTCCCCGGATTGATGAGTTGTTGGATGCGATTGGGAGTGCTCGATTTTTCAGTAAGTTTGATGTCCGACATGGGTTTCATCATCTTCTTGTTCGAGAGGAGGACCGTCCGAAAACGGCGTTTGTGCTGTTTGAAGGAACTTGGCAATGGGTTCGATGTCCGATGGGCATCTGCAATGCTCCAGCAACTTTCCAGTGAGCCATGAATATGGCTTTTCAAAACTTTGTGCGGAAGACACGACTGGCGCAGAGCAGTATCAATTACTGTGTAATCGTGTATATAGATGATATTCTGGTATATTCGAGTTCCTACGAGGGGCATATGCAACACATCGAGTGAACGCTACACGCTTTGAGAGATGCTGGTTTCAAGGTGGCGCTTGAGAAGTGTCAGTTTTTTCTCACCACTATTTCCTTCCTGGGACACGTGGTGACCGACCAGGGACTCAGACCGGAACCGCAAAAGGTGGCAGCAGTGAGAGACGCGCCTGTGCCCACGACTATCACGCAAGTTCGCGCCTTTTTGGGCCTGGCCTCGTACTACCGAAGGTTTATTAAGGGCTTCGCGGCTATTGCGGGTCCCCTTACAAATCTGATAAAAAAGGATCAGCCGTTGATTTGGACGCCAGAGTGTGATCGAGCGTTCTCGGAACTCAAGGCAACCCTCATTTCGGCTCCGGTTCTTATAAGGCCAAATCCTGGGAAGCCTTTTGCCCTCATCACGGACTGGCAACCGGAGGCAATCTCGGCGATCTTGGCCCAGGTGGGACCCGACGGACTCGAATGCATGGTCGAATACGCGTCTAAATCGGTGCCTGCCTGCAAACGCAACTACGCCGCCCCGACCAGAGAATGTTATGCGGCTCTGTGGGGAATCAGCCACTTTCGAGCTTATCTGTATGGACGGAAGTTCACATTGGTCACCGATCATGAGCCATTATTAGCCCTAAAGAAATTGAAGGATTACTCGAGAATGATTGGGAGATGGGCGACAGTGCTACAGAGCATGGACTTTGACATTCGTCATCGGACGCACGAGAGGCACGGGAATGCTGACGGGTTGACACGACTGCATCGACCCGAGAAGGTCCTCAAGAGTGAGGAGGTGAATCCGTGGAACGAGCTGAAGGAGGAGAACGAACCGAGATACAGACAAGTGGAAATTCTGTCGAAAGAGTGAGTGACATGTAGCTTCGCTCTGCCCTCTCTGCAGCCCTGCTCACTCTCTCTTTCTCCTCCTCTCTCATCATGACTACCCCACCTGTCTCTATGACCCCTTCTTCCCCTGCTGATTCCGGCCCTCTCGCCAGCTCGGCCTTCTTTGCCACCCTTCCCGACAGATTCTGCTATTTTTGCACGTGTATCACATGGGTCTATGGGGTGAATTGTCATCCTTTTGAAACCAGATTCATTGAGTGGGTGAACTGTGCCACGTGTGTCATTCGTGCACACGGTGCATGTGTTCGGTACTGAACAGATAGCAAGGAATGGAAATGTCCTCTGTGTAGAATGGACAAACTGCCCACTGAGGTTCGATTCGAGGCTGCCCGTACGGACGGTCCAGAATACGGCGAGAAATACCGACGAGCAGAGGTCTGGACAGATAAAATCCTATTGGCTAAGCTGGCTGGGTTACCATTGGATCATCTCACTAAGCACGACAGACGTCGGGTTACTGAGAGATCTCGGGATTACCGATGGATCAACGGTCACCTAGAAAAGCGTAAAACTGACGGACCGGGTTTGTGGCTGACGGTTCCTCATCCATTCCGGAAATATGATTGGACCCGATCTGCTCATGAAGAACAGGCTGCTCACTTCGCGATACGTGTCACGGAGGCAACTATAGATCAGAATCGATGGTTCTGGTCTAATATACGGGACGATGTCAGATACGTAGTCGCCAGCTGTCTGGTCCGTGCCGATGATCGTGCCCCAATACGGGGACCAAACACGATAGTACCGACAGAAGTAGAGCGCCCTTTCCAGCGAGTCAGTATGGACACGACCGATATCGACATGCCACCTGGCCCAAACCGTTGCGAATATTCCATTCTTTTAGTTTTAATAGACCATTTTTCCAAATACATCGAAGTATACCCCTGCAAGACCCGTAAGGCCGCAGAGATAGCCACGTACATCGATCGGTTTCTCTATACTCACCTAGATACGGAAGAAATTCTAACCGACAATGGGTCCGAGTTCAAAGGTGAGATAGAGGAATTACTTGCACGAAGAGGCATTACGCTTCGACACACGACACACCACGTTTCCCACTCCAACGGGTTGGTCGAAAATGCCTATCGCATGATTAAGACTGCCCTTCGTAGAAATTTAGCGGCGAACGACACGCGTCCTTGACCCGAGATTGTATACCAAATTGTCGGAATTCACCGGGCCAACCCTCATGAATCCACGGGGTTCACCCCCTTTCAGCTTCGCACCAATAGCCTCCCATGCGTCTATTACCGGGGCAACTCGGAAATTGCCGAAGCAGGGGGTAGAGACACGCGTGCCGCCCTTAAGGCCAAGGCCAAAAGGTATGCCGATTTAATGGAGCGGGCCGTTCCAAAGCTAGCCCGAAAAAAGACAGAAAATGACCGATCTAGCCCACGGAAGACAAGTCCGTAGTTACGAGGCCCGACATGGGAACGCCGGTCCCCAACATCAATATAAATTAGGGGACCTGGTATAGGTACGTAAATGTGCACGCGGCCGGAAACTCGCTCCCAAGTTTTCTGGCTGTTTCCGCGTTGTCGAGCTCGGACCCAACGGTGCCAACACGGTGCGCATCGCGCCCGAGGCAAGCGCCAACCCTAGCTCCGTCCCCATCGTCCGCCACACTTCTTACATCCGTCTCCTCCCTCCCTCTGACATCCCTCCATCTCCCTCATCTGTTGAAGAAGAGGACGATGACAATCTAGTTCCCGCCTCGCTCTCTCCCTCCTGCTCCCCTCTTTCATCTTCTTCCCCGTCCTCGCTATGAGTTTCATCACGGAGCGAGCTCTTGGCGATCATCTGCTGCAGCCACGTGGCTACATCTTCGAGATCCGGCAAGTTCGTCATCCGCGGCTTAGTCCTGATCTGCGAAGGGTAGCGCAATTTTTCTGCACCGAGGGAGTGTGTGCCGCTGCTGCGTTCCGATTCGCAGGGAGTCAGCAGGCGGTGGTATTGGCAGAGGTGGTGACTCTTCATCGACGAGCGGCTCCAGGGACGAGCCACGCCACCACGGTCGCTGCCTTCAGCGGCGACATCAGTACGATCAGCCCACTGCGGCATACCGCGATCTTGACCTCCTTGTGAGAGTGGACGCGGCAGCTGTCAATTGAGTGGCATCACGGTCTTGTGCGTCCAGGGTACAACCTAGTCCCGACATCCGGGACGGACTTCGACGTGCGTCTCCGCGCCAGCCGACAGTCGTGCTCCCCACCCTTATCCCCTTCCAACGCCCCCAATGAACCGCGCCGCTCCTCTCGCTCCTCTCTCCACCTTCGGTCTCCCCTCTCTTTTCCCCACCTTCTGGCAATCCGATCTCCATCCTCGCCTTTCTTTCTTGCTCGAGCCTCTTGCCGTCCCGCTCCTTGATCCCGGGCATTGGCAGGTGTGGCGCGAGACCTTTGTCCATCTGTCTGTGTGCTTGGCCCGAGTGCAGGTGACGTGGACGCGGACTAGTAAGCATCCTGCGTGCATCAAGTACCTGGAGCTGTTGATCATCCAGGCTTGGAGAACGGATGTGGAATGTGATCTTCTCGGTTTCCTCTTTGGATCGGTGCGGCCAGGCAATCGCCAGCCAATTACTCAAGAACTCATCGTCCCGCTCGCACAACTGGCTGACAATCTCTCCCTCGACATCGTTTCGCAAAGCGAAGACATCCCTGCTCCGCACGTCATCAAGCTGGCATTAGCACCGTATCTTAAGTGGACTTCTTGCTTGGAGGAACCCGGGAGTGACAACACTTTGCCATCGTGGCAAGAGTACTTGAAGTCGTACGGGATCATCGACCGCGCCTTCTATCCGAAGGAAGATCCTGAGGAGGCGCCTGGAGAGGAGGAAGGAGGCTATAGTGAGTACAGCGAAGGAGAGAAAACGAAGGGACGTCGGAGGAAGGAAGTTATAGTGAGTACAGCGAAGGAGAGCAGAGTGGAGAGGACGAGGAGCTAGAAGAAGAACAAGAAGAAGACGAGAAGTTGGAAGCCGGATCGGAGTGGGAGGAGTTGCCGGAAGAAGCGGCGCGCACAGGCACGGAAGCAGAAGATCCTGAAGCGGTACGAAGAAGGGAAGAGATTGCCACCGGGAAAAACCAGCTGGAGATCGCCAGCGGGGCGAGCCTGTGCATCAACGACGACCCAACCAGGGATCCAGAGCCCCCCGAGCCCGAAGATGGCGGATCAGCAACCGCGGCCCCGAGCGCATCGAGACCGAGACGGAGCCGATCCCCCTCCCCCTCCACCCCAACCCGTCCCTCAGTTCGATGCGGGGAATCGGCCTTCGTCCCCGGTCATTATCCCGGCGTCCCCTTGATTACCTCACCCTCTGCCAGATCTCTACCCCCGTCACCTTCCCTCGCAACCCCTTTCCTCCAAATACCTTCCGTCACTTTTACTCCACCATCTCGCCGTCACCGTCCATCCCCACCCTTCCCTTCAATCCGCAAACCCCACGTTCTGTTTACACGTCCTCTTGTTCAGTGGCGCGTGGGAACAGAGTAAGGCAGTAGAAGTCTACTGGGTAATCACAGGGACCATCCCCGCGTGTTGCCATCACGAGCAGTTTCGCGCGACACTCTTCCGCACTTTCTCCACCCTTTACCCTGACTACCTTGCCTCCCTCCCTCACAACGGCGATTGGTTTCCCCGATTTCACCGGATCATCTGCTACGAGGAGCTCCCGATCACCGAGGAAGGGATGAACCGATACTTACCCCCACTCCCCCCCAACCCTCCTCGTCGACACGCCCCCATGTATAATGTCTACTTCCCCATCCCCACACGACGTTGAAACCCGCCACGTGTCCCTGAGCAGCACGAATCAGCAGTTTTCACGAAGATCACGCCATTGACGATGACGTCAACTTATGCTCTGATTCGATGGACTGCGTTGGACTGAGGGTGCAGAGCACACGGAGATCTGATGGACCATGATGGTGCCACCTGGACGATCTCCGAAGTTCGAAGGACGGGGGGTTGCATATGACAGGACTGCAGGGAACGGGATCCAAAACAGCACGAGCCGGCATGTTTCACGGAGATCTTGCCACGGATGTTGTCGCCAGCTCATCATGCTGAACCGAGCTCCTACTTCTTCCTGATTCTTCATCGCCTCCCACCCCCCTCGTTCCTTGTACTTCTTCCTGCTTCTTCGTCTCCTCTTATTCCCCTTGTTCGAACTTTCATGCGATCAGGAGATCGCATAATTTTGGAACCCCCTGCGCGTCACATATGTGACAAACCACTTCCCGACCATGTGCTATCTTTCGTACCCCTTTTTTTTTTTTGTATCATACCACCCCCCTCGAACCCCCGTCGCTTTTCTTGATTTTAGGCGCCTTGTTTGGGCCTCTATTTTTTCGGAAGTTCTATTGATTCTTGGAATTCTGCCTTTTGTAATTCGGGAAAGACACGGGAAATTACGCGCGCTTTAGCGAGCACACTGGGAATCGGGCTCGATAGTTAGGAATTACGGAATAAGCGGAGCCCGGCGTATCTTTTCCTTGCATGAATGTTCTCGGGCACGTCAGAGAAAGCTCTAGGAATTTTGTGAGAATACGGATAGGCATAGGACTTTCTTTTCCCGCGTCGACTTCCTCACGCAGATATGGGGATTTCAATTTTTGAATTAGTGTAGGACATAGGCAAGCTGTAACTGTTTTGGTGCCTTTTTCTCTTGTTGTTGGCGATGCGCATGCCAGCTTCCTCCTCCTTATTTCCCACGCCATCCTTCCCCCGCACTCTCTCCTCTCCCTTCCCCCTCTTCTCCTTCTCCTATCGCAACTGTTTTTCCCTCTCTGCTTTTTGCGCGCCTACTTCCCTTTCTTGATCGTCTGAATCTTGGACCCGTCTCGTGCTGCTTTTCGCGCCTCATCTCTTCCCGCCCATCAACCTTGGCTCATGAAGCCCGGTTAATCCTCCGATCACCCCGACTCACCAATCAGACGCGTTGAGTAAGAGGATCTTCCTATTACGGGACGAATCTGATTGGCCGACCATTGGGTTCTGAAGGATCAACATGGCTTCCCTTGAGCACCCTTCGCTGAACCTTCTCTCCTTACACCTCGATCTCCCCTCTGACTCTTCCCCCGTCTATCTCCTTTCTCGCAACTATAAATTCCGCAAACGCGTCTGCAAACCTCTCTTATGTTTTCCACTCGCAAGCCAACTTCCGGGAAGCAGTGGCTAGGTGATGCGTTTGGTGCGAGTCGAATAGTACTATCGGACTCACTGTAGTCTGGTCGGCTGCGCGCTTGATCGCCACGACAGACTGTGGGATCTGGGTTAGCCGAGTCGAGTCTGCGTTAGCAGGGTGACGATCGTAGTGGCGGAAGTTAGCACGCGACGACCGGGATCGTCGGTGCGGGTATGAGGATTTGTGATTGGAGTTGAGTGGATGATTGGTCTGGGGCTATATTGGAATTTTACGGCGAATGCGCCTTCATTGCGGATCATTTTTATGGTGTGAGTTCATGGCTGTGAAGCCGAATGCTCTCTTGTCGAACTCTGGTGTCTTCGGTCTCGGCTTTGCTCGTCTATCCCTCCCATCTTTCTCTCTCTCTCTCTCTCTCTCTCTCTCTCTCTCTCTCTCTCTCTCTCTCTCTCTCTCTNTCTGAAGGATCAACATGGCTTCCCTTGAGCACCCTTCGCTGAACCTTCTCTCCTTACACCTCGATCTCCCCTCTGACTCTTCCCCCGTCTATCTCATTTCTCGCAACTATAAATTCCGCAAACGCGTCTGCAAACCTCTCTTATGTTTTCCACTCGCAAGCCAGCTTCCGGGAAGCAGTGGCTAGGTGATGCGTTTGGTGCGAATCGAAAAGTCCTGTCGGGCTGACTGTAGTCTGGTCGGCTGTGCGCTTGATCGCCACGACGGACTGTGCGATCCGGGCGAGCCGAGTCGAGTCTGCGTCAGGGAGGTGACAATCGCAGTGGCGGAAGTTAACACTCGACGACTTGGATCGCCGTTGCGGGTATGAGGATTTGTGATTGGAGTTGAGTGGATGATTGGCTTGGGGCCATATTGGAATTTTACTGCGAATGCGCCTTTAATGCAGATCATTTTTCTGGTGTGAGTTCATGGCTGTGAAGTCGAATGCTCTCTTGTCGAACTCTGGTGTCTTCCGTCTCGGCTTTGCTCGTCTATCCCGCCCATCTTTCTCTTTCTCTCTCTCTCTCTCCCTCTCTGACTTGAATGACGATGTGTTGTGGGCTTGTCCCTCTCTTGCGAACCAAAGTGAACTCTCGAGAGTTCTCGCGCGAAAGAACTTCTTCCGGAACTCTTCCATTAGTTTCCTGGGTAATCCCAAGATGTCGAGAACTTGATTCTCTTGTCTTGTGAACGGTGGATGCGTGTGTGCAATCCCTCGGTTGATTTCGGACTTGTGCACCCTTGTCATTTTTGCACCTTCCACAGTGGATGTATGCATATAAATGCTTGTATTCTTGCGTTGATTAGACCCCGAGTTCAACGGGATTTTGTTCGAGAATGCAAGAGTGTTTAGATCTGTTGTTCTGAATACACTGCACATGCCATCTGCCTTATGCTGCATAACAACTTTGAAAAAGCTAGGCGCCTCGTGTTTTGCTGATCTGGTATGCTGAAACTGGGTCGTGGATTGGTCGCTCGGAACTCCCACTCGGTTAATGCATGGGATGCTCCTCCCGTGACCAAAGGAAGAAAGATACTAATTAGTCCTTCTTCGATCGTACTTTTTGATGACGTTTCAAGGATTAAGTGTAAACTCTGTTTGATAGATTCATATGTGGACTAACGACCGCTCCTCGATCGGGCGCCAGCCTTCCGTATCGCCCTCGCGGACGCGCCCATTCCCCTGCAACGAGGAAAGGACACGTGTATGCAAGTGGGACGTACGGGAAGTTGTTGCACGCATCGGCGGACAATACTATTTCCCTCCTGAAAATTGTTGTTCCGGGTTCGTGGATGCGGGCTTTGTCATCATCGATACGCACTTTCCCCCCTACTCAGTATTGTTGCCATTTAACGAGTTGATCGTCATTCCGTGGACGGCAGTGGCGCCCCACTGGCCTCGAACCCTGTGCACTGATTGCCAGCGTTTCGATCGCTACGAATCGAAGGGCTTCCACTACCGGATACGGAGTGAGGACGAGCATAAGGAAAGAGCCACGTGACTGACCATCCACGTCAGGCTCAGAACTGACCAACGAGCGACGTCGGGACTTAATACGGAAACGGGATACGCGGAGTGTGCCAAAGCCCTTCCGCTCGAAGCCCTTCCGCTCTAAACGAAGATCCGTAGCACGGTGGGAACCTCAACAATACTTTTTGGATTGAATTTGGATTTTTCTCTTTTCGGGCCGTGCCCGCGCGCGCATAAGCAACCGACTTACTTCATCGGGCCAACACGGGGGATTTCAGTTCTGTCTGTGTCCCCACACTCAATTTTCCAAAAATCCTTGGCACACCCCATCTTACTGTTTTTCCTGGGCCTTCATTCCGCACCTTTAACACTCCAAACGAAAGACAATACAGGGCGTGAGGTTGCGCTTCACAGGTACATGGC
This sequence comes from Chara braunii, assembly GCA_003427395.1. Lineage (NCBI taxonomy): Eukaryota > Viridiplantae > Streptophyta > Charophyceae > Charales > Characeae > Chara > Chara braunii. Next base: position 1,325,376 of record BFEA01000140.1, read on the forward strand.
TGGCCACGTTGATTGTGGTTCAGCGCCAGCTGCCCACATCCCCTTGTGCCTTAACGACACACTTGCACGTTATGATAGGAGGTATAGTAAAAGGGTGGGTATACCCCTGTACATTTTTCTTCAGATCTTCAACTCATACTTTGTTTGTTCTCTTAATGATGCTCATTCGTATGAATTTAATAGATAGTACACAAGGGGAGGGAGGAGGGAGGAGGGAGGGGGCATGAGATGAAGTTTGCAAGGAAGAGAAAGGCGGGAGACTGGCAGGTGGAGGAGGGAAGTGGACTGGCAAAGAAAAGAACTGAGGAATGGCAAACTTCACAGGGTTCTTACTACTCTGAACGTCATATATGTGATGTGCCAACTTATGTGCTTGAATGAACTTCTGAAGCCTTTTCTTTTTGGTCGGGGTGCCCTATTTTTGGCTGGTGGGTAATGCACGATTCCAAATGGCCCCCATGGCCTCCCCACTTCAAAATATTTTCGTTTTCTCAGGATTTTTGTTTTTTTTTTGTTTTTCTTCAATGTCTATGAATCATGGCAACCACGGACCCGGACCCGGACATGTCTGGACCGAGGCCCAGACATTTGTCTAGATTGGTCCGGTAATCCGGACAGGCACCGGACAACCGGACAGGACCGGACCCAGACCATCTGGACCGGTACACTGAAAAATATATATATTTTTTTTTTAAAAATAGTAATAAGCAGTACTAACCACAACTTACTGTCTTTCACTATTCACAACTTGTCAGCTCAATAGAGTCAATGCTGTCAGAGACATTCACAAAGGCTTACGCAACACTTGAAACCACTTCTCAACAGACCAATCCCAAGTCACTTCAGAAAAGAGTACGAAAATCAGAAAGAAACAGAACTTTGAACTTTGAAGTTGGACTTTCTAATTCATATTCATATGAAAATTGGAAAAATAAATAAATAAATAAAAATTGAAAATTTAAACTTATGAAATTTGAAAATTTAAATTGTTCTGCGTAGGAAGTACTAAGAACATATCTGAGATCTGGTCAGGACCAGATCTAAGACGGGATCTCATATCTGACCAAAATTCTCTCTCTCTCTCTCTCTCTCTCTCTCTCTCTC
>BFEA01000140.1:1326519-1339329 GCA_003427395.1 Chara braunii
CTCTCTCTCTCTCTCTCTCTCTCTCTCTCTCTCTCTCTCTCTCTCTCTCTAGCTTGATGTTTTGTGGCGCTTTGCAGCCAGCGCTTCATTTTTGGAATCGGACTCATCCTCATCCGATGAACTACAAGCGTAGTACAACAGCAGAGGGAGCTGTTGGAAGCGTCTGGCGGCGTCTGGTAGGCCCTGAAACGATCACCCAAAAAACATCCTAGGCCCCCTCCCAAAATGTTGAATTTTTTTAAATTGGGCCCAATCCAGACCTACTTGAGCAGACGCCGGACCCATACGCAGACAACGCGATCGTCTGGATTTCGGTCCAGACATCCGGGCGGTTGCCATGCTATGTATTTTACGTAGGAATTAGTCGCACCTTAGAGAACGCGCTAGGAATTTTGTTCAGGAGTTGGGAGCTTGAGAATTTGCCAGTGCATTTCCTGCTGACGTGTCGTTTCTTGCACATGAGTGTCCCCAAATCCGTCTCGGAAAAATCCGTGAACTTTATGAAATAATCTGAACAGGCGTAGGACTTCGCGCATTTAATTTCGAGCGCAGATATTGCGTTTGAATTTTTCAAATCTTGAACTAACACTGCAGGGGGCGTGTTAAAAAAAAAAAAAAAAAAAAAAAAGTTTTAGAGTTGGATTGGGCAGAGCATAACTGTTTCGGTCCCTTTTTATTTACGCTTCGGCGCCATACATGCAAGTTTCCCCCGCCTCCTACTGTATCCCAAGCCATCTTCACCCTTTCTCCTTTGTGCCTTCTTCTTTTAACCCGTAACTGTTTTTCCATGCCCTTCCCTTTGCGCTCCTTTCTCCCTCCCTTCATCGGAATTTCGGTCATGCTCCGCACTGCTCTTCACCCCGTCTCCTTTCCCGCCTCCGTCTTCGTACAGGAAGTCCCTACCGATCCTTTCTCAGAGCCTTCGAATTGTCAGACAATAGCGTGTAAGCAGGCATTAATCCCCTCATGCTGTGATTTGATTGGCTGGGAAGAACTCATGCTGATCGATATGACTTTCCCAGGCAATCAATTTTTCTCCTCTCCCCTCACTCTTCTATCCCTTCTCCTTCTCTCTCTCATGTCTTCTACTTCCCCCTTCACAACTATAAAATCTGCAAGCGCATCCAAAAACTCTCCCCCAACCAACATGCCAGCTTTGGGGAAGTAGTGGCTAGATGATGCGATGATCGACGAGTCGGGAAGTCCTGACGAGGTGACCATAGTTTTGCGAGGCTGTGCGCCAAGTGGCCGCTTACAAACTGCGAGATCTGGGCAAATCGGCGTAAAAACTAAGTTGGTGGGGTGACGATCGTTGTGGTATGGAGGTTGGTATGTGGCGGTCGGGATCACCAGTACCTAATTAAGGAAGGTGAGTGTGAACGAATGGTTGCATGGCCTGGGGCCATAATATAAGAGCAGAAGCCTTGCCTGCCTTGTTATTCGTTTTGCTTTCATTTTGGAAGCTAAGTTCACTTGCGTTTTTGATCATATCGAATGACGGATTGCGCAGATCAATGCCACTAACTAGCTTATGCCATGTGGACTGATCATACCGATCCGACTGGGCGCCGACTTCCCGTATTCACACAGCGCCCATTCCCGTACAGCGAGGAAAGACCACGTGTATGCAAGTGGTAGAGTGGTAGGCATACCTAGAAACTCTTTGCTCAAAGGTTGGAGCACTGATTTATACCACACAGAAGCAAAAACTACATTGTTAATTGTCATGGCTCGACCGAAGCAGGACGTGGTTTTATTCGGCCAGTTTGCCAACTTATCCACAACCAGAGCGTTGATCCATTGATCATTTATGGGAGGGCAGCCCAAGGCAGACGTGAGTAACCCAAAGAGTGGAGCCACCAGGAGGAACAAAGGTATGCGAGGGGGGTCTTTAGGGGTCGTCCCCCTTGATAATGAGTCCACCAACCCTATGTTTTGCTTCCCAATTGACCATCATATTAGACACCCGACATAACTTTTCCATTAACTGCTAGATCTTTTCCATGCTACTGGCGATAGCCTCTTCCATAATGGTAAGGTCTCATGTGAACAAAAAAACATTGAGACTGCATCTTTCGGGGTCCACACGATCTTAATTTTGGTGATGTCCCACGCAGATAAGCTGACAGGGGCTCCATGACGATCAATAAGTGAAATCCCCAACGCCATCCCTCTCCCCCCCGTCCCCGAGTTCCCTGAACTCTTCCCCCCACCAAACAATACCTTAGTTGAGCTGAGCTGGTATGGCCGAGACACTATGGAGCCTGCCCAACACCATCCTGGGGGGACCAGTCAAGATGCAGAAAGTGAATAGGAGGATCAGGTGTCTGCCCTAGTCGCCCCCTGGACGCTGAACCTGCCTCCTCACCCCCCCTCACAACTGGCCTATCCACCTAAGATGTGGTTGAGAGGACAGGCCCCCGTGTCTACGATGCTACTCAGAACCAGGTAAATCTTGTGGAAAAAAGGGAGTACTGGCAAAGACACGTGTTGCTCCCCACAAATAGACTGGAGCATTTGTCCACAAAAAAAAAAAAAAGAAGCAATGAGGTCCCCCTGACGTACTAACTGCTCGAGTTGTATCAATGGGCCTAATAATCCATTCATGGGGACTCCGTTGGACTCCGGTGGTGGCATTCTCACGAAGAATGCGCACCCATTGTGAAAAAAAAAACCAAAACCCAAAAAGTCCATTTTTTGAAAACTTTTATCCCAGTCTACGTGGTCGTAAGCTTTCTCAAAATTTAGAAAGATAAACGTAAAATTTTGGTGTGCGTGTTTTGCCAATTGGAGCATTTCGTGAACCAACATGACATTTTCCTAAATATTTTTATACTGCATAAAGCCCATTTGTGAGGGATGAATGGTATTCTCCATCACCGAGATCATCCTGTTGGGTAAAGCTTTGGCCAAAATTTTGTATAGTACATAAGAGTGACAGGTCGATCGTTTCTTATATTATGTTTCTCCCCCTTCTTGTATTGGAGAGAGAACACTTATTGGCCAACCACCTCCCCCATACCTCTTGTGAGGCAAACTTCGTTGTAATAGTCCATCATATCTCGATTCATGAAGTCCCATGTGGATTCCAAAAATTCCTTAGGAAACCCGTCTATGCCCGAAGTTTTTCTTCATCCGTTTGCCTGAGAGTTTACCATAACTTCTATTTGGAGAGAGGGGTCTCAACGCATACCCTCTAGGCCGAGGAGAGTGATTTATCTAAGGGTGTAAGGAATTCCTCAATCTGTTGTTGGTCGGTCCCCTCATCGGTAGGAGAGATGTGCGAGGCAAGGAGATGTGTGAAAAAATCTCGTACTATTTTAACACACCTGGTTGCAAGCAAAGCAAAACTTCCCTTATCTACCTCTGGGTCGTGAAGGGCTTCCACGATGTTGCACTTCGCTTTGGCACAGGCGCCCCTCCCGCTTGTTCAAGGTACACCTCCCCTTTTAAGCAATGGTTGCGCTCCTTCCCCCTTTGCACACTCGGTCAACAACGTCTTCCAATCTTCCATCAGACGACCGTGTATCCACTCTCCATCTCTTGACATCCATCATCTTGGTCCCGTTCTATCTGGCGACTTCTCCCTCCGCGCCCCTGTGACGAACCACTTCCCGACCCCGTGCCATCTTTCGTACCCTTTCTTTTGCTTGTATTATACCTACCCCAGGAAAACCCCGTTTTGAGTTCTTGCTTTCGGGTGCCGCATTTTCCTTTTTGAAGAGCTTTTTTTTCGACTACTGAGTTCTGTTGTTCTTCTTGCAAAGTCGAGAAATATATGGGAATTTACGTACGCCCTAGCGAGCGCACTGGGAATTGGGCTCCGTAGTCGGGAATTTTGGGATAAGCGGAACTTCGACATGGCCTTTTTGAGTGAGTAGATGTTTTTGGGCGCGTCGGGGAAAACTCTCGAAATTTTGCGTGAATACGAATAGGCGTAGGATTTTCTTTTTCCGCGTAGCTTTTTCGCGCGCGGATATGGTGATCTCAATTTTGAATTAGGATAGAAGTAAGTTGTAACTGTTTCGGTGCCTTTTTCTTTTTTTTGTTGACGGCGCCGTGCATGCAAAAGCTTCCTCCTCTCTGTCCCCCGCATCACTCCCTCCTGCGCCTCCCTTCCCTTCTCCCTTTTTTTTCTCTCTCCCCGTAACTGTTTTTCCTTCTTTCTCTCTCTCTCTCTCTCTCTCTCTCTCTCTCTCTCTCTCTCTCTCTCTCTCTCCCGCCTTGCTTTCGCTCGCCCATTTCCCTTTCTTGATTATCTGAATCTTGGACCCGTCTTGCGCCACCTCTCGCGCCTTTTCTCTTCTTACCCTGTAAGTTTGGTGTATGACGCCCGGTCGATCCCCCGATAACTCCCGCTCGCCAATCAAGTGCATGGATCGATAGGACCTTCCTATCGCGCGACGAACCTGATTGGTTGAACCTTGAGTTCCGAGGGATCAGCATGGCGTTCGTAGAGCACTCCTCTTACACCTCAAAGTCTTCTCTTTCTGCTTCTCCTCTTACACCTCAACTTTCCTGTCGCCTTCTCCCCCTTCTATCTCCCCTGTCGCAACTATAAAACCCGCAAGCGCATCTGCAAAGCTCTCTTACTTTCTCAACTCTCGAGCCAGCTTCCGGGAAGCAGTGGCTAGGCAGAGTGTTTCAAGTAAGTCGGAAAGTCCTGTCGAGCTGACGATAGACTGGTCGGTTAAGCGCTAGATCGCCACGACGGACTGTGAGATCTGGGTGAACCATGTCGAGTTTACGACAGCGGGGTGACGATCGCAGTGGTGGGAGTTAGCACGCGACGGTCGGGACCGTCGGTGCGGATATGAGGATCGATGTTGAGTTGATTGGCCCGGGGCCATATTGGAATTAATGGCGAATACGCCTTTGTTGCGGATTGTTATCTTTGGCGTGAGTGTACGGCGGTGACRCCGAACTWTTCTCTTCCTGGATCTTGTCCTCTTCTATTCTAGACTTTCTTTCCCCCGACACTCTCTCTCTCTCACTTTCTCTTTTTGAATGATGAMGCGTCTRAATGATTGTCCCTCTCTTGAGTAGKAATGAGTTGGCATCCTGCTTCTGTGTGAAAGAACTTCTTYTGKAAYTCTTCCATTAGTTTCCTRGGTAATCCTCCTACGCAAAGACCCCGTCTACTTGTCTTGTGAACGGTGTATGCGTGTGTATTGTGCAATGCGATCCATCTTTTCCTGTGCATTTTTGCACCTTCCACAGTAAATGCATGTATAGAGATGCGTGACTTTTCCAAATTGATTAGACGAGTGTCGTCGGGATTTTGTTCGAGAACGCAAGAGTGTTTGGATCTGTAGCTCTGTTTGCACTACGCATGCCATCTGCCTTATGCTGCACGACATCAGCAACCGAACCACGAGGTGACCCTGAGAAACAAGGCACCTAGGGACCAACGTTCTGTTGAACTGATCGGTCCCGTAGTCATATGAGTGATCTAGCTGATCTGTGTTTGCTCTCTCTCTCTCTTGTATCAAAAAGATTGATTGGGGGACGCGCGAATCGCTTTTGTTCTTAATGACGTCTCCAAATATTTTGTGATTGATTGACCCTTCGATTGGGCGCCAGCCTCCCGTATCTCCCATCCCAACGCGACTTTTTCCTTACAGTGAGGAAAGGACACGTGTATGTGAGTGGGACGTACGAGAAGCCGTTGCACAAATCGGCGGGCAGTATTACTTCTCTCCAGACAACTGTTGTTCTGGGTTCGTCGAAGCCGGGTTTGTAATTATCGATACGCACTTCCCACCTTACTCGGTATTATTGTCATTTAACATGTTAATCGTCATTCCGTGGACGGCAGTAGAACCCCACTGGCCGCGCACTCTGTGCACCGAATGTCATCGTTTTGATCACTACGAAACGAAGGGCTTCCACTACCGAATACGAAGTGAGGACGAGCATAAGGAAAGAGTCACTCGGCTGAGACCATCCACGTCGGATTTGGAACTGACCAGGGAACGAAGACGAGATCTGGTACGAAAACGAGACACGCGAAGCATGCCAGAGCCTTTCCGTTCTAAACGACGGGTTGTAGCTCGGTGGGAACCCTGACAATACTTTTTGATTGAATTTGAATCTTTCTAATTTTGGGCCGTGTCCGCGCGCGGCTTCCGCAACGCGGGAAACGATCGACTTGCTCCATCAGACCAACACGGGGGATTTCAGTTCCGGCTGTGTCCCGACACTCAATTTCCAAAAATCCTTGGCACACCCCATCTTGCTGTTTTTCTGGGCCTCTTTTCCGCACAGCTAACACTCCGAACGGAAGACAGCACAGGGCGTGAGGTTGGTATCGGAGCCGACACGTGTCGATTCTGATGATAGTAAGTCGAACTGGCGAGAGGTAGGAGAGACCCTCAACTAGCTCGTCGAGATCGCCCCGTAACCAGGTTTCAGTCTAGTGTGGTTGCACCAACAATACCAATGGTGGACGGTACGAGGGTGATCGTTAGCATCCCTGCCCCGTTTCCCTTCTTCCCTAAACATACCCATCCCGAGGCTTGGCTGGAAGCTGTCGAAGCTCAAAACTACAGCGCAGGGGATCTTCCCCGTGTTCTGATATTACTACTTCGCAACACATCACATGACTAGTTTAGAAAACATACGCGGGTAGATTGGGATACTTTCAAGCGAGCATTCTTGGCTCGATTCGATACAGTTAGTGAAGATGCCGCCTGGTATGTACTCAAAAATCGACCGCAAGGACCAGGGGAATTATTGCCCGATTTCGTCGATCGATTTCAAACCACGTTGGATAAATTTGGGTGAGACGAGAATTCCGCTCGAGACTTGTTTATTGATCACCTTCGAAGTCCGACCTTGAAAGGGAAACTGCAGAAAAAGGTTCCGCCGAAAACAACCCAGTTATCGGCTATCATCACTAAACCGTTGGAGCTAGACTTGACTGATACAAAAAAATACATCAGCCAGGGAGACGAGGATATTACAGATACCATACGGGATGTAACGGCCAAGAGGCGATCATGGCTACAAGCAGTCGAACGGTTTTATTCCCGCCCCGATCATGACCTTCCCGGCGGAATCATCTCCGATATCCCGGTTGCTTCCCTTCCCTCTCCTCCGGTGAATCAATCAATCGCAGCCGGGATAAGCGAAACCCCATCCGAACTCCCCTCGCCAGCCATAACCAATTTGCATCTTGCCCAGTTGATCCATACGGTCACTACCAAGCAGTCTGAATGGATGAGTAACCTGATCCAACTGCAGGCGGCTCATATGCGGTGGATGAAACAGATAATGAGCAGGCTCATTAAGCCTAACCCAACTCCTGCTCGGCCTGTCCCTGCATCGTTTCCACTCTTACCTGCCCCACCTGCTCCAGGGTTCGCGCAGCAGTTCCCTCATCTAGCTAATCCAGCAGGGACGATCGAATGCTTTGACTGCAAGCAGCCCGGGTATTTCGCCCGGGATTGTCCGCAACCGAAACGTAATCAGTCTCCCCTGCGGCGGCCCCCGTCGCCCTTAATCAGGGACGAGTGGGCGCTCTGATGGATACGGATCACATGTAGCATATGCCACAGAACAACCCTCCCCTTCGATGGCAACGACATCGACATCGGGAGCTTCTTCCCCCGACGCTGCCGACGTGGTCGATCCTCTCGAGTATCTCCATCTCGCAGGCATGATCGGAGCAATGCGATCGGTCCCAAATGATCTCGAGTGGGTCGATCGCGAATCCAATCCAGGACCGCAGTTTCGGACAGGAGATATTGACGTACTGAGAACACTCAAGCAGTTAGACATTCGCGTGCCCATCCCAGTGGGACATCTGCTCACCATATCTGAAGTGGCAAACGATAAGCTTCTACAACAATGCCAGAAAAATCAAAAGTGTTTCACTTATCAACGCATACAACGGATGTTGAAGAAGAAAGAAGAAAGCGAGGAAGTCGTACTCCCTGAGCCTGACACGAAAAAGCCGGAACCTGAAGCCACACGAATAGCAGCGATCTCTTTAGCAGAAAAAGATCACTTCGTACGAGCTCGGCCGGTGCTATGGAAAAGTGCGGAATGTGACTGTGAAGTATGGGGCAAACCGTTTGATGCCCTTATTGACACAGGGTCTTCTGCTGTGACCATATCATTGGATTCCTCAATCTCGCAAAGACAATTATGTCTCTGCGGACGAGGAAGCAATGAACATCGTAGGCATTATCGAGAATGTGGCCGTAAAAGTTGGACGAGTACACGCCCTTGTTAGCGCGCTCGTAATAGATGTACGATCCTATTCTGTGTTGTTGGGATTACCTTGGGCAATGGCGGTGGGCGCACGTCTGCATTTCGATTCGAAACAATTGGTGCTTACACAAACTGGGGGAAAGCCTCAGGCTGTTCCTCTGCGGGTTTCCACCCGAACGATAAAACGGGTTCCTAACTCTTCCCAAATAGGGATGATCCGATACATTGATCCCGATGAATGCTCTCCCTCGCGCCTCGGGGATGAAATCAGGGAACAAGAACATGAAGAAGAGATGCCTAGCGAAGAAGAATGAAAACATCTGGTTGAACTTTTCGAACATGAAACCCCCGAAGAGTTTCAAGTGTGCCCCGACACCACCCGAAGCTTCCGCGTAGATTCCCAGGACAATGCATTCACGCCTCTAACAACCCAGGTCAGTCCTTCAGTCCTCCTCGGAGAACCCATATTGCAAGTTTCCGACCTGCCTGATGATTTGGAACCCCCTCGCACATTGTACGAGGGAGCTCTTTCCTTACAAACGCGTTATCAACAAACGGAACAGTATTTGGATGTCTATGTTTTTCCGCCCCGACCGTTACTAACGACAGGAGCTACCATCGCCTTGATTAAACAAGAGGCGGAAGCACCGTTAAGTGACGTGCCTAATCTGATGCAAGAAATGACGGATCTAACAGGGCTAACTGTGGAACCAACTTTGGTGAGCTCAGAGACCGACGCTGAAACTAAAGAAACGGAGATGATCAGCCCCGCTGAGTCCCAGATGATAGCAACTGTCTTTTCTGTTCGCACCAGTAGTTCCGTTTTCTCTAGTGTCGGTGAACGGCGGGAACAACCGATTGATTGGGTCGATATGTCCCTCAAGATTTCCGGGGAATCAACAATCCCCCTCCCGGGTCATGTTCCTACGGAACTCCGGAAGTCGTTAATCCGTGTGTTAAATGGTTACGCAGAAATACTGAGCGTGCACGATAATGATATCGACTTAACTAATGTGATTGAGCATGCTATACTCACAGAAGATCATCCGCCCATTAGCTGCACTCCCTATCGATACTCGCCAGCTCAAAGAGCGGCCGCTTTTCAGCGGATTAAGGAGTTTGAAGCTAATGGATGGATCGAACCTGCCATAGGTCCGTGGTCTTTTCCCGTAGTAATGGTACCTAAAAAGGCCGGAGGGATTCGCATTTGCATTGATTATCGAAAGTTGAATGATATCACGATTAAAGATGTTTATCCCCTCCCCCGGATTGATGAGTTATTGGATGCGATTGGGGGTGCTCAATTTTTCAGCAAGTTTGATGTTCGTCATGGGTTCCATCACCTTCTTGTCCGGGAGGAAGATCGACCGAAAACAGCGTTTGTGCTTTTCGAAGGTACGTGACAATGGATTCGATGTCCGATGGGTATCTGCAACACCCCTGCGACTTTTCAGCGGGCTATGAACATGGCTTTTCAGAATTTCGTACGGAAGACTCGTCTAGTGCAGAGCATCATCAACTATTGCGTGATTGTGTACATGGATCACATCCTAGTGTATTCGAGCTCCTACGAGGGACACGTGCAGCACATCGAATGGGCACTACATGCGTTACGAGATGCAGGTTTCAAGGTGGCGCTTGAGAAGTGTCAGTTTTTCCTCACCACTATTTATTTTTTGGGGCACGTGGTGACAGACAAGGAACTCCAACCGGAGCCGCAGAAGGTGGCAGCTGTCAGGGACGCGCCAGTACCTACCACTATCACGCAAGTTCGCGCCTTTTTAGGCCTAGCCTCGTATTACCGAAGATTTATCAAGGGCTTCGCGGCGACTGCGGGACCCCTCACAAATCTTCTGCGAAAGGATCAGCCGTTGATCTGGACGTCGGAGTGCGATCAAGCGTTTTCCAAACTTAAGGCTGCTCTCATTTCGGCTCCGGTCCTTATAAGACCAGATTCCGAAAAAACCTTTTATTCTCATCACGGACTGGCAGCCAGAGGCGATTTCGGCGATCCTTGCCCAGGTGGGACCAAGCGGACTCGAGAGTGTGGTAGAGTATGCGTCCAAATCAGTACCCGCCTGCAAGCGCAACTACGCCGCTCCGACGGGAGAATGCTATGCGGCTCTCTGGGGCTCTGAAAAAGTCGAAGGATTACTCAGGCATGATCCGGCGATGGGCAACGGTGCTGCAGAGCATGGACTTTGACATTCCTCATCGAAAGCACGAGAGACACGGGAATGTGGACAGACTGACACAATTGCACCGGCCTGAGAAGGTTCCAAAAGGTGAGGAGGTAATTCCGTGGAACGCACCCGAACAGGAGATCGGTCCTCGGTACGGCCAAGTGGAGATCTTATCGAAGCAGTAAGTGACACAAGGACTAATTTGCCTGCTCTACTCTCTCCACCATTCAGTCCTGTCTCTCCCCTTCTGTCATCATGACTACCCCGCTTGCCTCCTCAACCCCTTCTTCTCCTACTAATTCTGCCCCTCTCACTTCCTCGGCTTTCGTCGCCACCCTTCCCGATAAATTCTGCTATTTTTGCACGTGTATTGCACGAGTTTATGGGGTCGATTGTCATCCCTTCGAGACCGGATTTGTCGATTGGGTAGAATGTGCCACGTGTGTCAACCGTGCGCATGGGGCCTGCGTTCGATATCGGACGAATAGTAAGGAATGGAGGTGCTCCCTGTGTAGAACGAACAAGCTCCCCACGGAGCTTCGATTCGAGGCTGCCCGTACGGACGGCCCTGAATACAATGAAAAATACCGACGAGCGGAGGTTTGGACGGATCAAATTTTGTTAGCAAAATTAGCGAGATTATCGTTGGGCCACCTCACCAAACACGACAAGCGTAGGGCAACCGAGAGATCTCGGGACTATAGATGGATCAACGGTCACTTGGAAAAGCGTAAAACTGATGGGTCGGGTTCGTGGTTGACAGTTCCCCATCCATTCCAGAGATACGATTGGATCCGATCTGCTCATGAAGAACAGGCCGCTCATTTTGCGATACGTATCACGGAGGCAACTGTAGACCAAAATCGATGGTTCTGGTCCAATATACGAAATGATGTCAAATACATTATCGCTAACTGCCTGGTTTGTGCCGCTAATCGCGCCCCTATACGGGGACCAAACACGATCGTGCCAATAGAAGTAGAGCGTCTCTTTCAGCGAGTCAGTTTGGACACGACAGATATTGACGTGCCACCTGGCCCAAACCACTGTGAATACTCTATCCTGTTGGTTTTAATTGACCATTTTTCCAAATACATCGAAGTCTATCCCAGTAAGACCCGAAAGGCCGCAGACATAGCCACGTACATCGAACGATTCCTCTATACCCATCTAGATATAGAAGAAATTCTAACTGACAATGGGTCAGAATTCAAAGGCGAGGTAGAAGAATTGCTTGCGCGAAGGGGTGTCGCGCTCCGACATACGGCACCCCACGTGTCCCAGTCGAACGGGTTGGCCGAGAACGCCAACCGTATGATTAAAACCGCCCTTCGCAGGAACTTAGCGGCACACGACACGCGTCCGTGGCCCGAGATCATATATCAGATCGTCAGCATCCACCGGGCCAGCCCTCACGAGTCTACGGGGTTCACCCCCTTTCAGCTTCGAACTAATAGCCTCCCCTGTGTCGATTACCGGGCCAACTCGAAAATTGCCGAAGCAGGGGGTAGAGACACGTGTGCGGCCCTCAAGGCTAAGGCCAGAAGGTACACTGATTTAATGGAACGGGCCGTTCCGAAGCTGGCCCGAAAAAGACAAAGGATGACCGAGCTGGCCCACGGTAGACAGGTCCGTAGCTACGAGGCCCGGAACGGGAATGCTGGGCCCCAGTACGAGTATAAACTGGGGGACCTAGTGCAGGTACGTTAATGTGCACGCGACCGGAAACTCGCTCCGAAGTTCTCCGACTGTTTTCGCGTTGTCGAACTCGGGCCCAACGGCGCCAACACGGTACGCATCGCGCCTGAGGCTAGCGCTAGCCATAGCTCCGTCCCCATCGTCAGACATACCTCCTACCTCCGTCTCCTTCCTCCTTCCGATTTTCCTCTCTCTTCTTTCTCGGGAAGCGAGGGAAACAACGACGATCTAACCCTCTCTCCTCTTTCTCCCTCTTGTCCCTCGTCCTCCTCTCCGACCTCGCCATGAGTTTCATCACGGAGCGGGTTCTCGACGCACAGCTGCGACAGCCACGTGGTCACATCTCAGAGATCTGGCAAGTTTGTCACCCTCGGCTCAATACGGATCTCCGTCGTTTGATGCGATTTTTCTGCGACGAAGGTATTTGTGTCGCCGCCGCGTTTCGGATAGAAGGAAGCCCTCACGCGATAGTGTTCGCAGAGGTTACTGCAATTCATCGGCGAGCGGGTCCCAGAACGAGCCACGTCACCACAGTGGCGGGATTCACCGGCGACATCAGCTCGGTCAATCCGCTGTGGCATACCGCGATCTTGGCCTCGCTGCGCGAGTGGACGAAGCAAGTGTCCAACGTGTGGCAGCACGTCCTCGCCCGGGAGGGGTATAACATCATCTCGATCTTTGCATCGGACCTTGACGGCATTCGCCAATTACC
>BFEA01000140.1:1346056-1357671 GCA_003427395.1 Chara braunii
ACAGTGTAATCAGTGTGGGGATTCTACAGACTGTTGAGGGTTCAGCCTCCTGATGAGTCGGTGAAACTCCGACGAAACAGTTTGTCACAGCCCCTCGTTTGTTGTCCTCTTCTCCCTCTCTGCCTACGGTTTACCGTAGGCAGTTCTATTTGACGATATATATATATATTCCTGCTGGAACTGTTGCTGGACCCAACTTGCCACCAGAGATACTGAATGATGACCTATGTGCACTTCACATTCTTCCTTTCCTCCTGTTTTTCTTCCGCTTCACCTTCTCATGAAGTTACTCTGTTGAAATTAGAATGAAAAAAAAAAAAAAAAAAAAAGCTAAGGTGCAGTCAGGGTTTGAGTTTGAAAATGCACGTCAGGCCAAAGGCCTGAAAATGTCGAATGTATACAAGCTAGGTTTCAGGTCCGGTAAGGTCATGTGGGGTTGTGTTATGTTCGGGGGAACACCTGAACTGCATTTTCAAACTGATTTCGTGACTGCGCCATAGTTACCCCCACCCCCCCCAACCACACCCCTCCCCAAAAAAAAAAAAAAAAAAAATGTTGAATTTATAACTAGGAGAAGAGAAGGGAAAAGGAGAATCATGAGTTCATGAGAAGTGAATGACATCCAAAGGCAGAGTGGAGTGCCACGCGTTGTGGCTCATGTTTGCCATTCCTTCTGCTCCCTGCCTCCCCTGCCTGCACTCTCCATCTACTGGCCTTCCGAACCTGGTCCAGGTTTTGGGGGAGATTGTCAAGCCTGCATGGAGGAAGAAGCTTTGCCAAGCCCCCAAGAGACGAGTGAGGTCCGTAAAGACGAAACCCCACCAACAACCTTCAGCATTGTTATTGTTGTGGAAAAGCTGCTCCAATCTATTGGTGGGGAGCTGCCCCTGTAGGGAACTGGAGTGTGCTGAAGAAGACCTCCAGCATTAAAAACGAATACGGGGCGCAGGGGAGGGGGGTGTAATCCCAATAGCCATTCTTTAAGGCGTGCGAGGGAGCAAGTGCAGCTCCCCACTAATAGATCGGAGCAACCAGAATTCATACTAGGGGGGTGTGCTAGTATCATCTCCCCTAGTAATGTGTTTCAAGTTCTACTTTTTTTCAACAACAAAAAAAAGAAAGCATGTGAGGGAGAAAACCTGTGACGCCATTGGTTGGTGTGTGGAAGGGGAAAGAAAAGGCAGCTGAGTGCCCCTGTCCTAGGGCATACTCACACTCAGACTTTCATACTTACTTATGGACGTAATTGCGGTCAGATGCATCCACGTCGGGCCATGAATGCGGTCACATACATTTAAGATAGAGCTAGTGTGAGTGCCCCGGTCTGAGAATGGGAAAAAAGTTAAAAAAAAACATCATGGCCAGTGGTGGTGATTGAAGATTGCCATCGTGAAGAGCTTGACAGTTCGCCAAATGCAGAACGATTCAATGTATATTGCTTTTTTTTTTTTTTTTTTGAGAATAGCTCTTGTGATATTCAATGTATATTGCAGTACAAAGTGAGAAGAAAGATGCATTAAGCATTTTTCACTTGGCCAGGGGTGGAGCGCATCTCTACTCGTGCCCCGAATCTGCCACAGTGACTACAGTTTACTGAAAGACAAACGTGTGATTACGGCATCTGAAGACTGCCGGAGTTTTTTTTTTTTTTTTTTTTTTTTTTTTTTTTAATCATGGTGTTGGTGTTCTTTCTGGGAATAAACCATTCTCCCTCCAGAAGACGCTATGGGCTTGCGGCACCACTTGCGAAACGTCAGCAACTGTGTTTTCCACTGAAGTGTGTCGGATTAGAGGAGTCCTGAGTGTTGGCTGAACTCGCCAAGGGCCTTGTTCGACACCACTTGAAAATACTTGAGTTTCAAGTGCACACTAAATGAGAAATTGTGATTAATTTACACTTACTGGATTTATGGTTCCATGTACACTTGAAGAAACCCTTGAACAGGCTACACACTTGAAAGTTGAAACCCAATTGACCAATCCTGGACCAGGATCCCCTGCTGGAAAAAAAGAAAAAAGAAAAAAAAAGCCCCACTTGGAGTGCTGGGTGTATCCGCAGGCACTTGAACTCAAGGTACCTCCTGGAGGGTTCAAGTGCGATTTTGCCCCAGCGGCACTTGAGTTTCAAGTATGCACCCTTGAGAGCAGGAAAGTGAAAACATTACAGTGGGGTCATTAGGGAGGGGTGGGACGAAGAATTGTCCGTCGAGTTCAAGCAACGTGGAACGAGGGCCCAACTCTGGCGAGTCCCCCGCCCGCTACAACGCCCCTTATCGAGAGACCAGTTTGGCTGGGAGCTCTTCAGCAGCCATCAGTTTGGTAGCCTGGCTGCCCATCCAGGCATGCCATGTAGACAGCTTGGGAACTTAGTAGATCATAGATGTAAGCAGAGATAAGGCTAGATTCATTCACAAAGTGGATTGTGCTCACTGCTCACCACCACCCACCTCAACAAAACTTCACTACCTGGATACTTTTTTCTTTTTTTTGTTTAATCATCCACAAGTGGTACCACAGGAGCTGGTACGAGTGCGCCCCCCCCCCCCCCCCCCCCCCCCCCCCCCCCCCCCCCCCCCCCCCCCCCCCCCCCCCCCCCCCCCCCTCCCCCCCCCAAGAGCAAGGTTGCATTTACCCGGATTCTTTCTTTCTTTCTTTTTCCTTTCTTTTTCCAAAGGTTCTGTCGGCTGTACCTTGCTCTTTTTCTCATTTACAATCGGAAACAAAGCATCTGAACAGTGGGACCTCTTTGTCAGACTGTGTCTTTTTTTGTTTTTTCATTAAAAATGGCCAGATTGTTACAACCTCTCCAGGGCCCAAGTCCCACTAGCAGCATTGAGTTTTTTCCCTCAATGCCTGAGTCTGGACGTGTTCGTGGAGATGTGCAGAAATGGCGTTGAGTTTGCTCAACCGCACAGCTCCACAAACACATCCAGATTCAGGCATTGAGGAAACTCGACGCTGCTAGTGGGACTTGGCTCCAGGTTTGTCCTTCTTGCTGTGATTTACCTGATAACGAAGTCCACTTTCTGTCACACAAAAGAACAAAAATCTATTATATTTATATATATATATATATATATATATCGTATATATATCGTATATATATATCGTCAAATAGAACTGCCCGGTAAACCGTAGGCAGAGAGGGAGAAGAGGACAACAAACGAGGGGCTGTGACAAACTGTTTCGTCGGAGTTNCCCTCAGATGGCTCCAGAGTCTATTAGTGGGGAGATGGACCTGCTGGAAAACGGTCCAGTGTCCCTTATTAAGCCACCAGTACTTGGCAAAGCTATCGATGTCGAGCCTTCATCGACCCTGCGCGCCAAGCTTAGCCGAATCGCCGTGGCGCTTTTTTTGTTTTCGATTTAGCTGTATGGCCTCCAGCCAATGTGGTCTGGTAGGCCGAGAAGCCCAAATGCCGCGGCTCGTGAAACCACCAGTACATGGCCCCAGGCAACTGGAGAACCTGTTTTGAGCCTCTCCGGAAATTTAGGAGGCTGCGTGCTGTATAGATAAAATGAATCGGCGGCGGGCGGCCTCCGAAAAAGGCCCTCGGCCGATAGCTGGCATGTACTGGTGGTTTAACGGGGAAGCGCCGCGGCCTATAGCTGGGCCAAGTACTGGTGGTTCAAAAGAGTACAGAATGCAGTCTCTTCTGTGTTAGTGGGTCGTAGATAAAAATGAATCGGCGGTGGGCGGCCTCCGAAAGGGGCTCGTGGCCGATAGCTGGCACGTACTGGTGGTTTAACGGGGAAGCGCCGCGGGCGATAGCTGGGCCAAGTATTGGTGGTTTAAAAGAGTAAAGAATGCAGTCTCTTCTGTGTTAGTGGGTATATGAACATGGCGAGTGTGAGCGGCGCTACCACCCTGTAAACTGCCATTCACAGTATGGTTCATGGTGATGGGTGCTCAAGACAAAGTTGGTTTTTGGCAAGTGGTGTGGAGTGCCCCAATATTAATATTACAAAATAATACAAATATTTTTTTAAGTTTTTTTTGTTTTTGTTTTTGACCTCCACCAGAGTGTACTGCTGGGGTTGATATGAACACCTCCCACTGGCTCCCAGCAGTAGCCTCTGATGGAGCACTCCTGTCTATTGGTGGGGCGATGAACAGAAAATGATTTTGCGTCATATTGAATCGTGCAAGTAAAATGAGCGAGAGTGGTAGAAAGAAAACCAATTGCAACATCACATTGAAGATGAGATATTGTGGTACCAAGCAGAAAGTAGTATGCACCAAGATACAAGCCAAATAAGAGCAATGTAATGAACCCAAATGTCAATGTCAGCCCCAACTTGCCACCATCAACAATGTATCCAATGTCGCTCTTCTCAATTGGCGCTCAGGGCCCAGCCTACTACTCCTCAGTACCTATACTAGCCTACATCTATGACTATGCAACCAGGAAACACTACAGCAGAAGACCAATGTGCATGACAAAGTCGCATACACATCAGGTATGTGTCTCTTCTCTCTCTCTCTCTCTCTCTCTCTCTCTCTCTCTCTCTCTCTCTCTCTCTCTCTCTCTCTCTCACTCTCTCTCTCTCTCTCTCTCACACGCACACACACACACACACACACACACACACACACCCTTCCCCTCCACAGTCCCCTGTGCCCGAAGAGCGGGAGAAGCTGCCTGGTCATGGCAGCTTTCCAGCGTACAAGCAGCGCTTCACCAGCGCCCCTGTACGCCTACCACGGCCAGCCGGCGCCCAGCATGCACACTCTGGAGCAGCACTGCTGCATTGCCTCCGGCCAGCAAAGTGTCTGGACTGGAGGTGTGCCCTTTCCTTTATAGAAAGAGGCCGCGGCACGAGGGGCCCAGTAGCTTCACGTCGGCGCCCAGATACTGAGGAGAGGGCCTGGGCCCAACGGTTGGCATGTGCCAACTGTACGACGTGGCTGTTGTCGCATGCTGCGTTCTGATTGGCTGCCACAGCATGTTTGACATGTCGGCAGTTGGCATGTGCCAACTGTACGACGTGGCTGCTGTCGCATGCTGCGTTCTGATTGGCTGCCACAACATGTTTGACATGTCGGCATGTGGTCGCTCGCTGGGAATTGGGCAGGGCCCGCTCACACAGCCAAGGCAGGCGCAGATACTGAAAATGCCCGCCATGCTAGAGAAAACCCACCGCCACAGCCCTGGAGCCTGCTGAATATCTTCGGTGCACGGGCACAGGCCTTTGGGTCCCTTGCAAGGGGCACATTCCTCGCACTCCCTCCTCCTTAGCTTCGAAAGCTCGCTGAGATGCTTCTGCACAATAGCTTTCCCCTTGAGTTTATGCTCGTACTCTGCAACAATCTGGGGTGCTGTCTTCATCAGCTCCTCCTTCGTGAACCAACGCTCTTCATCTTGGATGTTTTGGCGGTCTTCCTCGGACCTCTGCAAGTTGGCTTTGGAACAGGCATGTATCGATGATCAACAATGTCGTTGATGCCACGTAGCCATCCATGGTTGCGGGCAACATCGATCTCCGTGATGGAGATTGATCAGTCTCACCAAACGCAGCAAGCTTGGAGGCGTGAAATACACAGTAAAGCGTACGTGACCAGGGATGCAAATGACGTAGGAGGGACCATCCAGATCATTCCCTACAATGTCAAGGACTTCCCGAGGACCCAAATACTGAGGCTTCAGTTTTCTCGAAAAGCCTGTCTCCTGTCCTAACTCGCTAGACTTAAGACAGACTCTCTCTACTACCTGAAATGTGGACTGTCGTCTGTCTGTTCTCAGATGCTATCATAGCAGCTTGAGCCTTTCTGATGTGTTTGACAGCCTGCTGCAACGGCTTTCCATACTGGACACCAAACTCAATGGTGCCAGGTGCACCAGCTGGTTGGTTTTCCGGGGGAAGAAAGCGGAGTGCTGATCTAGTCTTCCCACCCAAGTGTAGCTCATTCCGTGACACACCCGGGGTGCTGTGCATCGTGTTGTTGTACATGCTGGCGATGAGAAGAAGCTTCTCATCCCAGTCCTCTTGGCTCGGCTTGATATAGTACCGAAAGCAAGTGTTGCACCACGCGGTTCATTTGCTCCACTTGGCCATTGGCTTCAGGGTGATTCCGTGAAGTCGTTTGGAGTTGGCCACCCATCTCTGTTCAGCCGCTTTCTTCCACTTATCACTCCTGAAACGGACATCTCTATCACTCACAATAGACTTGGGCAGTCCGAAATCGCACATCCAATTATCCATGAATAATTTGATAATGTGCTTGTGACGATCCCTTTTCTGATGCACGCGATTATCTGCGTGAATGACCTCGGCCCTTAAGAGGCCCATGTATGAATGAGAGGGCTAATTGCACAGATGCCCCTGATTTTTCCTTTTTCGTTTTTGTAAAACTTGGCCTCAATCATGCAACTGTCGAAAGTTAGGACGCGCCTTAGCGAGAGTGAGAAAGACGATGACCTGGCCCTCTCCTTCTTGCTTTTCTGTTGGGAACTTGGGGCAGGGACTTTTTGGCGCGATCATCGCACGGGGCAAGCTTTTGTTGAATTTCAAATTCTAGGAGATCACGCTGACAAACCGCGCGGGTAATTGGAATTTCGATCGGAATTTTCTTGGAATTAAGACTTTAATTACAATAGAAATTTAGGCACGCTGTGTTCTGGCTGGCTAAGACAACAACTGCACACGGCTTCTTGCTTGTGCGCGCACTACCGCGCTCTCTTTTCCCGCCGCGCCTCAATCCCCGTTTTTCAACTGTTTTCCTTCCGTTCTTGATCCACGCGTGTAACTTCAATCTCTTTTGCTCTGCTGAGTCTTGTTGTATGCATGCGGGCGCCCTGTTCCTTCCCTTCTCATTGACCGATGCAATGCATGCCAAGATCGACGCGTGGAGAGTGGACAGGTCCCCCACGCCGGCCCGGGCACGCTAATTGTAGGCACTCCCTTTCCTTCTCTTTCTGTAATCCTGGGGATTGCGCGCATGCAGTTTTTTGCTATAAATTCCGCAAGCACGACATGACCGCTTTTTAGTAGACTTGGGAGTTAGCGCGGTCGAGAGGATCGGCTAACCAGCGTGAGCATGCAAGAGGTGAGTGCGGGATTGGGCAATCCGACGAGTTGGTGGTGTTTGTGCGGGGTCGACGTGTGGCCCCGGCGGACTGCGAGGCACGGCCGAACCTGGATTGCGTAATCAGACTAAGTGGGGTGACGATTCTAATTTGTTGGTAGGTGCGAGGTGACGGACTTCTTGCACCGAGTGAGGAGTTGGACGTTGACGAAAGGGAGGTTGTGTGAGGCGACCGGGTGTTTCTTCCTTTCTTTCCTCCTAATTTTCGTAAAGTGGAACTTCGACTTTCTTCCTTTCAATTTTTGTATGAACAAGGCAGATCATCTTCTCGTTTTTTTTTCCATCACTCAATTTCGTCGAGTTAGTGGATGGTTGTTGCTCGAGGACTTCGTTTGAGTGATTGCATGCATGGACATTGCCTGTTTGACCGATCTATGTAAAATGGGATGGCTTGTGTGCATGCGTGACCTGCATGTCGGAAACAGTTGTGATTGAATGATGCGATTTCCCAATCTGTTCGCCGGCCGTTAATCCTGCACACGGGCGGATACGTTACGAGCCATCCGTTGGGATCTGCAGGCCGCGCATGCGCACGCGCATAGGAGAGAACACGTTGTAAATGCCTAGTTCCGAAGTGACAGCGTGATGTTCCAAGGGATATAGGAGGAGTATTGCTTCACCATGGAATTCAGCCTTTAGTACCGGGTCACAGAGTGTGACTATCTGAGATTCCAGACAGAGGAATACTTTCTCCCTCACTTTTGAGCAGGGCTTCCCGGGTTCCCCCTTCAAACCGCAGAGGAACACCTATGCGAGTGGGGATATTCAACGAGCCCTGGATCGGAGCCCCCGACCCACACAGTACCCTGGCAACCGAAGATTGTATGCGTTCACCAAGTCGGGATTAGTCGCCATTGAAACGAAGTTTCCCCCTAATTACCTCCTCCTCCCATTAAAAATCTAACCGTCATCCCCTGGCAAGCGATTGCCCCTCATTGACCGTCTATCTCGTGCTCCGAGTGCATATAGGATTACGCATACCAAGCACGAGGGTTTATCCGCCGGACTCGTAGCGAAACCGAGCTCGGCGCAAAGAGCCTTCAATTAAGGCCCTCATCCTCAAACTCGGAGCTTTGCGAGTCCTGCAGGCACCACGTGCTGGAACAGGGTGTCAGAACTGGGGGACACCCACTGTGTCCCTCATGTGCACCGTATGCGAGCTCAGCCCCGACGCGGGCGTTGATCAAACCCTGTGCACAATTCTGGCAACCCCACACTTTTGTGAAGCCCCTCCTGCCTAACTTAATTACGCTTCTGTCCTTGGAACTTTGGCACCGGAGATCCCAGTTCCGCCCTGGGACTCCAGCCCCACTTTCCTAAAATCCTTAGCACACCCCCTTTAACGTACTTCCGGGCCTGCACCCACTCTGATCAGGAAGTCGCACTGGGTGTGAGGTTGGGCGTCACATGCTCGGTCTGTAAGGTCTCCGGCATGGCAGCCAACCTAGCGTGCTTCGTGAAATGGTTCACTATGACAAAGATATGTTGCTTCCCACTTTCGCTGGTCACAAGGGTACCCATGAAGTCCATGGACACACTCTGTCCCGGACCAGCGGGAATGGGCAAGGGCTTCATCAAACAAAGTGGCGCTTGTGTCCTCTCCATCGCCGCCACAAAGCTTCGCTCATTCGATTTCAACTTGAAGACCAGCCTGCCCCTGTTTATTCTTTTGATATTTGCCATGGGGCACTGTAGATAAGTTCACTCAACATAGTACCATACCCAACCCACACTGTACCCACCTGTTGTCGACTCTCTCAGTGTTTACCCAACCCCGATAGTGCCATACCCATCCCACATAGTATCACACCCAACCCACATAGTATCACACCCAACCCACATAGTACCAAACCCAGCCCACATAGCACAACATGCAGCGCATATAGTACCACACCAAGCCCACATGGTACCACACGCAGCACGCATAGTACCACACCCAGCCCACACCGTACCACACTACCACACCCAGCCCACATGTTCAATATGATGGAGCAAAGACGAGAAGCTGGAGAGTGTTAAACCAGAATCATACCAGAGAAAAATAAAAATAAAAGAAATTGAGAAAGAGAAGACAAAAGATTAAACAAATGAAAATGTTGAATGGGTCATGAAATTTTGAGAGCCCTCCCTTTCAGGCTATGAATCCCCCACGGCGGCGCCCACTCGGGGCCACGGCCAGGACAGGCGGGGTTGGGGGTGGCTGATTGGGGTTGCACAACCCCAACCCTGCAGGGGGGGGGGCAGGGTTGGGGGTGGCTGATTGGAGTTGCCCAACCCCAACCTCGCCCCTTCGCAGAAAAGAAAACAAAAAAAAAACGAATTTCGGGGGGGGGGGGGGGGAAAAAAAATTTTTAAAAAAAAAAAAAAAAAAAAAAAAAAAAAGGGGGGGGGGGGGGGGGGGGGGGGCAAAAAATCATTTTCAAAAGAAAGAAAAAAAAAAACCTTGATTGATTGATAGGGAAAGAGAAGCTCGGAGTGACTGGTGGTCTTGCAGGTGATCACCAACAAATCCTAAAAGCTATGTATCATCCGCAGTCGTGGCCGCAATGTCGATCCCGGCCAGTGGCCGAGATCTCGGCCGCAGCCGCGGGACTTCAGGGATTTTTCCCCGCTGAGATAATGGGAGGAAAAATAAATAAAAAAATAGCATGGTTGTTCCGGACCCGGACAACCGGACATCCAGACACGGACACCGGACCCGTGTCTGGATCAAACCAGACGTCCGGTTAACCGGACACAAAACCGGACATCCAGACCTGGACAGTCCGGTTTGATGTGCAAGTGTCTGGTTGTCAAGAAAAAAAAAGAAAAAAAAAAAAGGACATAGACACACAGGTTTCTCGGACTGGTCAGACGTGCTTCGACATCCTGCAAGTCCAGGAAGTGTTACTTCACACCTTCGTTGGCATGCTTTGGCATCCTGCAAAGAATGAAGCACAAAAGCAAGCACGACTTTTGTTAGAGCCAGTGACTCCCCCACATCCCAAACTCACTTTCACCCCATCCCACCAAACAATCAATCAATCAACCGATCTATGGATCAATCAATCAATCAATAATCAAAGGATCGATCAATCAATCTACCAATCAATGGATCGATCAATCAATTGACTAATCAATGGATCGATCAATCAATCAATCAATCGGATTGATTGCTTGATTGATTGATCCATTGATTGATCAATCCATTGATTGGTTGGTTGATTGTATTGCGCTGATGTCCAGATAGTCATGTATCAAGCAGAGAGTTCGAACGCACCAAGGTTTCATCCAAATATGAGCAAAGCAGTGAGAACTCGTTTGCCAATGTTTTCACAAACGAATCGCGCAGAGGTCCACCAAAAAATCAACCAATCAACCGATCTATGGATCGATCAATCAATCAACAATCAATGGATCGATCAATCAATCTACCAATCAATGGATCGATCAATCAATTGACCAATCAATGGATCGATCAATCAATCAATCAATAAATCGGATTGATTGATTGATTGATCAATCTATTGATTGGTTTGTTGATTGTATTGCATTGATGTCCAGATAGTCATGTACCAAGCAGAGAGTTCGAACTCACCAAGATTCCATCCAAATATGAGCAAAGCAGTGAGAACTCGTTTGCCAATGTTTTCGCAAACGAATCGCGCAGAGGTCCACCAAACAATCAATCAATCAACCGATCTATGGATCGATCAATCAATCAACAATCAATGGATCGATCAATCAATCTACCAATCAATGGATCGATCAATCAATCGACCAATCAATGGATCGATCAATCAATCAATCATCAATCAATCGGATTGATTGATTGATTGATTGATCGATCCATTGATTGATCAATCCATTGATTGGTTGGTTGATTGTATTGGTTTGATGTCCAGATAGTCATGTACCAAGCAGAGAGTTCGAACGCACCAAAATTCCATCCAAATATGAGCAAAGCAGTGAGAACTCGTTTGTCAGTGTTTTCGCAAATGAATCGCGCAGAGGTCCAGATAGTCAAGTACCAAGCAGAGAGTTCGAACGCACCAAGATTCCATCCAATTAAGAAATAAGCAGTGAACTCGTTTGCCAATGTTATCGCAAACGAACCACGCGGAGGTCTAGATAGTCATGTGTTATGAACTTTCCTCTAAACATTGCAGCAAGATTCTCAGCCAGGGCAAGAACGGCTGACTCAGTTCCTGTGAGTGAGCGTTGACAAAATTTCAACGGACAATACGGGAGTTCCTGCGAGTGAGCGTTAACAAAATTTCAACGGACAATCACATTCATAACATATGTATCAAGCAGAGAGCTCGAACGCACCAAGATTCCATCCAAATAAGAGCAAAACAGCAAGAACAATGGCAGCGGCAGACAAGTGAAACGGACAAGTCCGGACACCGGAAACCGGATTTCCCGGTTTCATCCGAATGTCCGGATTTCCGGTATTTTCCGGTTAATCCGGACATGTCCGGATCGGCCTGTCTGGATCCCTGTCCGGATGGGTGTACAATGTACATGTCCGGATTAAAATTTAAAA
>BFEA01000140.1:1364115-1377224 GCA_003427395.1 Chara braunii
CCCATAACGAATTATACAGATCATTGAGAACATTTGCCAGGGTTGCATGCCTGCCGACGGCTGACCCCCACCGCCGGCCGTATTGCAGCCGACCGGTGGGGGCGACCGGGGTTGGCGGCCTGCCAACCAGTCAGAAAACACAACCGTCCACTGATTTTTTTTCAAACCGTGCTCCATCAATTGGTGGGGAGCGATAGTTTCATTCTTTTAACCCGTTTCTTTCTCTGCTTGTCTTTCTTTTCCGTCTGGCATCGTTCCGGTTTGTCCGTCTCCAGCAAAATCAATATCACCGTCGAAGCTCCAATGAAATTTCCACACAATGATGGCATGACCTGGATTTTCCCCAGAGGGCCAAAACACAAAGACTGAGCAGAGCAAACAGCTTCGCTCTAAAACCAGCCAACGCTCGAAACTTTTTGTCTCACACACTAAGGTACAAGAAAACTTCCCATAACTGCTAGCAAAGGACGTAGGATCCCGCGGAAAAACTGTCCCCTCGGCAGAGATAAGCCTTTTGCATGATCAATTTCTCACTCAGTACTACTCCCTGACCACTTAATTCTCACTCTCTACTTGTTCTCACGCACTGGCTACGACTACTACTACTACTCACTTGCCGACAACGAACTCGCTACTTCTTCTCACTCACTGACCCACCAAACTGACTGACACATACGAGTATCTTTTTTCACCGAACAAACACGGTAAATACAGTCACATGCATTCAAGATAGCACTGGTGAGACTGAAGGATGTCCTCACGTGCGTGCGTGCATCGAACAAAGGCACTATTTTTTGACATATACATTTCCAAATTCTTCAATTCAACGATTACACTCAGTGATGAGGTTGTGTAGTAAATGGGCGCACTTGAAAGTTTGAAAAGATGCAGAAGAGGCAACCTGGCGAAAAACATTCATCACACCTCTCTGTCTGTCCATGTCCTCATTCCTCGATAATTCGAGGTGCTCGATGCGCGTGGCTTTCGTCTGCACTTGCTCTCAGTTTCGCCGCTATGCGCCTTACTATTCTTGCGTAAATCTGTGCCTCTGCGCTTCCAGCATCGGTTATGGTGATAGGCCGCCCGTCATCGGACGTCTGCCTGATGGTGATATTCAGAGGTACCTGTTCACCCAGGGAAACAAACACAGGCAAAAAAAAAGAAGACAGAACGGGGTAGAAGTGCACAGAAGAAGAGTGCCGGTTCGACAAAAGGAGAGAAGAGGACAAGAGGGGATGATGCGAGGAAAGATGAGAAAAAGGGCGAAGGATACGAACAGCAGAGAAAGGAAAAGACATACAGGAGAAGAAACACGTGAGGAGGATATCTCATCAGTCGTCACCGCTATGAAACTTTGAACATAGACAGAATTTCATTTCTTTTGCCCATGCTCACACGTGAGTGGAAGGACGTCTTTGAACGACTCTCACTGATACTAGACTCGGACACAGGTGGCCAACCAGCTGCCCGAGTCACAACTACCATCTTCACCCGAATACAACGCCCGGTCATTATCGCTGTTCCTAGACTGAAAGTTGAACCAGATACGGATATAATGACGGGGTGTTCTATTCAGGTGAAGATGGTAGTTTTGCAGTTGCTATGTGCCTGATTCAAACGAAATCCAGCATGGCATTCACTCGTTCCCATACACATGCGCAATGACAAGAAGACTTGGAGAGAGAGAGCAATCCACACCAAACCAAACGATGAGAATACACAGCTGAAGCTCACAAAACCGAAATTAGAATTGAATTCAACAACTTCTGATTTATCATTTATAATTTATCATTTATCACTCTCGCCAACCCAATCAGCAGCACAAATTTGCCGGTTGGGATCCCAACCACGTTACAACACCCACGGACCAATTAAACCACCAGTACCTCGCCCAGCTAATTTTCTCCGACGCGGCCGTTAACACGCCACGTCGGACGGAGGTCGCAGCAGTGTGCAACCGGTCGCTGCATTTCATCTGTAAAAAGGCGCAGATAAAAAAAAAAAAAAACTACTTCACGTAGTGCTATGATGTAGAGGAACATTGGCACAGAGGCTGTGCTACTAGTTCCTTCTACCAACGA
Source organism: Chara braunii (assembly GCA_003427395.1). Taxonomy (NCBI): domain Eukaryota; kingdom Viridiplantae; phylum Streptophyta; class Charophyceae; order Charales; family Characeae; genus Chara; species Chara braunii. The sequence goes on from BFEA01000140.1 coordinate 1,366,197, forward strand.
TGGATGTAACTAATATGTCGGGAAAGATTCACGAAGTTGTTTTCTTCTTTTATTTTGTTCTCCTTTTCTAGAAGTCCAATGGATGTAACTAATACGTGGGGGATGATTCACAAAGGGTTTTTTTTTTTTTTTTTTTTTCCCTGTTCTTGTCCGTTTCTAGAAGTCCCCTGCCAGCGAGGCAGGGCGGTTTCCGTGATGTTGTCGAACGGGCATACTGCCGCTGGCACTTCCAACAATGTATCCAACCGCAATCAGGCCGAAAGCGTTGTGTTGTCTTTTTTTTCTTCTTTTTTTCCTTTCTCCATTCTGACAGAGACACGACGGGGTTGAGACACCCTCTTTGAGGGCATGCTGACATCAGCACTTTGGAGAATGAATCGAACTGCAATAACGGCCCTCGCGTCGTTGCTTTTTTCTCTTTTTCTTTTTTCCTTTTTCCACTGGTTCTTCCACGCTCAGCCTGTCTTGCGACTGGTACGTCCGCGCTTGGCAGGCTCAACATACCAGTCGCCTGAGGGTCGGACTGCATAGCTGGGCGAGGTACTGGTAATTTAAAACAAGAGTTTTCATCGAAGTATATCTGGGAGACTTCGTCTTCCTCCTCCTATCTCAAGCTCTAGCTATGGCGCAGATAAGCGCCCAGCCTATCAAGCCCGCCAATCGCCAGAAAGGTGACAAAAGCCTCCTGAATCCAACATGCCAATCTGCACCACGCTCGAAGTCCACTGCCAATGAAATGTCCACTCAGAAGGGGCCCATGGAAGGGCTGTTTTGATGGCAGCTGACAAACCCCAACAGCACACAGTACGAAGGAAGCGCCAACAGCACTCAGGGCCTCTAGCCCGGCACTGGTATCGATGAAGCTGACCAGCCCCAGCTATGGCCGTCACCAGCATAGCAAAGTATGCAATGACTTGCTGTTTTCTGGTCGCCTGTAGCGTCTCTCTGTCGAGGCTGTACCATAGGTAGGGTAGATTCGTAATTTTGTAGTGGAAATTCGTGAGGGACCGAGACACCTACCTGTAGTGGAAATTCGTGAGGGACATATCTGCAAATTGGGGAAAATATAGGCCCAACACTAACTGAATTTCCTACTGCTACCCTAACTGCGAATAGCAGGCCCGGGCTATCCCTAGGACAGACAGGCCCTAAAGGCCTATACTGTTAGACGGTCCTATAGCCTATAGCCGGGTAAGGTAGAGGCCGAGATGCCGAAACTGAATCGGTACTGGTCAGTCAGTCAGTCCGGTCTAGGTCCAGTCTAGGCTAGTTTCGTCTATAGATAGGATGGGCACATCGGTTCAGGGCTTTTGGCAGTTGGTACCGAGTACCTCGCTGCTGCGCTACACGTGAACCGGAAGTGGTGACGGCTCAGCGTTGTGGGAGACAGACATAGCCAGACCTTTGGAGCGCCGGCCATAGCTGGGACCTGCGCGGTACTCTGTCAGCACGCGGAGCTGTCAGAGGTCTGGGCTATTGAGGTCTGCTGGAGGCGAGAGAAGTTGGTGCCCTTCTGGACCCTCCTCCAGAGTGGGGTTCCAGGGTTGTGGCGCTGCAGCCATAGCTGCAGCTTCTTCCTCAGAGGTCATCTCGTCAGGATTTGGTGGCGCTGCTGCAGACTTCCATCCGGGAAGTCTTCCGGCATTTCGTCATCATCAGATAGTGTGGCGCTGGTCTTCTTCTTCATCCTCTGAGTGGCGCTTGGCCTCAGAGGCCTGTTTCAGGGTGGCGCTTCCCTTTGGAAGCTGTATCTGGGCTCAGGGGTGTCACGAGTGGTTACTCAGGGTTGGGGAGTGAAGCGCTGCTCATTTCTGAGCAGCGCACTGTAGGTCTGAAGTTAATCTGACAATTTGAGACTCTGAGTTTAATAAACAGTGTAATACTGGGTTTGGACTATCATCGTTTCATTGTTTCCTGGATGTGATCTACTCGGCTTTTCTTTATGACTGGTTGTGAGGATTGAGCGGAGTGAATTGCACTTTCAGTGTACCCTGTCATATCGCATGGTCAAGTCTCCCACTGTGTTTATCTCTCCCTGTGCGGTGTGATACTCCTATCCTCTCCCCTTCCTTCTGTGTATGTATGGGCATACCTGGGAGTCCATGTGAGTGAGTGTCGGTCTTCAAACAACAGAGAACCAGAATCATAACAAGTAGATGCCCTGCGCTGATAGGAATAGCGCAGCAGGAAGAATACGCAACCTCCAGCCAAGCGCATGAAAAAAACCAAATAAACAAAAGAACCCGAACCACATCAACCTCCGCCTATTTCTAGACGAACCCTAGCCTACGACTCAGGCCTTGGACAATTCGCACAGACAGACCTACGGACCCAACAGACCAAAGCGGAATCCACGTAGTTTTCACAAAAAATAAAGAAATGTCCCAATAAGCGACCAGGCTCGGCACATGTACCGGGTAGGCCCTGACAGACAAGAAAATTACAAAATTGGCCTAGATAGTGTTACAGCCCGGTAGAATCTGCAAGTTCATTGCACAGTAGTTTCTTCCCAGGAATGCAGATCATCCTTTGCACCTGACAGTACTTGTGGAGACGGCAATGCCCAAGGTCTTTTTTCTCTCTCATTCAAATGACTCTTCATTATCATTCGGGTGCTTGCTTTTGCTGTATCTGAACTAAAATGACAAAGCCAGTTTTCTGGCGAAGGGTAGGGATCCTGATCCTATACAAGTAGACCTGTTGTGGGGTTTGCAACAAAGTCTAGTAAACACATTGCACATTAACTGAACAGACCTTGAGAGAGAGAGAGAGAGAGAGAGAGAGAGAGAGAGAGAGAGAGAGAGAGAGAGAGAGAGAGAGAGAGAGAGAGAGAGAAACTGACACATGGACAAACTGGACGCACGGACGCACGGAAGCACGGACGGACGGCCAGCCAACCCGCCCGCACAGCCGACTGAATGACCAAGTGAGCGACTGACCGATCAACCGACAGATAGGCACACAGGCACACAGGCAAATAGACAGACAAACAAACAAACAGGCATACATCAAGCAAGAAAGTAAGATACATGAGGGATGAAGGGAAGGACACTGGGATGAATGAGGGACAAACCGGGGACAAGTCGCTGGGACAGTCAGGGGGGCGTGGAGCAAGTAGGATTGATGAACCGAGCAGCAGAAAGATGAACGAACAGGAGATGACAAGATGGAGAAAGGCACAGAGAGATGGGTGAACAAAGAGGGGAAGGGAGGAAAGAAGGGAGGGAGGGAGGGCAAGACAGATGGACCGTTTACGGAAGGAACAAATGGACAAAGGGATGGACATACAGAGGGATAGGCAGATGGATTGAGGGATGGACAGGCAGGCAGGGGCATGAAGGTACAGACAAATGGTGGGTCAAATTGACAGAGGGGTAAAGGGAGAAATTGACAGAGGACGAATGGGGCGCAGATGGATGGATGGATGGATGGAAGGGTAGATAGACGGATGGAAGGGTATATGGATGTATGCATGACAGATAAACTCAAGGTGGATGAATGGATGGGCAGACGGTTCAGATACTCTCTGAAAAACAACAGCATGCAAGCATTGCAGGGCAAGTTTTTTTTTTTCCCAACATTTTTATCAGGGACGCTGGGCCCGGTTCCCAGCACTTGTGAACCTGTGAACTTGTGAACCTGTGAACAGTGTGAAGTTGGTTTTTTTTTTTTTTTTTTTTTTTTGGAAAAGAAGGAGCCTCATCTATTCTGCGGGGCTGAAGTTCTGAAGCCGTGAAGCCGTACAGACCTCTCCTAAGAACTCCATTCCCATTTCCTTGGCCGTCTCCTTCGCACCTCCATGACCAAAGATATGTGCTTCAGATTTGCAGTTTGGGCAAATGTAGTAACTCATATTCTCAATCAGACCTAGAATCTGCCACAACCAATCAATCAATCAATCAATCAATCAACCAATCAATCAATCAATCAATCAGCAGCAAACGCACACCACATGTCAAAATTTTGAAACACATGTCAAAATTTTGAACACGTCAAAATTTTGAACAGCAGGGACTAGAAAGAACTTGGCGGGTTGTCCTTCGGGACATCCGTTAAAATTGGAACGATGCAGAGAAGACACCCACCACCACATCTCAAAATTTAAAACACCCGAGACTATAAATAACTTGGAAGGTTGCCCCTTCGGGACATCCGTTAGCATGGCCCACAGAAGGAAAACAAAAATCGATGCATGGTCCAAAGTTCAATACCTTTCTCTGCCTTTTGGCTAAGATCAAGTGTAGTATCTGTTCTGATCAGTTTAATATCTGATCCGTGGTCCATCGAAGTCTTCCTGTCATTCATTAGACAGCTCATACCAGACAGGGATGAAAGCTTCCCGCCGTTTCCAGGCAGGACACTCAGAAGGGGAAAAAAAGGGCTGGAGGATAGTTAGTAGCTACTTTCCCCTTCAGGAGGAGGAACACGAAGCAGTCAGGTTTTAGCGAGCTTTTTTTTTCCCGCCGCTTCCTCCATGTCCCCGCTTCAGACGTAGTAATTGACGATTAGTAGATTACAATATTGGGGAAGGACCTGAGATTACACCAGCTGAGAGCGCATCTGGCGGATGGCAAGCGACACTTGGAGAAGACTTCTCAGACGTTGCCGCAAAGCTCGCGCTTCTTTGGAAAAACCTGGCCAACCCTTTCTAACGGCAAACCGGGCCGCCGGCATCTGGAACATCTTGTGGCTGCTGTCCATGCTCGTCATGCCTTCTGCTGTCTGGCTGGCGAGCAGAGGGATGGAGGGTTAACATGGGATGGCTCCAGATGCAGGCAGGGACCTTCAAGTCCACTCGGCACCTGTGCTGGGAATGCCCAGCCTCCAAACCCATCTGGAAGTGGTGGGCGTATCATTGGAAAATGTTTGCAGGGTCGGGGACTGAATGCGATGCGAAGTGGGTTCTCCCGAGTTCTCTCCCTGCTGGAACTCAGGGGAAAGGGGGCTGGGGGTACGTAGCCCATCTGGTAAAGAGAACTGCTGCTGTGTGAGACCATCTGGGCTCACAGGAATAGAGCAAGACTTCAACAGCCACCCCTGTCAGACAGGGAAATCAAACACAGAGTGAAATCCTGCTTGAAACGGGCCATCACAGTGGATTGGAGAAGGGCGATGAGAACTGGCCGTCGAAACCGGAGACAACAGAACTGGTTCCCGGTGACCTGGGCAAGAGGGAAACAGCTGGCAGCAATTAACAAGACCCGGAGTCTGGTAATCTCGAGGTGGATTGTGAACTCAGAGCCATAGGTAGGACTGTTGGTAAGTTAGGTGGGGGACCAGTGCACTCCTCTCCCCCCCCCCCCCCTCCCCCTCCCCCTCCCCAACGAACTAGAAGCGAATAGACTTAGTTAGAGTACTGACTGGCCATCCAGGGCATACGGACCCGGACGGTCCGGTTATGAATGAACAGGTCCAGATGTCCAGATAATATTTAAATTAAAAAAACAAACAAACAAACAAACAAACAAACAAACAAACAAACAAACAGACACGCTGCTGTGGTTGTATTATCCGACTTACAAACAAGTTTACCAAAGTTTATCGAAGTTTAACAATCTGACATTCGAGAAACAGATCTACCGGTCCGGTTTAACACACTGCTTGCTGCACACCCGCTCCAGCTCCCACTCTCCTTATTATTATTATTATTATTAGAGTAGTAAAATACAGCTGTCCCCCATATGAGAAGAAGGCAGCTTGCATTTAAAAAGTAAAAAATAAAAATTGTTAATGTGTGATTGCAGAGAAATATGAAAACACACGAGACCTCCTGCCGTCCCCCTTAACACAACACACCCTCATCATGACTGTATTAGACTGGAAAGATGGCTTGTATGCACTCATGATGAGGGTGTGTTGTGTCCGGGGGAGGATAGAAGTTATCAGGCCCTATGGCGCTGGACCACCTGGCCTATTTATTGCAGACAAAGTGTCAGAAGGGGAAATCCAGACAAGTCAGGACAGACACTGAAGACGTCCTTTTGCAGTCCCTGACCACAATGACTATTTTTTGCAATTTTTTTGTGAATGGGCGGGGGGGGGGAGAGGAGGGAAGTGTGTTTGGAATCCAAGAGGGGTCCGAACACATATATAACCACCATTAGAAGGGGGTTAACACTTAAAAAGGGGTTTAACGAGGGGTCTGAAAGGGTATACCATGGGTGTTAACCGGACGTCTGGATCGGGATCCAGATGGTCCGGTCTAGATGTCCGGATCCGGTGTCCTGTTTGGGGGGTCCGGCCGAGCCCCTTTTTTTTTTAATTAAAAAAAAAAAAAAAAAACAGAAAACAGGGCCTTATGGTCCTAGCTCCTTCTATTCTGGGGAGCATCAGTCCGGTTCCTATTCCCCCGGCAAGTCAATAAATATGTTACAATGGAAAGTACACACGCTTCCTTCCGTTAGGCCGAAGGACCCCTGATCAGCATTGATTGCTCCATCTTGGTGGAGGATTGACTGTCAGCTTGCCATGACCCGCCCTTCCCTCTCAGACCTGGTCACCAGGCCTGTCAGATAGTGCTACTCTTCCTAGAAAGAGCTCGGTCGTTGTTCCTGTTTCTCTGATTCTTCCCTGCTCAGCTTCCCTGCCCATACTTCCTACTATCTCTGTCCCAATTCTTTATCCCCCCATCCTTAAACCCTAAACCCTCAACCTGTGTACCCCTGCTCCGAACTTCCTTGGAGTCGACTTTGCTCTTTAAAGTTCTGAACCGGGAGAATCTTGTCCTTGCGCCGTTCTCTGCTGCCCCTCTCTTCTTCCTGAATTCAAGTTGTGCCAGTCCTTCTAACGAATGTGGCCGTCCCTCAAGTCAGCCACCTTGCCTTCTATCAACCAGACCTTACTGAACACCTGTCTGGCCTTCTTTCGTTGTTCCTCATCTTCCGACCATGACTTTTTAATCCTCCGCCATCTGCAGAGAATTTCTGCCTGGATCATTGCCTTTGTCTCCACCCAGGTCAAATCGCGTGAGTTGGATACTCTCTCGATCGTTCTGCTGCATCTCTCCTTCCATATGACCCACAGGGTTACCTTCCTAATCAGCCCATACCAGACTTTTTCTGCTTTCCGGGACTGTTGGGGGATGTTAATAAGAAGAAGAATTTGAATAGGTTTTTTGGGAAAGGGGGAGGTGAACAGGGAGTCCCAAAGGGTCAGAGCTCTTGCCCAGTAACCCGTCGCCTCCCTACAATGTACTAGGCAGTGTACTATGTCTTCTACTGCATTTTCCGTACATATCTTGCATAGATCCGAGCTGTCCTGGTCTGAATCTTTCCGCCTAACATGCAGCCATTGATTAACTGGCAATGCCGCATATGTTATTAGCCATTGGAAGCTTCTGAGTTTGATCGGTCTGATTGCTTTGTAAGTTTTCCATGGGATTCGAGTGATGTTTTCGGATTCCTGACCTAACATTTTTTTCCACCTGGCTTTGATGACCGGATCCGGGTCTTTTGTTTTTACTAATAGTTTATACCCCAATTTGACCGCACAGCCCTGAATGGGGGTGGGTCTGCTAATATTTGCCTTCTTGTCTGGTTTACATGCCCACTCCCCCGGGTCAAATTCCAAGTTTTGTAGCGCCGTGTCAAATCTGTATATTTTTTTCGGCCACGTTCCTAACACTCTCACTTTCCTGAGCAAGAAGCATTCCATGACAATAGTTTCGACGTTGGTATTCATGATTGACGGCATTCCCTCTGCGGAGTGTGTAATCGGAAAGGAGGTGAACACTGCTTGTGTAGTCACACCTTGTTGTGGGTGCGAGAACTGGAAAGCCCTAGAAGGAGGGTTATCCTGTATTTTTACTCCCCAATCTCCACTTCTCCATTCCCCTACTTGTGACAGTATGTCTTTCCATTCTTGAGGGATCAGATTAATGATGTATTGCAAGTTCGTTCCTCTTCTATGACATCCCTTCAGGCGTATACTTAACTCCTGTTCCGATAACCATTCCTTCCTCTCTTCGTTCCACAAGTGGCTGATCGTCCAGAAGCCGTTCTTTACCCACGACAGCCATTTGTGGTCTAGGAACAAAGGATCGTCACTTTCGGATCTCAGCCATTCATTGCCAAAAAGAGGTTGTCTTAACACCTCGTCTTTAGATTTCGGACTGTTGGTCTTTTTAGGCATTATTTCCCTCCAAATTCGGATGATAGCCTCCCAGTATAGTGTGTGTTGGTTCTCTGTATTCTGTTCAATTTCTCTTCTGGATCTTCGCTTCACCTTCTTCAGCATCCATTCTTTATTCATTACCCAGAATAAACCGGTCATGTTGCTTGGCGATGGTACCGGAGCTAGAGCCCTTATGCTGTCCCGCGTCAGCTTGTTCCATGCCGTGCCTGGTTTCATTAGCAGCCGGGCTATCCATTTGACTTGAAGGGCTCTCGTCTCACATCTCGGGTCAATAATGCCCAAACCCCCTTGTATGGGTTTACGTGAGATATACTGCCATGCTATTTTAGGGATACAACTTTCCTTATTCGGATTACCCGTCCATAAGTATGTTCTCGCCACTCGATTTAGCTCCTTTAGTGAAACATCCGGAATTGTCCACACTGACGCAATGTACCACATCATAGAGAAGACTGAGGTGTTGAGTACCAAGACCCAACCGAACAGTGAGGTAAAGGTATCACCCCATCTTCCCAGCTTGTTTAGCTGATTTGTCAGCATATTCTGGGCCATCTGAGGTGCCAGACCTTCCCGTGTCATAAGAATACCTAGATATCTGGTGGGGACTTTCGGTGTATCCCAAGTCATGTCGGCCTCCGGTCCTTGCATGTTGGGGATTTCTTCGTCCGACAGCCACCAACCCATTGTTTTCTTCCAATTGATTTTCATTTCCGATGCCAGTCTGAACGGTTCCATTGCCCTAGACAGCGCTTTGAAGGATGAATCTGACGCTCTAATCAATACTGTCATATCATCTGCGAATAAAATTACTGTTGGAAAACTGAGATGATGAGATGTTCCTACATTAACCTCTGGGAGCCTGTGTATGGACGGGTCTTTCCGTAGGAATGAGGCGAAAGCCTCCATCACAAACAGGAATATTGAGGGAGCGAGAGGGTCCCCTTGCCTGACTGAGCGTGAGATTGGGTAACTGTCCGACAAGAAACCATTGATCTGTACGCAGCCAGAAGCGTCATTATACAGTGTCTGCACCCATTTCCTAAAGATTGGCCCCACCTCCATGCGTTCCATACTTGCATCCATAAAGGACCAGTTGACTTGATCGTATGCTTTCTCAAAATCAAAAAAGAGTATGGTTGTGTTTATTCTTCTTTGTTTAACTTTGTTGACTGCTTCGTTCAGAGTGAGAACATTGTCTAATATGTATCGGCCCGGGATAAAACCCGTCTGGTCTATGTGGACACATTTATCCGTTATCCTCATAATTCTGGCAGCCAGGGTCTTGGCCAGGATTTTATATGGGAGGGTTAGTAGGGAGATAGGTCTGTAGTTCTTAATATCCTCCTTGTCTCCCTTTTTATACAGTAGCGTTACCACACTGCTACTTAGTACGTTGCCAAGGCCCCCTTTTTCAAAACTATCCCCGTAGAAGTGCAAGAGGTCCCCCCCTATATTTGCCCAGAATTTTTCCAGAATTCCTTCGTCAACCCATCAATACCTGGTGCCTTATCGCTGTTCATACTCTCGAGGGCTTGCCAAAGCTCATCAAGAGTTAGAGGTTTATCCAGCTCTTCTGCTTGTTCTTCCGATATTGTCTCTTCCAAATACTGTAGCATTCTTTGCCTTGCTTCCAGTGTGCTGTTCGAAGTAGGTGTTTGGGTCTTAGTCTGATATAATTCTCGATAGAACTCCTTTGCCTCACCTAAAATTCCTCCACTAGTCGCTACTGTCTCCTCTGGGTTGTGGAGGGTTTTAAATTTCTCTATTGTGGCCGCTCTTGTATTCGCCTTGATTCGGGCGAAGAACCGTTTTGTCATCGATTCATTAAGTTCATATTCACACATTCTGGCTCTTATTTGTAAACCCTTTAAGTCCCACCATTTCCACATTGCTAATTCTTCTCGTGCTCTCTCGAACAGAGATGTATAAAAGTCGGATGATGAGTTGTCACTCAGATTAACTTCTGCTATCCTTAGTGAACATTCCAAGTTCTGCCTTCTTTGCTTTCTTATAGACGCCAGCTTCCTCGACATACTGGCCGTTGTTTTAGACAGACGTAAATAGCTGTCCTGAAACCACTCCCATCTGTCTCGGGTGGGTAGGAGTGTGTTCCTGCTTCCCTGCCAACATTCCTGTATTCCTTCTTGGAAGGTTTGACTCAACAGAAGGGAGTTGTTTAATTTGTAAAAGCTGGTCCCTTTTTCCACCGAGAGTTCAAAGCCCACTACTAATTCAATGGGTTTGTGATCCAGCCCTGGATATGGTGCTAAAGCCTCATGGTAAGATTTTTGCTTTTTTCACCGCCCCCATCAAAGCTTCTGACACCAAGAAATAATCTATCCTCGAGAAGGCTGTATGATGGGCATGGTTCTTCTTAACCAATGAGAAGGCCCTCAAATTGGGGTGAAGAGTTCTCAGAGGATCTATTAGGCCGTAGTCCAGCATCAATTTATGTACTGGTATTGCTTCCTGTGAGTTTGCAATGTCAGACGACCGTGAAATTCGATCTGTTACTGGGTCGGGGGTGGCATTCCAATCCCCTGCTACAATATATTGGTTCAGAGGTGAAGGCATATTACCCACATTTCTCAAAAATAAACCTCTTTCTGTTGACTCATTCGGGGCATCTATGTTCAGCAGGGTGAATTCTTCCTCTTTCCATTTGAGACTCATGGAACACCATCTACCCTCCTTGTTGTCGGCTACCTTGTTTAGTATGTCTCCTGCCTTATAGAAGTTTGACGCTTTAGGGATACAAGTGGAGCCCGCCACGGCTACGCGGTGGCGCACAGCAACACTGGCTGATGGCGTCTCATTTTTCTTTCATGTCTCTCTTTCTCTCTCTCTCTCTCTCTCTCTCTCTCTCTCTCTCTCTCTCTCTCTCTCTCTCTCTCT
>BFEA01000140.1:1441835-1459045 GCA_003427395.1 Chara braunii
GGGGGGGGGGGGGGGGGAGGTGGAAGCTGATACCCTATAACGCACATGCATTGTCTACGAATATATACGAATGCAACGCACCCCATGCATTCTATTCATAAATAACGCAGGTGCGTTTTGTTTCGGGGAAGACTGTAGGGATCATAAATAATGCGTTTTGTTTGGGGGAAGACGGTAGGGATAAGCCCTTGGTCTCACCGAGCGGCATTGAGCAGAGACTGCTGATGTTCATAGGGGGAGGGGACAGGAGGGGAGGCACAGCGACTGGCCCATCGAAGAAGCTCAGATCCGATGCTACCAGCTGACCCCTGGCCTGTATCCCCCACCTGCTGTGACAGGTATCGCACCTGCTGCTGGTGGGTGCAGCTCCCCCATGTTCCCTCGGTGGAGGCTTGAGCCTGCTACAGGGTTCTTGTAATACTACAATGACAATTAAAAAAGGCCTGTCTGGTCAGGTTGCTCAGGTAGAGAGTGATGTTCCTCGCATGAGGTAAGATAGAAATGGAGTGGGTGTGCGCCAGGAGATATATATGGAGAGGAGTGGTGGGATGGGAGTCTCGTGAGTAAAATAAATAAATAAATAAATAAATAAATAAATAAAAGGCATGAAAGGTAGTCCTGTCTGGATTGGACGGGTAATTGAATTGGTTGGGCTTTACAAGACAACAAAGCTATGTTCGCAGGGGTCCCCTGTATAAGCCTTAGGAGTAGTGGTAGGTAGATAGCGGAGGTGAATTGAAAGAATTTGAAAGAGGATGAAAAATTTGGGAGAAGGGAAAAAACAAAAAACAAAAAAAGTCATCCTAGAACTTTCCCAAATGTATCTGACCTCAATTACTGCCAGAGCTGGATGAATGTGAGCGCTCCAAAGCTTAGTAGAAAAAGTCCTAGCGTGAGGATGCCCAAGTCCTAGTGTGAGGATGCCCTGTCGAACGGCCAGTGAACCTTGGCTTTTTTTTTTTTAGGGGGAGGGGAGGGGGGGGACTATTGCATGTGTACCCCTAACACCCGCTATAACCAGTCCCAGTGCGAATTTGCACCTATACCCCGGGAACTTGCATCTATACCCCGAGGCCGTTCAACTTTGCATAGTACCCAGCTTTTCCCCTGTCCGAAATTGTAGGTGTACCTAACCCCGCAGGCCCTGGGATTCCGAGCCTGCAATTATACTCATGCCCATGTGACGCACGAGCTCCTGTACATGGACGAGCTTTTGAGCCCCTTCCCTTTTTCAGTGCTCTTTTGGTGACCAACGTCGATCACATCCAATTCCAGTTCCTCTACCCAGTCCTGATTGCATTTTCGGCGGATGGTGATGTCAGGTTCAAGTCATCCTGGTTTTGGTTCTGCGAGCCCTTTCGCTGTTCACAAGGGCTTGTTCTCGAATGCATGCGACAAGTCAGCCACTCCTGACTCCTCAAAATTTTCTTTGTATTTTGCTGTACTTTTACATAGGATTTACGCTCGCCTTAGCTAGTGCACTCGAAATTCTTCTTTCTTCAAAATTTCTGACTTACAGAAATTATGAGTGCCTATTCGGATACTTTGCAACATTTTTTTTTTTTTTATGCATGTACATTTTGGAGATGTCCCTGCAAGCCCCATAAATTTTTTTGTTAATGTAATCAAAATCGGAATCGACATAAGAGCTCGCACGCGTTAGACTCCACGCATGAAATTTTCCTCTAAACTTTTCAATTCCAATTCGGTTTTAGGAATTAGGCAAAACTTCGCAGGCATTTCGCATAATTGTTTCGGTACCTTTTTTATTTTCGCGAGCACACGTTCTTCTGCACTGCATTGCTTCTCTTGCCCCCTTCTTCTCACCTTCATTGACAAACAATAATTGTTTTCTTCAAGTTCACCCTCCCTCCGTGCTCTTTCTTTTTTCTTGGTCCTGCTCAATATTGTTTCTCGTAACCTTCTTTCCCGCTTTCGTCCTCACTTAGGAAGGCCTTGCTGATCTCCTGAGCAATCATTGAGGTCGAACGGCAAGGAGCCTCTGAACTCTTCACACTGCAATCCGATTAGCTACAGAATACTCCCCGCAGATCAACATGGCCCTTCCGTGCGACTCTCTTCTTTCTATCTCTCCCCTCTCTTATCCCACTTCGTCGTTCTCTTCCCTCCCTTCTAACATCTAAAAATCTTGCAAACACATAATTTTTCCTCTCTCGCATACATCGGTCAACTCTGGTGGAGTAGTGTCTACATGAGATGGTGATCAGCGAGTCGAAAAGTCATAATGTATCGGCTGCAACTTTACAAGATTGCACATTGGATCGCTGCGACAGACTGCAAGATTTAAGCGGATTTTCATTACACTTGAGTAGACGGTGTGGCAATCGTCGGGGTTTAGCACTGAGAACATGACGATCGGGATCGTCAGTGCTCGAGCAAGGTGAGGCGTGTTGATGTTTGGTTAGATGGCTTGAGGCCTTAAGACGAGAGCAAAACATTTTTGCACCTTATTTTTTTCTTCTTCGGAATTAAGTTGCACGGCAAGATGCCAGTTTTCCTTCTCAATCGAGTGAGTATATAATTTTCGCTCCTTTCCCTCTCTCTTTGTGAATGGATTGTTGTAGTATGTGCTTAGCTCGCAATGCTCGCAATGATTGCATGTAAATGAATGTATCGTTGAGCTTCACCTTTCGTTTCGCCCTTGCAAGATCTTGTTGGACAAGTATTATTAAAACACAAGAGCCAATGAACATTACTTAATGAAATGTATGTCTCTCCTTCTCTCTATCTCACTCGAGGATCGAGAAAATATATTGATGATGTATGGATGGATGTGGCTCTCTTCTATTTACCCTAGCTAAAAACTTTCCCTCTAAATTGACGAAGTTGGTTCGAGAAAATATGTTGAAGAAATTCACCGCGCCCTACATTGACGAAGTTGGTTCGTCTCTCAGTACAATCTTCCACTTGCACGAAAAATATAACAAGAAGATTCACCGTACCTCCGTTGATGGCAAGCGGGACGCACTTCAATTGGCTATCTGCAAAAAGAACGACTCCCCAATGCAACGATCCGATTATTCACATCACTCGGACTTATTTTCATCTTGTTCTTTGTTTGAAAAACCTATGATTGTCGACTCAGAAACCTCTTCCTGGACTCTCCGTTAGTTTCCTGGGTAATCCCACCTTCATGCAAGGACATCACCTGATTTACTACAGGAAAGCGATTCCCGAAGGTAATGGCGTTTGATCGCCTTGTTTTGTGAACTATGGATGGTCCTGTATTGGCCGTATGGAGTGAGCCAGCGCCATCGGGGCACCGACTTCTCAAACATCCCCAATCATGACCTTTCCATTACAACAAGGATATAAAGCATGTTTGCAAGTGGAATGTAGGAAAAGACGTAACCAAGATCGACGACCCTTATCGTTTTTCATCCGAAACACAATGCTCTGGTTTTTTCAATTCGATTTTTGTGATGGTTCACATTCATTTTTTTCCCTACTTTGATTTGCTTTCCTTCAATTAGTTGATCGTCGTCCCTGGACCGACAATTGCTCCACATTAGCCTCGCACGCTGTATAGCGATTGTCACCGAACGGAGTGCTTTTAAACCCAAAGGTTAAACTTTCTGACACATGACGAAGAAGAGTTTAAGGATAATCCATGGAGAAAGTAGTAAGACTGCGAACCTCTAACTCTAATTCCGAGCATTGCAAAGAGCATCTCGTAACAAAGTTCAAAGGTACTTTTTGGATTAGATAGTCATTGGGAAGAAACTTTTCTCAACTTTGCCCACTTTGTTCATCGCTCCATATTTGCAACCATACGGGAAATCTTAATTTGTCTGTGTCGCAACACTCAATTTTCCAAAAATCCTTGGCACACCCCATTTGTCGTTGACCAAACCCCTTTCCGCACTTTAGTCACTCTAACGGAAAAGTTGTGCAAGGCATGAGGTTATGTCACAAAACACCGGTACCTTGCCCAACTACTTATGCCAACCCGAAAATCACTATGTGCGGCAAAAAAAAAACAAATTGACGCGGACCTCATTTTGGTTGGTGTTGACGGCCATTTTTGCTCCGGTACACAACCCCTCAAAAATACAGTTGTGTCCGAACAACATATTTGTTTTTCAAGCTGTGTCAAGTACTAGTGATTTAAGTAGGCCAAGGGCATTGTATCGGTATTTGCAAGTACATTCTTTCATGTCGGGTTAATACAAGTGTTGCAAAAGACTTATGTAAGCTTTAAAGAATCCAAAGTGATTGTTACTATCATTTATTCAAAGCATCTGCCCTACCAAAGGTCCACCGTCGGGGCATCCATCCAAGTGGTTTCGTTGAAATTCCCCATTTGCATGACATTTGCAAGTACATTCTTTCATACCAAGTCAGTACAAACGATGTGGAAAGACTAAGTCTTAACAAATCCAAAATGATCGTTATGATCATGGCAGCTAACCAGCAACCTGGTTGAATTGGGTTCCGACGACATTCCCATTCGCATGATGCAACATTCCATTGACTTAAATGGAGCCCGGAGGGGTTGAAACTAAGACATCGATCCTTACTTAGGATCTTCCTCCTCAACAATTCTCCAGCCTGTGAACCTATAAAAAAGAATAGGGTGTTTAAATTCATTATGTACCTTTATGACGATCTATCTTCTGATAGGCGCGACTTTCTGCGCGATTGAACATTGGGGTGGCCAGATGGGCCTTAGGGTCAATTGCATGAATGTCCCCATTCCTTGTTTTTTTTTTTTTTCTCTTTTGCAAAAAGCTTGATCCCACGACTGTTGGAGTCTGGATGCGCCTTAGCAAGCGCAGGGATAACAGTTGACGCAACTTTTTCTTTCTTTTTGGGAAATTTGGGCAAGGAGTTTTAATGCGATAATCGCGGGGGAGGATCTTTTTGAATTTTTGAGCTCTTTGGAAAGAATGCAGGAGACCACGCAGACATTCGAAATTAGGATTCTAATTATATTAGGATTTTTGGGACATCATACTTTTTTTTATAACGACACTATGCTCCTTACCCACGCATGCTTTGTTGCGCTCTGTCCTGCACTCTATTCCTGTCGCGCCTTAATTCTAATCTCAACTATAATTTCCTCGTATTCCATTCTTGGCGAGTGAGGGTGTAACTGTAATCTTGTCCCTTTGGGTCCTCTTCACGTCGAAACATGCTTCGTCTCATTGGCCAGAGCGGTGCATGACTGGATCGATGCGTGGAGAGTGGCTACATCCCTCGCACCACAGCCGAGGCATATCAACCGTCGGCAACTCCTTTCTTTCTCTCTCCCCCTGCCTCAATGTAATCCCCACTATCTCGTGCAAATGCTAATAGTTATAAATTTCGCAAGCGCGACCAAATCACTCTCTAATATAAACTTGGGGGAGTTAGCGCGGTCGAGAGGATCAGCTAACGAGTATGAGCATGCAAAGAGGTGAGTTCGAAGTTGGGTGATCTGACGAGTGTGCAGGGTTAACGTGCCACCACGACGGACTGTGGAGCATGGGGGAACCCGGTATGCGTACTTGGGCTAAGTGGGGTGACAAGTTCGGGTTGTTGGTAGGGCAGGACGATGATACAGCACTGAGAGCACGTGGGGCGTTGGGGTGTGTGGGGACTTCTCTCCTGGCCCTCTAGAAATTTGGATTTCGGTTTTCGCCATTTTTACTTTTGTAATTGCGAACTTCAGCATGATTGTGTCGATCCCTCCTTTTCTTCAAAGTTTCTCTCATACCTCATTCCTGTTATGAACGATGTCATGTGCGATGATTGCAGCCTAATTGTCTCAATTTGGTATGCATAATTCCTGGTTTTATCAAAATACTGAATGATTGAAAAACATGGATGTATGCATAACTGTAGCCCGCTGGAATTGATGGGAAATAGCAAAGTTGGTCGCCTCGAGTTGCTTTGTGAACGAATTTCGTGCCATGTGTATACGTTACAGTTGGCCAGTAAAACGCATGTCACATATACGCGCACTTACACAAGTTACCCCTGTCAGGGCCTTACTACTGGTACACTTCTGCATGGATAGGAACGATAACATTACTGTAAATTCATAACATAGAATTTGGAGTCCCTTTTCGATTAACAAATTACGACTACCCTTACTGGGTGTCGAGCTTCATCTGATGGGCTTGTACTGAGGCTAAGCATAAGGAACACCGCTTTCGACTGAAACCGTCCACGTCAGACGCTGAGATATACAAATTCCATGGGCACCGTGAGTCGAGCAACGAGACATCCATTGTATTCCTCCCGTACACCGCATATGGACCCATCCTAGGCACCAAAACCAACCATCCTGAATGCCCGACGATAAAAGCGACGAACTGAGAAAGCCCCTTTTCGTTTGAACCTCTTGCACTCCTGTCCTTGGAACCTTGGCACAGGAGACCCCAGTTCCGACCTGGGACTCCACCCCACTTTCCTAAAATCTTTAGCACAACCCCTTTTTTTTGGCAACTTCCGAGCCCACTCCCACTCCGATCAAAAAGTCGCACTGGGCGTGCGGTTTGGGCGTCACACCGTCAGTTCATGGGACACAATAATGTTGAACCTACCTTCCACTGCAGTGGGACCTTCGTATGTAATCAGTTCATATAAATATGCAAATTAACAAAATGTTAATTAAACTTTAGATAATAAATCAAACTAAGTAAATAAAAACTTTGTGAGACTTTCTGACTTAGTTACTGCATAAAAATTACGTAAACAACTAGGTTGCCAGAATGGCCCGAGGTCATTTGCCCGGCCGGGGCAAAAACATTAAAAAAAAATAAAAATAAAAAACTTATTTTTAAATTGTATTTTTTATTTTGAATTTGGTGAAGAATTTCAATGTGACCCTGGGGCCTGGACCCACTAGCGAAGTATTCTACGACGTGTGACACAGTTTTATGTTTTTTTGGAAAATACAAAGCGATTTTTTATTTGCATGAATGGATCGTTTTCTGATTTAAAATGAATTGAAATAGCACATAAAACTATGAAGAACAGCTATGCACCCGAATTCATGGGTTGGTACGATCTCCTTCATGTAAGTCTTCATAGCGATGTACCGTGGCAATAAAATGTGTCCACGAACACATTCAAGAGGATGAACAAGTAACGGGTATTGGGATACATTCCTCGCAATGTATCTCATGATGCCTTTAACAGGCCATCCTACAAACGCGGAAGCGTTCCTGTCAAATGCACCACAATATTCAAATTTCACATTTCAAGTTTTATTTCTCAGAGCCAAAAAAAAAAAAAAAACGAAGTTTGGAAATCACCCCCCCCCCCTTTAAAGCCCATAAAATCCCGACTTCCCGCCCACGCAAAGCCACGACCTATCATGTCCAAGTTAGTCCAACATCGTTTGTTTTTTTTTCCCGACGCATCTCATTGGACGGGAGGTGGGCATCTTTACAGTCCCCGCTCAGTCTAGATCCGATCTATTCGACGGTCGTACTGAGTCACTCGATGCCACACGTGATCAAAATCCTGAACGGCGTGGTAGAATACCTTGCTAGTGGGTCCAGGCCCCTGAGGCAAAAGTTGATCAGTTCATTTTTCTGCATAACATAGTATTTTTGTGGTTCTTTTTTTTCTTTTTCTTCTTCTTTTTGCTGGGACCTTCCGTGGTCCTTGCACGGGCTGGCCACCCGGGACCCGGACGGCCCGGCTGGTAGCCTAGGTAAACAATGAAAAAAAAACTTTTAAACCACCAGTACTTGGCCCAGCTATCTATGCCGAGCCTGGAGTGCCCCCCGCGCCGCGCGCCGATTTTCGCTGAAGCGCGGTATCGTTTCAAAATTGTTTTGGATGGCGCTTCCAGCCATTGAGGTCCGGTACCCCAAAGCCCTAAAGGCGCGGCGCGTTAACGGGTAAGCGCCGCGGCCAATAGCTGGGCCAAGTACTGGTGGTTTAAAAGTCTAACTTACTGAATCCTGGGCCAACAAACCTGGGAAAAAAAGCATACGGGAAAGGAAAGGAAACCATAAGTGTTTCTCTTACAAAGTTACAATGCTGGTTTGGGCACCGAGCCCATTTAGCATTGAAATTCCAATGCGTTATTGAACAAAACAAAAAAGTATAATGCCAGTTTTGGGTGTGACACGTGTGTTTGGTTTCTTAGACTTACATGGCCAAGTTAGCTTGGGGCAGATGTACCTTCAGCAGCAGAGGGTTGGTGCATAACCAAAAGTGGGTAAGCATCCCAGTATCTTCCGGGGCCAATAGAGATCTTCCTTCAGGAACATCTACAACAGATCCAGTACCCCAGTATTTTCTGGGGACAATAGAGATCTTCCTTCAAGAACATCTACAATAGTTCCAGTACGTTTGACAACATCTCCTTCGTTAATGGCAGTATCACTACCAAAAACCACAATTCGGCCTCGGAGGTGCGAGCCTTGTGTGAGGTCCTCAGTCTTGTGTTGATATTTGCAATTGAAGGCTAGGTATCTGCCCTCAAAACATAATTAAAAAATAATCCAAATGTTCTTCAAAAATGAATTGCAACGGCGTGTGTCCAGAGCACTACAGAGGAGGCTAGCAAGGAGAGTGACAAAGTGGACAACAGCAGCCGAAGCATGAACTTGAAAAATAAACGCCGTGTTGTTGACACATCCTTGCCACCTTGGGATCACCATCAGCCCCGCTGTTGGACAAAGAAGACAAGAGGGCAAACTGTCAACGAGTGGACAAAGAAGACAAGAGGGCAAACTGTCAACGAGTGTTCCAAACCCCTCGCCATCTTCGTCTTCGTGCAACCCACCATCCACCCTCTCCGAGAGGCGGTTAAGGGAGGCCTTAATTTTCAGACAAGTTCTCATGTCATTTATAACGAAACCCTAAGGTTATTTTAACCACTTGTGCCCTCTCTCACACTTATCAGCGAGCAATGTGATAAATGCAATCGGTTGTTACGTTCCGTATGGGCTGAAGAGAATCCTGCAGACGATGACTCAAGGAGGGACTTCGGTATCCCGCAGAAGATGACTGAAGGAGGGACTTCGGCTGCAAGCAGTTAGGAAGACCTTAGCAGGCGCTCAAGCGGACTGAAGGGGACAGAAAATACACTTACGAGATGGGATGGCCTCCGAAACAGACTTGAGAAAAACTGAGGCTGAAAACAGGCACAACCTTCAACCGGTGACAATCAACTTCGACCGGACCTCGGCTGTCATTGCGGCCACATTTTTTAGTCCTTGTGGGACCCAAGAAAAGAGCTATGCGGGGATATGGCGGGGACTCTAGCTGGGACTAGCGACATGAAGAACCAAAGGACGACTACAGCTGGGGATCAAAGTCAGGCATAACATAAGAAAGATTGAATATTTGGGGAAACGGAGGCACAACACCCACACCCACACCCACGCACGCACACACACAGTCGTGCTTTGATTTGCGCGGAGTTCTGGATGGCGAATATGACAAAACACACACACACACACACACACAACAACAACAACAACAACAAAAAAAAAAAAAAAAAAAAAAAAAAAAAAAAAAAAAAAAAAAAAAAAAAAAAAAAAACCGTATTGGATGGAATACACGGGACCTGGGAAGAGAGAGAGAGAGAGAGAGAGAGAGTACTTGAGACCTCGGATGGGACGACACCAAGAACTAACCAGCCACGGAAGCGACACCTTCTGGCGACCGGGGTGCCCGAATAGATGGAGACAGGGCCATGAGCAGACAGCCCTCGGAACGCCCTTGGGGTGTATGTAGGCTGCGAAGAAAAGCATGAGTTTGTAGTGGGACGGGGGAAGGGGGGGAAAGACCAGAGATGGAACTGATACAGGTAATCCTAAATGACGGTGCAAAACGAGGTCAATTATTGCATTCACTGCAAGAGTAGCGGTGAGCATACACCCCCATCAACCTGGAATTGCAAGGATATGTTGTCCTGTTTTCATTCTCTACCTACGGTTTACCGGGCATTTTTGTATAACGATATATATATGTTTAGGCCATCACTGCATCAACTGAAAGACATGTCTCATCCGGCTACCATAGCCCCGAGCAATTCCGATTTATTTTCCTCAGGATTTGAACTCTCAACAGTTGATGGGTATTACCATTCATTCAGCCACAAGGGCTACGCGCGAGGGAGGCGGAGGAGGAGAAGACGGAAAATCGAAAGAAGAAGAGAGAAAAGAAGGAAACTACCGGGAGAGAACCGCTGAAGGAGCAGGCAGGAGCTGCGGCTGCTGTACTTTCGCCTTTCCCGCCGTCTTTGATGCTCTCTCTCGGTCCTGTCCAGCAGGTCACCTTCCCGCGGGCAAACTGACAGCCTCTCCAACCATCGGGTTGTCGAAGCTGCCCATCCTACGCCTGGAGAAAGAGCCGACAGTCTGAAGAACATTAGCCCGCGCGAGGTGCTCAGCTGCGACCTGCAGCGATGCCGGTGCCGCGCGAGGTAGGGAGAAGCTGGCCACCTTGAGACACCCCTGGTCATCCTGCTGCCACGTGAGATCTATCATCAGGCCATACGGCGCCTCCGCCGTCGCGGAGTCTGGGATAAGCACAGCCTCCGCTCCGACCGGGACGTTGACGATCTGGTCGTTAGGCAACACCACTTTCTCGTATCTGCCTTCAGCCGCCGCGCTCTCAAGCTCCGCCCTCCTGGCTATCCGTAAGAAGACTTCTTCCATCGTGCTCAAGCTGAGTTGCAGGTCCGTGACCCCAAGCTGTTCCTTCGCCTCGTCGATCCGCCTGAAGAAGTCGGGCAGCGCATCTTCCTTCTTCCTAGACACGAGGAATTTGATATACGCGCCCGCGTCCTCCGTCGCCTCGACGTCGAGATGCGTCTTGAAAAACGCGCGAACGCGTTTCCCCGCCTCCTCCTCTTCCTCCTGTCTCTGTCTGCCTTCCACGCTCTCGCCGTTCTCTCTCTCCCCCTGCCCCCCTTCCTCGTGCCCACCGGCCACGTTCTTTCCGCCAGCTACCGCGCCATTTCCCGCTCCCCGTCTCTCGCCGCCGCCATTCGCCGCCGCCGCCGCCGCCGCCTTCCGCACGCTGATATTCACTATGTACCCTTCTCCAAACCTCGACTTGAGATGGATGCTCGTCCCGATGCAGCGCAATTTCCCCTTGGCCATGATGGCGATCCGGTCCCCGAGAACATCCGCCTCCTCCATTGAGTGGGTCGTCAGGACGATGGCCCGCCCCGCCTTCGCGCTCTCGATAATGTCCCACACATGCCGGCGGGATATCGGATCCATCCCAGTCGTCGGTTCGTCGAGGTAGACGATAGCAGGATCGCCGATCATTGCGATGGCCACACTGAGCCTCCGCTTCATTCCCCCGCTGTAACTGGCGGAACGCATATTTCCCGCCTCCGTGAGGCGCACCTTCTGCAAGAGCTGATCCGCTTCTGCGGCGATCTTCCCCTTGCGCATGCCCTTGATGCTAGCAAACATCCACAGGTGCTCTCTCCCTGTCATCGTGTCCCAGAGAATGTCGAACTGCGGGCAAACGCCCATCCTTTTCCGGATCCGATTCATCCCACTCGGGTCCCGAATCGAGTCCCCGTAGACGAGAGCGTCGCCGGATGTCGTCGGAATTACTCCCGTCAGGCAGTTGATGGTGGTCGTCTTGCCCGCCCCGTTGGGCCCCAGCAGACAGAAGAGCTTGCCTTTCTCGATGTTGAACCAAGAGCCCTTGACAGCGTGGAACTCGGGAGTGGAGTGCAGCCGGCACCGGCAACAACACCCGCACTTCAGCGTCGTCTTTCTGGGAAATGCCTTCACGAGACCGCGCAGCTGAACAGCCACATCGGACCCGATCCGTCCCGACGAGGCCTGCTGCATCACGAGCGCCTCTTCTGCCTTCACATCCATGTCCTCCTCCGCGCCGTCGCCACCCTCCTGCCCCCTCTCTGTGCCACCCGATCGTTGCTGGCGTCCCTTCGACGACAGCCTTTTCGTCCACGTGCAACAGCCCCCCCCCTCCGTCGTTGACCCTTGACCCAACCAATAGGCCGGCGTCAGGAAGTAGTAATAGGGTTTGCGCACTCCGTTGGGGTCGGGCACAACGTTGTCCAAGTAAATAGCCAAGGTGAAGAAGACAAAGAAGCTGATGATGTAATGGTTCCAGATCTGAGCCATGGAATAGCAGTGGTCTTCACGGAGCTGCTTTCCCCTGTCCCGCCACTTGATCCCATCGTCCTCCTTCGTCGCCGTACTGTCGCCCATATACTTCAGGCCGAGAGAGAAGGAGTTGGGCGGGAACAACGACCAAAAGAAACGCACCTTGCTGCTGAAATCATGCTCGTACGGGAACCCGCTCATCGTCACAATAAGAGTTAAGAAACCGATGATATACACGAAGAAGCCTACGTTGATCGCAGAAGAGGATTTGGAAATGAAGGCCGACAGCATAAAAGCGAATCCAATCATGGACAGAGAGAACAAGAAGTAATGAAAGAACTGAACACCGAGATCGTTCTTCAGAAAGAAGGGGAACTGAAACACCATGCCGAAAATAACTATGAACAAGGAAGAAATCACAGACAGAGCAATCTCCCACGCCAGCCAAGTGACCCAGTACGCCGACGTGAAGGCGCCCATGGTCGACATCGCTTGGCGGAGCTTGAGCTCGCGCTCGCGCACGAGCGCGGTCATCTGCACCACGAACCCAAACATGGCCGCGGCGAAGAGGAAGAACGGCCCTGCTGTGCCCACGGGAGAAAAGAGCTCCTGCGCAGGATGCGCGAATTCCGAGAAGGACACGTCCCACTTCAGCTCTTCCGCAATGGAATTATGGACCCCGCAGTCTCTCAGCAGCCCGCGCGCCAGCTCTCTCTCCACAGCCATCTGCATAGGCAGCTGGAACATGAAGTTCGCGTCTTCGATGTCCCCTCTCTTGTTCACTTTGGCTGTCGAGTTGGTCTGCAATCCGTATCCCAACAGCCGCCGCTCGACACTGCCGCAAGCCACGACCTTCTGGCTGCCGTCCTGTTTCGTTAAATTGTGGAAGAGAAGCGCTCCCATCGCCCGGAAAGGATTGGCAAGCAGCCACTCATCCACCGCGGCCGCGCTTTCAAAGCCTAGCACATTGTCGGTGGTGATCTTCCTCTTGCCGTTGTTCTCCATGATAGCGCGCACGGTGTCCTTCACCAGATTGTCCGACATCGGACTGTAGAGGAAGTCGTAGCAGCCCGGCTTCACATTATACCCCTGACTGCACGACGGGATGGCCGTGAGGGCCTTCTGCTCCGGATCCATGATGTTCTTGAACACCGTTACGGATCTCCAGCGCACTCTGACCGCTTGGTCGAAGCAGAAGATTAGGAAAATGAAGAAGAAAGAGGAGAAGAGCTGCAAGAAAGTCGCTCGTCGGCTGCGCCACGAAAGTATGAAGTTCTTCCACATCATTGCCCCGCATTGCTGCGCAAAGAGCGCCGCCCAGCCCTTTGCATCGCCATCCTCTTCTGCCCCAGGTGGGGCTGCCAGTGCTGTGGAGCCGGCCGGCATTTCGCCGACCATCCTTCCTCCTCCCCCTACCCCTCCCCCATTGTTTCTCGATCCCATCCCTTTCAGCAACTCGGCGCCAGGCGTCTTCACGTTACCCGCGTACACGCCAGCAAATAGAGAAGAAGAATAGAAGAAAACGAAGAAGAAGAAGAAGAATAGTGGAAAACAGTGGCCAAAAAGAAGAAGAAGTAGAAGAAGAAGAAGAAGTGAAAAGCAAGGCCCTGATTGCGTGCCCACAGTCGTGCGCAGTTTATTCACCCTCCTTCCTCTTGACCTCCACCTTTTTGCTTCAGGAATTCCTCCCACTTATTCCCCACGCTAACGGCGCATATTTCCTCACTCTTACTTCACGCTCCTCAGCCGCTTGCCTCCTCCTCCCCCCGTGCCGCCGACTGATGTGTCAATTTGATGATACTGCCAGTAGCAGGTCAATTGATTGACAGTACAGATCGGCAAGATCCGATAAGGGTAAGAGCACAGGCGGATCGTGCGGAAGTGCAGTAGATCGAGTCCCACAGGAAAAACGGAACTCTCTTTCTTTTCCTTCCTGAAGGTAACAGGGCGAGATGGAGTGGCTCGCCAAAAAAAAAAAAAAAAAAAAAAAAAAAAAGGCGATCGCTCAAACGGGTCTTAGCGATCGCGACGGTACAAGAGATCCGATTTAAATAAAGAGCACAAGGCGGATCGTGAGGAAATGCAGTACATCCAGAGTCCTCTTACAGGAAAGACGGAGCTCTTGTTGTTCTCAAAGGACTTGGCAAGTGAATCGATCAAACGGGCTTGGTGCTCACCAAGGACTTGTATAACTGACTGCTTACGGAAAAAATAGGAGCAAAAATATATATATATATATATATATATATATATATATAAAATAATAATAATAATAATAATAATAAATTAAAAAAAAAGAAAAAATAGGAGCGCGAGGCGTACCTTGTTAAGGACAGTATATAGATTTGGGGTTAAGCAGTAAAACTGGAACAAACACGGAACTTTCTCAGAGGTGTCTGATCGCCCTGACAAGCTATTTAATCGCCCTTGCGAGATTAGCAGGCAGACGATGAAGACTACTCGGAAGAGTCGGGCAGAATACCCAATAGATAGATTTGAATTAAACAGTAATAAAGGGCAGAATACCCAGTAAAGGGCAGTAGATAGATTTTACAGTAATTAAACAGCAAAAAACGGAACAAACACGGAACTTTATCAGACGTGTCTGATCGCCCGGACAAGCTATCTACTCGCCCTTACGTCCAACCGTTAGGCAGTACACGGCCCCAGCCTTGCAGAAGAGAAACGCGTCGCCTACTCCAAAATCGCGGCCGATGCATGGCCGTGAGCACTCGTGGTTTAGGGGACGGACAATGAAGACTCTGAAGAATCCGGGCAGAGTGTAGTAAGATGAAGCGAGCGAAGGGAAGGAGCATAGTAGTAATGTAGAGGAAAAGTAGGCGACAACTCAGAAAATCACTTGTCAATGAGAGAGAGAGAGAGAGAGTTAGGTGCGAGAAAGAGGCAGGGCCAAAACGGAGAAGAGAGCGGAGGCAAGCAAAGGTTGACTGCGGTCTTTTTGCGTACCTTCAGCGACGTGTGTTAGGCTCTCTGTTTATTTTCTCCCATTCCTGCTCTTGCTCGCCCTCCTACATGGTTCCTCGCCCCTTTTAGCTCTCATCCTGACACCTGGGGCCCATGCCTAGGAATATAGCTACCAAGCTGCGCGCGCGCGCGCGAGAGAGAGAGAGAGAGAGAGAGAGAGAGAGAGATGGCAGTCTGGCTGGGTGAATGTGCCGACCAAGGTGGAAATAAATAGACAGATAAACAAGCAGGAAGAAAAAGGAATCAGGCGAAAGTCAGCAAAGATGCAGCGAACGGAGGGGAGGCAAAATGATAAAAGAGGGAAAGAAGCGGGAAGCCGTGAATAGCACCTGAGGGACAATTCCGAGGGAGGTCAAAACGGAAAACAGAGCGGATAATACTCTTTCCAGAAAAGAAAAGAAAAAAAACAGAGCGGAGGAAAGTACAGAGACTTCAACAACGCTGTAGATTATATATATATATCTCGGCAACTTCTCTGGATCCTGCTACGGTAGGCTTTTGCTTTTCTCCCTTTCCTTCTCCTGTTCGCCCTCCTACATGGGTTTCCCCCCGTTCTCGCTCTCACCCCGCCATGTGTGCACCACACCTAGGTAGGGTGGCAGCAGATTAGCCAATCAAGACCTTCGCTGGGTCCCCAGCAACCCGATCCATCCAGAGCTGGAGTTTCGGTTTTAGGTAGAGCCTTTCATCATTTTTCATCTTGAAAACCTCAAGTCGAAGGGCGCGGAGCGGACATGGATGCAGAAAAGCCCCAGTACCAGTAATGTCATTGCGCGCGAAAGCATGGGTGGAGAAATCCCCGCCCTTGTTAATGCAGTGGCGCCAAAAAGCCCCAGTAGTAATGTAATTGTGCGCGAAAACATGGGTGGAGAAATTCCCGCCCTTGTTAATGCAGTGGCGCCAAAAAGCCCCAGTAATCTGATTGTGCGCGAAAGCATGGGTGGAGAAATTCCCGCCCTTGTTAATGCAGTGGTGCCAGTAATTGTGCGCGAAAGCATGGGCGGAGAAATTCCCGCCGCCCTCGTTAATTGCAGTGGCGCCTTTTGAAAATTTCCGCCCTTGATGATGCCGCCTCCCGCGGAATTCCCCCGCCGGAATTGTTGCTCCCGCGCTTGTCCTTGCTGTCTTCCGCGGTAGTCGGCGGCTCGCCCTTGATGATGCCGCCCCCCGCGCGGATGATCGACTCCGCGCTTACGTCGCTCCTCCAATTGCCGGCGCTCATTCCATTTTTCTTTGGTATTTTCCCCGGCGCCCATGGCATACTCAACTAAGACTTGACTTCCGCTTTAAAAATAAAAATAAAAAACTAAGACTTCCCTCATGTATGTGACCGCTTTTCAGATACGGCCAGAATGCACCTAACCTGTATTACGTCCACAGAGAAACGGAAAAAGAAAGTCCTCGTATGAGTTTTAGCCCTCATTCCATTTGTTTTTTTCGTTTTTTTTCCCCAGGCGCTCTTTCCCCTCACCGAAGCAGGGTAGTCCTTCCTCGTTGCTTCCCTCCCGCGGCGAAGTCCCACTAGCGCAGAGGATTGGATGAAAGGCCTGAATCCGGACGTGTCGTACGCAGAGATGCAGAAATGCAGATCAATCGCGATTTTCTGCACCTCTCCACAAACGCGTCCAGATTCGGGCGTTAAATCCAATCATCTTTGGTCATCAGGGCTGTGCACATCTACTCACCCATGTGGCTGCATGGCACACTCATCAACAGATGCAGACGTGTCAGAATGCTGAGGCAAATAACTCGAAATTACCTGGACCCAGTCGAATTTTCTTTTCTTTTTCTTTTTTTTTCTTTTTTCTTTTTGGGTGGGAGTGGATCAGGACAATTCGAAAGTACTATTCGATGAAAAAAAAAAAAAAAAAAAAATACTATTCGAAAAGGGCAAACCTGTATCAGTTCTGAGAACAGACCCGAGAATGTGGGAGTGGAGGGCACAAGGAAGAGGAGGTCAGAACGACTGTCTATTGAACTATACACAGAGAATTGGATACAAGATGGTTATCCCACAGTAGTGGCAAGGACACGATGGGGACCCAGTCGATTCCATCCTCTCAAGGTCATGAAAAAAAAGAAAAGAAAAAAAAAAAGAACTCAAGGTATATGCAAATCTGACCCCTCAAAAAAAAAAAAAAAAAAAAAAATCTG
>BFEA01000140.1:1459065-1476296 GCA_003427395.1 Chara braunii
TCAAAAAAAAAAAAAAAAAAAAGAACTCAAGGTATATGCAAATCTGACCCCAAAAAAAAAAAAAAAAAAAAAAAAATCTGACCCCTCCTTGCTTTATTTGAGCCCTCTTCTTCATTGGGACTCCACTGACTTGTCAGACGGGTGCAGTCAAGGGCCACCTGGGGCAAGACTTGTTTGCTGCTCTCCCTTGGGAAATTCCAACCGTCGATGGCTTCCTTATCTCTCCGTTCTCTCCTCACGCCACCGTGGTTGTTCTCCACAACGGAGATGGCCGGCCTCGTCACACCACTCTCAAAATGTGAAAAAAAAAAAAAAGTGGCGGGTGCATCTGGCCATGTTCTAACAGCAAGTTCATTCTCAATTTGCACATTTCGAGAGTGGTGTGGCGGTGCCCTATATCGTTCTGCTCATCTGAACTTTTGGTCTGTGGGCCTCGCCACATCACTGTCAAAACGAGAACAGAAGGAATGCATCTGACGTAGAACGTGGTAAGATGCATCCATCGCTATTCATAGTAACGGATGCATCTTGCCCTCTCCGCGGGAAGATGCATTCGTCCGTTTTTCATTTCCACGGTGGTCTGGCGAGGCCCTGTATTTCAACAGCTCATGGACTTTCGAACTCGAAATGTGAAAAAAACAAAAATGTGGCGGGTGCATCTGGCCATGTTCTAGCGGGAAGTTCATTCCCATTTTGCACCTTTCGAGAGTGGTGTGTCGATGCCCTGACACTAATGACTGCCTTTTCCACGTCAGTAAACGAAACCATTTTGTTTTGTTTTTTTCAGCCTCGAGGTATGATTGTCGAACATTTCCTTGCCACGTCAGTAATGGAAACCTTTTTTTTTCTTGTTTTTTTAGCCTTGAGGTATCATTGTCGAACTTGACAGTAGTCATTTCCTTCGAGCTGACTGTACTCAGCACGCCAGCATTCTAGCACGTAAAATAGGAAAATAGGACATTTTGGGTTGGTCATTTGTGGACTACATGGCACCCCCTGGTCACAAAGCAGTTCCGCATCTGGCACAAAAGGAAGGGCCTCTTTCCACTACTCGCCATCCGCCACACCTGGCGAACGCGACTTCGTTCCATTGGGTAGCCAATTGCCACAGAACCGTTTATGTCAGAAATTTGGTCCAAAAGCACTTGGCGGTCGGTCGCACCGGCCTCCGTATACCCCCTCCTGCAATGGGCTTTCGTGGAGGGCGGAACTGGTCACCCCTCCGCGAACTGCTACGTGTGGCGACCGGCCCTGACACCGCGACCCTGGCAGTAGGCGTGGCTTGTCCCGTAGTGCTGGCGAGTTCTCGCCGCGCGTGGTGTGAATGTCTGGGGCCTCACCACAGCACTCTCAAAATGTGAAAAAGGAGCGGGTGCATCTGGCCATGTTCTAGTGGTAAGTTCATTCCCATTTTGCACATTTCGAGCGTGGTGTGGCGATGCCCCTGGTCCCACGTACACGTGGCCAAATGCCAACACCGTTCCACCGCTCCGCCATCCGCCACAGTCCAGTGTTGAGGCCGGGACGGTTACCACAAATCGTGGCTGGGGTGACCCAATGGAACCATGCGTTGTTTTCCGCCACGATTTTCATGTTCTCGGCCTCACCAAGACTCGCCACGACTAGTGGCAGATGGTGGTAGTGGAACAAGGCCCGAAAACACATGACGGGGTCCAGCCATTCAAATGCAAATTTAGGCGCCGTGCAGTCACACAACGCGCGGCACAAAAAATAATTGGGATAATTTGCAAAATACCCTCATCAGTTGAGATATATGCGATAATGCCCCTGAAGATGTGGGTAGAGCGAAATGCCCGTTTGGGCCGAATGTGTTGTGCCCCTGTCAGGCGGGTGTGCAACTTCACAATCTAGACCTCCTCATGCCCCTGTCAGGCAGGTGTGCAACTTCGCAATTTGAACCTCCTCGTTTGGGCTTTGGCCTTTTAGGAAAATTTGGCAAGTACTGGGGCATTTTGCAAAGATGGGGGTCCAAACGACGCCACGTGTATTTCACAAAATATTTTTTTTGTCAGAGGGGCATTCTGCTCTACCTACATTCTTTAAGGTCATTTTGGCATATATCTCAACTTATGGAGGTATTTTGCAAACTATCCCAAAATTATAATAGTGGATGAGGAAAGAAATCACAAAAAAAAAAAGGAAAATTGTTGAAATGCCCCTCAAAGTTCATGTGTTTTGTCAGATACCCCTAAAAGGCATGGGTATGGCAAAATGCCCCTATGACAGTAGTGAAACTTTGTGAAATATCCCACTCACGAGTTGCATATACCCGTACCGGGCCCTGGACAACTTGTTTATATGTCCCCGTATTTTAGGTCGTTGGATATACTTGTCAAGTACACAATTACAATGACACGTTAGGATGTTGTGTATAAGGTTCACATTTTCCTTTCACGTGTGAGCATTACCATATACAAGTTTGTCAATTTCGACCTTCTGTATTGGAGATGCCTATATTATGCTTGTGTTGCAAACACAAACATTGTCTCTCATTGACATTTTGATTACTCATTTGTTTTCCCAGTGGGTGGTTTGCCATTTATAACCCAACATTCCCTATCACTATACGCTTCTATTACAATCTCTCACGTTTCTTGTTGGTCGTTATCCCTCACCCGCCTCATTTGTAACAACAATTTTTTTGGCCATTAATATTCGTCAACAGTTTTTGGCAATCTCCTTTGTTCAAAGTTTTGTCAAATACCCATAAACATCATCCTTTCCATATTGTCCTTCCAACACGATATCCCTATGTGGCCCCCTCCCCCCCTTATTGAATAAAAGAGTAGTCAATCATACCAATCATTCTCGTTCTGCTTTATCATCGGAAGTAAGCATCAAATACGTATACCCTAATCGAATCGTCATGCATTATTACTATAGTGTAATACCTTGTGATCTACCATTATTCATGTTTTTTAATTAATTAATGGTTGTTGTACATTGTCCTATTTTTACGCATCATCATTATCATTGCAATTAACATTGTCATTGTTATAGTCATATTCATTGTCATTGCCTTAGGCATAGTTTTTATCATCATGATTGTCATCACATTGTTATCAAGTGAGTTGGGAACGCATTTTCATTTACTCGTTTCCAATGTCATTGTCACAGATGAGGGTCAATGGTCAACGAATCTAAAAAATGGGTATGAAGGATTATACGGTTCGTTAAAGTAAGGCAAAGATTATAGGGTTCGTTAAAGTAAGGCAAAAATTTTAGCTTTTCCTATCAATGAGGTTACTACCTTAAGCTAATACCGTATTAACGTGCATTAGACAACCACACCTCGCTAGCTCTAGTGTCGCTTTAAATAAACAATGATGTATAAATTATTATTACTTTTCTCATCGCGTGACTGGTTTCTCTATCATCATATAGGGCAATCGATGAGTAGATGTCAGACATACAATATTGCTAACACATGATATGTCTGTACACAATTCACCATAACAATTATATTATAATGCTTAGTGAGAATATCACTCTCACTCTTCGTCGGTCGACAAAAACGAAACAATAAGGCATACGATACACAATAACTGCATTCGATAGTAGAAACTAATGTACATGCCATATTGGGGATGCAACAATCATCAATCGCGGTCTTATCATATCCATCATTATGCAATGTGGGTCGTTTAGACAGAAGTGTACCGAATTTACTAAATTTGATCGATCTATATGATTGTTGGCAGAAAATTTTGAACCCGCCAATAAGAGGTAATGTACCTCTTTCATCCTGATGGGCGTACCACAAGGGATCATTCCCATTTGTTGTTGTAATCACCCTTTCTCAAGGGTTCACCTTGATTGTAAAAATGAGAACAGTGAGGAGGATGTAACAAAAAATATCACACCTACCATAGTAAGCAAAAAATACAGTTCTTTAACGTTGACGAAGCAAATCGTTTTTATCGTAGTAAGTCGCTTTAGCATAAAAAATTACACAATAAATTAACGATAAAAAAATATATATTTAAAAAAATCCTTCATATTTAACAATTGTCATTTCATAGTTTTTCCAATTTTATTTTTTTCAGTTTAATTTAACAAGTTCTAATTTAAAAATATTTTTTCACTTCTAACTTCATTTATTTGTTTGAATAAAATGAAAGCCTGAACGAGTTTATGAAATATTTTAATTCAACTTTCATTCTGCTACAACAAATATTTTATAATTAAGATCGAACTAACATATTTATTATCTACGTTGCGACTTGTACTCACCTCCGTATGAGTACGAGTTGTACTCATTTCTCGTACGCTACTTGTACTAAAGGTCCCATACGACATTTTTTTTTTTTTTTTTATTGTTTTTATTTTTTTCCTCCAATTCTAATAGGAATCTGCAGATGGTGTTCAAACAAATGTTGCTTGTTTTGGGATGTTACATCACATATATTTTTTCGGATTTTTGTATGACTTTTTTTTTTTTTTTTTTCGTACGGATCGTACGAGGACGTAAAAGTTCTCGTACAGATATTACCTGTACGTTTCGTACGGAAAGACCCCGTACGTGTACGTGCGGTAACGTAGTTTATGATTGAAACTCTTTATAATAAAATCATAATCCGATTGAAATATTTAATAAACTCATGCAGACTTTCAATTTTTCTTCAACGTGCTGTTCAAACAAGAAAGCATACCTCTTTCTTAGCAATAAAGTTTTTAGATGAGACTGTAATTTTTAAAAGTACAATGACAACTTTTAAGATGGAATGAAAATTTAAAATTTAAAATATAAGTTTATTAAGCAATAATTACTTATTTTTAAAAAAAAATGTGTCGCTCTTGCGAGATGGTAGCACTATGATGAGGTGTTGTCCTCATGGAAAACACTTATGAGTCATTTTAGTCTTCACAAACAATAGGAATACAAGTTAGTTATAAAACAAATCTTTGATGAAATATGTAATAAGAGTGTCAAAACTGGTGAAGAAGTGGTCAAGTTTGGCATAACTTATAACGTAATCATTCATAAAATATGTTGAGTCGATGAACTATTATATTTGAAGATGATGCGGAAAAAACATAAGATTGGTGTTTTCATCACCTTTCAATAATCTCCATTGAATGTCGTGGAATGACACCTCAACAACTCGTCTGTAATGTTTAACAACAGATCGTCGTTTGACAAGCTTCACTATTGGAACATAAGAATGTCCAGGAGAGGAATGACTAAAAAAAAGTGGATAAAACATTCGGAAAACACCACAAAAACATGATTGGAAATAATTGTCACAGAACACTCAACCACTTTCATGTTTACAATAAGTAAGCAGATGACCGGGTTGATGCGGACTTGCTATGAAAGGTTTAGCAAAGTTGAAAGTATGCTTACAAAGGTTAAGAAAGATGGTATGACTATCATAGCGAATTGCATTGCAGACATAGTCATTTAAAGCATGACTATTGTAGGTGTAATGCGAAAACCAACATAGTATCTTAGTTGCGAGTAAATTGTAAAGGAAGTGGTAAAGATGATAAAGTAAACTTAAACACTTATTTTTATTAAAATTCAAATTTATAGTTTCAATTTCAAACCCTAAAGCCCGGTTTTAAGGTTCAAGATTGACTGAAATGCGAACCTTTTGTATGATTAATGATATTGATAGGCAGAGGTATCAATGGGGGTTCACAATTTTTTATTCATAATATTTTTTTCAATCGATCAATTATTCTTACGATAAAATCATTTGTATCTTTAGACTTACGCGTATGTTGTTCATCCATTAAAGTAATAACTTGCACTTCTCATCTGACATAGGTTTTTGTTTTTTTTTCGATTCTCGAGATTTGTATGCACTAGCGACCGAATTAAAAAACATTGGCAGTATATTTAAGTAATAATTGTTTATTTTCGACGGTGGTCCGGTGGGATGAGCAGTTCGAAAAACACATTGAAAGTGAGAATGTTGTTCATTTTGTCACTTTCATAATCAATTTAATCCGTTATTGGATCCCATACACCTCATCTAAGGTCTGCTTGGAACTAGTATGTTGGGGGGGGGTCATAGTTGTATATTATCAAGAGTTTAAATTTTTAGCGAGGTGATTTTTTTAAATATATTTCTCATTTTCAGGTTAAAGAATACCAACCATGAAGCCCACTTTCTTTATCACATAAAGAAGGGGGACGTCAGACTAGTAAATCTATATCGTATGCTTTTGATAATTGAGTTTCAGCTTGATCACGTATACCTGCCCACGTATACATTTCATATTGGTTTACGTTTAACACTGCAAATTTGGTTAATTTCATAAATAATTTAACATTCGAATTGTCTCAAGTGTAACTTGTACTCATCTACATTACAAACCATTAAACCTCATGCACATTTATTCACTAAATAGTTATCAAAAACATACATCTTTATATGTTTTGTTAGTTGACTTTATTAAGGACATTATTGTTTATGTAGTTTTCACTTCAACCTATTTTAAACGTCATTATAACACGAAGAAGGTCAATGACATTTTGCACTGATGATAATAACTTGTTGATTGCAAGCCACTACTCTTCGTCGTTTGGTCTTCAAAAATGTTATATTGTAACTCATATGACTCTCTCATATATTAGTACCCCAACAACTCAGAGACATCTTATACATTTTCACATTTAAGGATAAGTTGTGAAAAAATATAAAGTTTTCTGATTATATTTGTTCATTGTCATTGGCGGAGCAGAATCCCGGACAAGGGTATATGCCCGGTAATTTTAAATGTCAGATGATGTTTGGCTTCAGTAAAGTTGTTCGGCCTTCACGACTTGATGAGTTTGGATTATCTGTAAAAAGTTTATTCAAACCTGACCTGTGATGGAAAGACCTATCTAAAATTATTTAATTCAAGTCTGGAGGTCCGTTGACTTCCGGAAGAGGAGAGTGATAACTGACGGTATGACCGGTCATGTTTCACCTCTGGCGAAACCATTGGGACACGCGCCCACTAGAATACGAAGTTTAAGTCATATCCTACTTAAAGTAATGACGCGTGGTTGCTAAGCCGCATGATATAGGGTATAAACGTGTTAGAAGGAGCTGCCATTTCGGGAGGGAGGCCGCGGCGTACAAAGAATACGACGCCTATGTATTGTTTCTAATAAATTTATCGACGCGCGGGGGTTGATTCCACACTGAAGACCGAGAAGCCAGTGTTGTGGCTTACGGGGTTGGGTGGCTGTCCAAGCAGATGGACGGGCAGGCAGCCACGGGAAGGGGCGAGCAGGAAGAGTTTGCTAACTACTGGGATAAAGACCTTCATATAGAAAGTCTGGTCTTGCTTTACCAGAGGCAGAAGCTAGCCTAGTAGATAACATCTCGGACTTCCACACTCTGGACTCAGAAACGAGTCTAAGATGCGCCCCTCTAGGCTGACCTCTTTTGAAACTTGTCACCGGGTGAGGCAGCCTTGGAAATGGTCCAATTTATTTTTCTACTTTCGTTCGAGTCCATTAGGACTCGAACTTAGGTCTGTGTTTCAAGAGTGATGGGGATACCACGACTCTGAGGATAACCGTTGCCATAAACCAATGGAGTAAGAAAAATTAAAAAAAACTACTACCTAACAAAGGGAAATGCGCCATCTGGCATGGGGCTAAAGAGATTGGAGCTGTAGCTCCCAATAGTTCGTCAGGCGCCAGTTTTAAATGGACGTCAACTCCTGTTTTTGGATTTTTTTTTTCCTCCTCTATTTTCTTGTTGCAAAGAGGAGGCTGCAACGGTTATATGGCGGAGCATCTTCCCATGCCCTAGAAGAAGGTTCATTCTCATTTTGCACATTGGTAAGGGTTTTTTTTTTTTTTTCGTATTGGAGGTTCACGAGGCCTCGTAACGCAATGAAGCAGGGAGGGGTACATACTTGCATCTGTGTGCAAACTTACGTGTGTACTTCAACAAGGCGTGGTGCTCTGGAGTACCACAACAGCGCTCTGCCTCGTTGTCGGGGCCATAAATCATGAGAGGGGGCGTTTTTTTTTTTTTTTTTTTTCCCTCCTTTTTACCCTCATGCTGAGGGGAAACGAGGTTGTCAAGGGGTTGGGGGCAGGAAAATGCCCTGACCATGCCTAGACTCGAACCCAGGGCAGTGTTTTGACAGAGTAACCCTAGTGTTGAGATGGCTTTGGGGCTTCGTGTTCCCCCTCTGCTCGTGAAGAGTAGCGGGATTCGAACTTGGGTCTGCATTTCAACAGTCGTGGGGCACCCGATGGGCCCGCAACAAACAAGGTAGTTTTTTTTTTTTTTTTTTTTTAATCCTGTTTTTTATTTCCTTTCTTTTTATTTTTTCTTTATTCTTTCGTTTCCTCGATTCTAGCTTTGTTTTTAGCCAGATTCAGTTGCCCCTCTTTGGATGTGCAATAGAGAAAGCGTGAGAGGGAGGGGTGCGAACCTGGCCATGAGTCAGGGAACGTGCGCAATTGAGGGGGGCTGTTGTGCTTGGAGCAGCACAACAAGGAAAGATTAGGTCCAACCTCTCCTCAATGCACGTTGTCGAGATCATCGGTCATCCAGGGGGACCCTCCCGGCCGCGTCATACAACATTTTGCAGGCCTTTGATTGCGAAGGAGCTTTTGTCGCTCCAACCGAGTGTGCCGGCCACCTCTCGCAAACCCCTACGACAGGATAGGGGTCACGCGAGGCACAACTTACCTTTGACCGAGGGGTTGTCACCACCCTCAGGCAGCCATATCCCCGTCGAGCTACTGAACCACGTGCGAAAGCTGCTCGAGTACAATCGCAGAGGTGGCCCAACCGAGGCCGTTTCTCGTTTGCTGTAGCATAGGGGGTATGCAAAGTCGAACGCCTTCATCGGACCCATACGAGAACCGACGCTCTGGGGGATGATATCCCAAGCGCAGCTCTACGCCGGTCGACTAGGACGGTCCATCTAACCACGTGATACACTTCACCAAGATAAAACCAAACTCCAAACGCAAATCACGCCTAGTCTCTTTTTCATATCCAACCCATAACCAAACTCCATGCGTGTGTCACGCGCAAGCCTTCAAATAAATGTCCCGACGTCGTAGGCATCATCATATCGACTAGTCATGTATGAATGCACAAGTGGTCACAGTGATGTGTGTGAATCGTCTGAGGGTAAGATACACCTTTACATGTTGATGAGTATAATAACATATTTAGTTAGCAACCTGTTGATCCTCACATCATAGGTACGTGGGCAACGTCCTGCATATCTGATGTGGCTAAGATTGAGTGCGGCAACATCAACATTGCTAAATATGTTCATCGTTGAAGTTAACCCTATAAGTACTTATTATATCTGTAGGAATCATATTAGTTTTCATGACAACATCATGGTATAAATGCGTTAGTATGTGGCTGAGGATAAGTGAGGGAGGCTCTCTCTTGCCAAAAGTTAAAATCAACCCTCCCTGGATGTGCAATAGAGAAAGCATCAGAAGGAGGGGCACGAACCTGACCATGAGTTAGGGAAGGTGCACAATTGAGGGGGTTGATGTGCTTGGAGCAATATAGCAAGGAAATGACAGGTGCAGCCTCGCCCCAATGCACATGGCCTGGGAAAAGGCCAGGGAGCTTGAGGACTTGAAGGTCCTTAGATCTACTCCTAAGGGAAAATCAAGGATTCTGGCTTTTGATCTTGGCCTCAGATGAAGGGTCCACAATAACTATTAATTTTACTTGTGCGCCAAAGTTTTGCCCACAGCCTCTCCAGTACTATAAAATGCAATTGTTCCCTCAAGTGCCCACACTCACATTGAGTGTTGGTCAGATGCCTAGGGAGCAGCTGGAGGAGCTGGTGGACTGCAAGGTGGAAGGAGAGGTTGGAGGAAAAGTTGGAGGTCTGCAAGTGGAGCTAGGGGAGAGAGAAGAAGGGCAAGCATAGCCATAACTGGCAACATCTTGTTGCCACATTGGCTAAGTGTTGCACGTATGGTGGTGATGGAGGTTTGCAAGGAGGAAGGAGTGGGAGGAGCTAGGTGGCGGCGTCCATAGCCTGCAACCATAGCCTTAGCATTGGTGAGCGACACATCGACGTCAAGGCCTTCCTAAAGGAAGGTGCCGCCAAAATTGTAGCACGACGACATCATTTTTATTTTTGAGGGGAGACGCTTTGTTTTCGGCAACGGTGAGTCCACAACGAGGTGTTTTTTAGGGGGGTATGATGCCTGATCGCAAGCGCACCGATGACGAGCTTTGAGGCAAAATGTTGTCGGATTGTCGCTGAGATGTCAAGTCATTTCTAATGGAAGGTGTTGCCGAAATTACGGCACGACAACAATTTTTTTTGTAGTGCAACGGGGGAGATGATGTCCGGTTGACGACGCAATGGTTGTTTTTGGTAGTGAAACATGGTGGTTAGCCGTAGGGCGGCGTGCGTCGACATCGTCGTTTTATTTTTAAATGGTGTAAGTGAAGCGACATCCCTTTGCATAACCGAGGGTGGTCTAGTGGAGGTATTGTTGGACGTTCATTGGGTCAGGTTTTTATCTGGACCCCCTCATTGAAATTTTGAAGAGCTAGTTTGGTCAACGATAAAAGGTCGTGCGCAAATTTTATTGTTTTGAAGTGCGACATTGGCCCTCGGCATATTGCAGCATAAATTATTTTTTGTAAGGAACATTTTTTAAATCGGGGTTTTACTTCCAAGACATCTATATTTTTCTACGTTGTTTTCTTGTTGCACTTGCTTGACCTTACTTGATCCAGTTCACAGTTCACTCAAGGTCAGTCTGTTATAGCTCAACTTTTGCTTTACACGTGTGTGAAATCATGTTTGCTTTGCCGTATTCCTTAAATATCATTTGAAAAGCCAAAGGAAATATGTATTATTGTATTAATAGAAAATGTATGATATAGGATATGGATTGTGAGTGTTTTATTTTGTCTTTGATTGAATGATTGTGCAGGTATAAAAATTAATTATGTGGAAGACAGTCTACATGCATGATTTTCATATCTTAAGTGGACCGTTTTTCGTCGTCATTTTTACCTGATTAATGTATTGAAACTCAAGCTTAATATAAGTCAGAATAAAGATCTTTGTGCAAATGAATAGATGGATAGTGAATTAAATGAAGAGAAATGAGATGAACTTAACTTTCATCCCAAAGCCTCCCCGGTCTATCTCGAACACTCATCTTCTTTCTGATTCCCTGTCAGTTTTTTTTTTTGTTTTTTGTTTAAGTTCCCGGTTTAAGCGGAAGGATGAGACAAATGGTTCCGCTTTGGAGTTGATCGACCGCTCTCTCTAGGAAGCATCCAAGGTGGGGGGTTCGTATGTCTTAGAAGTCATCCCTGTTATCGACTTGGACTGAACCCGATTCGTGGGGGGTTCCTAGAGGGTTGGATACGTGATGGTAAAAGAGTGAGCCGACTTTCTCAAAGTCATAAGCATCAACGAGAGCTCACTTAGGACCTTTGGAGTGACCATCTCATGAGTCATTGTCGGGATGAAAGACATATAACAAATAAGCTTCAACCTGGAAAAGAAACTAGTCCTCAACGAGGACGTGTATAGGTGCCGCAGTCGTGAAGAGGTTTCAGTTGAAAGAAGCGCGAACTCGAAGTAGATGATGAAGCACCCCTTTGAGTTTAATCATCATACATTGATGATTCGCCAACCCATATCACGTGATAACATTCAGGAGTTGTGCAAAAATGTGCGTACAATTATGCTTAGTTTCCTCTAAGATCTATATGAGGCGCGGTTCAAGAATCTGACATACGGGTCATTTTGTATGTTTCAATTAGTAGAACTACAATAAACGTAAGGCCATCGGAACATGTCGACGGAGATACACATACATCAAGTGTTATGTTTGGGTTCTCTAATTCGTTTCGTCGACAGGGGCGTTACCTTCGAAAAAACGAAACTAAGGTCTCTTTGGTTGCGTAGACTGGGGAAAATAACTTTGGTAGATAATCTCATAAAGTCAAAAATTGATCAAGGTTGACTTCCACGTTGGTTTGGCGTTCTTCCCAACATGGTCATAACTGATCTTGTGCGATTAGATCTTAGGCGTATTAATTTTATTTGTGTTATCTTCAACAAAAGACAAAGGGACTAGGATTGGTTTTGGGTTTCACGCTTGATTGAAACTTGAAACCAATCTAATTGACAAACGTTAATTCGTACTTAGGAGATCAGCGCCCTAGGGAACAAACGATGTTCGGGTCCAGCCGTTGTTTCAACGGCGTGTGTTTATACTGCAGCGAGTTAGCAAACGTCCTCCGCTAACCAACCTCTGTAATTGTATCTGAAAGCTTTCGTACGTGGGTCAGTAGCTCGGTAGGGATACACCTCTAAGGGTGGTGACAGTCGCTTGGGAAAGGCAAGTTGTGCCCCGTGGAAACCTATCCGGTTGTAGGAAACCTTGGGAAGTACGGTTGGCGCACCCGCCTAGAGCGGCGAGAGGAAAACGTCAATGCATTTTTCTCGATGGTTTATGTGCCATAATCGGAAGGACTCTCACCATTTGCAAAAAAATGTGGTTGAAGATACGCTCGACATCGTCACCCAATTTTTATTTTTTAACTCAAATGAGTGTAATAACGTATGCAAGTACATATTTATAGTAAAGGTTGTTTAAATGTGATGGATAAAATACAGATAACTTCGTTTTGACAAAGATCTTTGACAACTTTAATTGTTCAACCTTAAATGGTTTGAAACATATTTGTCTGTTGAAGATTAAAGATAGATCTAATTGCAAATATACTCTATTGAAGATAAAACTATTTAGTCCAATAGTCGTTTTTCATCACAGGAATCAACATCGGATTGACCCACGAAGACCTAATGTTTTCCCTGCTTTGCGAAATATACAGTGGAACCATCATACTTAATGTTTTTATCAACCGTGAGCAAAAATTAAGAAGTGACACATTAGTAGAACCAATCCATATAGTTAATTAAACTGAGAGTTTTATAATAAATTTATGGAAGTAATCACAATTTTGAAAGTCATCATCTATTATAAGTATATTCAAAATTGTAAAATTATATTACAAGATAAAACATAAATTACTTATTGCCCCCTTTAGAAAGGAGAACTCTTTTTTTTATATATTCGTTGGGTTGTCTGATTAAGAAGTTGCTAACATTCGAAGCTAGCATAACCCACACATGATAAAATCTATAAATAGTCGAAAGCATATACCCCAATCTCTTCCGACTCAGAAATACCTCAACTCTATTGGTACTCTATTGTTGGACTTATCAAACTGTCCTACATACTATGTATTTGAATAAACGATGACATTAATATTATGACATCACTTTAGGCAAAGGAATAAAAAATAAAAAGTAAAAAAAAAATTGTTCTTATGTTTAATATTAAACTTCATATAATCTCAAGGAAAATATATTTTTTATTTGATATTAAAGATTTTAAACAGCGATTTCGTCCAACTGACATATTATATTTTTTGAATTAAATTATAAATATAAGATACGGTTTTATAAAAACGATGTACCATCTGGATGTATGTGGACTAAGTTAAAGCCCCGGTACATCCAGGGGATGCAACGTTTTCATCAAATGGGTATAACGTTATAAAAACCTCTTACATGAACCTGGACTATCCATAACGTCGTAGACAAAATTTCACTAAATTTTGCCCTAAGTTTGGATTTTCAGTTTCGTTCAAAAAATAAATAATATACCTGTTTTGACAAAATCGCTATTTTTATTACAAACTCATTAAACGATAATTACTCCCGCTATTAAAACACTGGTTTTTATGGACCTCAAAAAGTTGATAGATTTGGAGGAAGTAGAGATACCTAATGATTATATATATATCGTCACAAATAGAACTGCCTGGTAAACCGTAGGCAGAGAGAGAGAAGAGGACAACAAACGAGGGGCTGTGACAAACTGTTTCGTCGGAGTTTCATATATATATATATATATTTTTTTAATGTTTATAACTTTTTATGTTAAAAATTATGTTAAAAAACCTTAAAAATTAAACAGTTCCTACATTAGGTCTTTGATTAAAAATATATATACATTAAAAAAAATGGCAATCATTTCACACATTTTTTTATTTTTTTGTTGCGATATGTAGGTGAAATCGTTTCGCACAAGCGAAAAACTACTTCAATTTTTTTTAAATCGTATTAAAAAAAAAAGAGTTTATAGATACTTTGTTAGTATTAATATATATACTAGGCTACCAAAGTGGCCCCGGACCACTTGCCCGACCAGGCCAATAAAATAAAATAAAATATATATCTTTTTAACTTTATTTTTTATTTTAAATATGGTCAATAATTTTGATGTGACCTCAAGGCAAACGTTGTTTAGTTTTTTCTTTTTTTTGCATAACGTAATTTGTCTTCATATTTTTTTCATTTTTTTTTTTACAAGGACCTACCCTAGTCCTTGTACGGTTGGGTCGTCCGAGAAAATAAGGTCACCAGGGCGGCCCAACTGGTAACCTAGTATTTTTAAAATTGTTAAAAAATAATGCATCAAACAGATGGTTTTCAAAAATAAAAACCATTGTTTTTATGATTGTGTTACTGGTAGGTTTTATATTACTAGTGGACCAAGTGAAATGTTGTTACCCGTCCCCTGAAACTTTTCATATGGGGAGGAATGATCGTTGAGGAAATAGTGATACTTTACAATAATTCTTGTGATATTTACATAGTGAATATTTTTGTCAAGTATTTTTTATCAATTCTCTTATTATAAATCGAGTGAAGTTTTGTGATGTTTCCTACAGGCGAGGAATCAATATGATAGATTATAGATTTGAAGCCTTACACTTATGTCACGTTTATATAATGCCTTAGACACTTAATACGTCAAAAGTTTTTATTTTCAAATTAAAAAAAAAGAAGTTAAAATAACAATAAAAATATTAATTTAATAAATTGTGATAACTTTGTAACAAAAACATTATCAGACGCATAATTTTTCCCCACGATCACGATCTTTGACGGACCTAATTGTATTTTATCATAATTATGTTAACAACAGAATCAAAACGTCCGAGTATGAGTATGCAATGCAACAATTCAAGATATCCCAATAAAACTTATGAAGGAAATTCAGTACTCGTTGGTTTGATTGTTTTTTTCTTATAA
Organism: Chara braunii; assembly: GCA_003427395.1. Taxonomy (NCBI): domain Eukaryota; kingdom Viridiplantae; phylum Streptophyta; class Charophyceae; order Charales; family Characeae; genus Chara; species Chara braunii. The sequence continues at coordinate 1,474,177 of BFEA01000140.1, forward strand.
TACCTGAAACGAAAGGCGATAAAGTCTTACCCAATCATCCATGTCGGCTAAGAATTAAGACGGTATTCGTAAATATGACAGGACTAGCAGAAAAAACATATTCGCAAAACGAAGTGAGATAGAGGCTATGTGTCATGACCACTCAACCACATAAGGTTAGATAGTACAAATAAATTATAATTAGTATATGAGTCATGAACTTGTGATTTACATGAAACCCTTGGGGGCTGAAACAGTTTATCGAAACTCTTACAGTTGAATGATATACATGTGCATTATTAATGAATACACCTTAGTATGAATTACAAGTAAGAAGAAATACCTTGGCCTATTTAACCGAACGGTACCCCCTTAAAAATATTCATAAACCAATGTAAGCTCGAATTCGAATAGACTTTCATTAATAAAAAACAAAACTCATAAATATGTGAGGCAGTTGACCCAACTGAGATTTTTGAAAGATAAGGCATCACATTGATGCTATAAAATGTCAGCACCTGATCTTCAAAGCACGACATAAATTTAACTCATTAAAGTGTCCAGTTTTTCACATACTATATAAAATAAAAGAAGGAGAGATAAACTCGCAAATACAAATAAAAATCGTGAATATAAATTTAAAATTTTAAATTGAAAGAAGGAAAAACAAATAAGGTGGATTAAAAGAAAAAAAAAAAAAAGGCACAACTTAAACGCATTTTCGAATGATGAAAAAAAACAAAACATCCTTATGAGGAAAGATGGTTCAAATCGAAATAAAAAAATAACCGAATTTCAAGCAGATTTAAAGATAGGCGAATGAGGAAACTATGGTAAGTAAGTGTTATCTTACAAACCGTGGAGTTTAAATTAACCTCGTACATTTGTTCCAAACAAATCTTTCAAGTGACTAAATATCAGGGTAGCTTAAGGTGGAGAGAGAGTGAGATTATAAAAGAAACAAATATGATAATACATTCAAACTTGCTTTGGGGTACATTTAAACAAATATGATTGTTCATTTAAACAAACCGTGGAAACTATTTAAGTTAACTATGAGATGAAATATGATAAAATAACTACAAAGCATTTTTGTTATTTAAACTTGCGCAATTTTTTTTCTTCACTGCACTGGGTAAATAATCTCAAAAGTTCAAGAACTAAAATAATAAAAGATAAGGGGTACACAAAGATAAAATCATATTAATTACAACTTGTTTGTGACTTTAATTATAAATTCACTAACTATAATATATGCTAAGTGTAAGGATTTGATGCAAGGTGATTCCAAATATAGAGAAGTAAGTTAAAAACGGTTTAGAGTTAAACATTATTGCTGTGGTAAGTAGGTTGAAACTCACCTACAAAGTTAGTTAAGCAACTAATTTAAATAATAAAAAGGGGTAACTTCGGCGCAGTCAGGAAAACAGTTTGTAATTGCACATCAGGTAATCCCGCGAATACAACACACCCCCACGCGACCCCACCGGACCCGAAACGTAGGTCACATACATTCAACATTACCGGCCCTTTTGCCTCAAGTGCAATTACAAACTCAATCCCTGACTGCGCCGTAGTTTTCTCTAATAAAAAATTTAGGTTACCGGCCTGGACATGCGGGTTGGTGATCCGATGTCCGACAGAGGTCCGGCCCCGACGGAAAATAGGGTTCAGGTCTCTTAGGGGCTTAGGGTGGCGTGGGAGGGCAATGCTTAAGTATAGGGGTCCTGTTGGACCTTGGTCCCCACACTCTGAGGCCAGCAGGGCTTGAAAAAAATGAACTGAAAAAGGTCCGACCTGGGTCGTCCAATCAATCCGATCGACGGCCCAGATCGGGCCAGATTCGAATTTCAAATTCAAATCACTGCAGGGGGGGTACGACCCTCCCGCACCCACTGCCGCCCCCACCCCGGCCCCGCCTGCCTGATAGTGTTGCCCTCACTACGACAATCAATCAATCAATCAATCAATCCGTCGATCTCGACGGATTATTTCGTTCAAGACCTGTTGATATCGACGGATCTTGAATGAAATGATCCGCCGAGATCGACGGATTGATTGATTGATCGATTGATCGATTGATTGATTGATTGAGGCATCTTACCCGCCTCCTCCACCATCGTCCTCCTCCACCATCGTCC
>BFEA01000140.1:1492653-1512250 GCA_003427395.1 Chara braunii
TGTGTGTGTATGTGTGTGTGTGTGAGAGAGAGAGAGAGAGAGAGAGAGAGAGAGAGAGAGAGAGAGAGAGAGAGAGAGAGAGAGAGAGAGAGAGGTGGGGCGGGATGCAAGTGATGTTGAAGGGGAGATGAGAGGCTCGCTTGTACTTAGTCGTTTTAGGGTTTGCGCAATTCGTCGCTCGGTCATTGCGCTCGCCTTCATCCCTATCCCTTGTCCTCCTTGCCCTGTTCTTGAACCCCCGGTTCATCCTCCTCTTCGTCTTCTTCGTCTTCTTCTTCTTCTTCTTCTTTACATCTGTCCTAAATCGCTTGTACTTAATCCTTTCAGGGTTTTGGGCAGTTTTTCGGTCTGGCCTGTGCGCTCGTGCTTTTGGAAACTAGGGAACCCTATCGTCGAATCCCGGTTCATCCCTTCTCTTCTCCTTCTTCATCTGTCCTCAGGTGCTTGTACTTAGTCGTTTTAGGGTTTTGGGCATGTCGTTAATCCTTTGCGCTTGTTTTCGTTCGGGAACTAGGGATATCGGGAAATGAGTGTGCACCTGCTGTCCAGACTGCTCAAGGGCACGGGATTGGTGGCCTCTCCCTCAAGTAATCAGATCAAAGGAGATCGCGGTCAAGCTCCCTCTTCTTTGGATGCTGAAGGTCCGACGTATCGTCACGGCGAAGGTTCTTCTGATCAGCAGCGACGTGCTGACCGAGGGGATGTGGGTTCCGCTCATCACACGGAGAAGGGTCAATGTGGAGGATCGGGGCGGGGATCGGGACCTACTAGACCAGGACTGCGATCTAGACCAAGAGGATCGGGACCTAGACCAGGATCGGGCCCTGGACGAGGGTCGGAGCTTGGACCAGGAGGAGCGGGATCCGGACGTGTAACTGTGGAATCGGTTGTCCCTTCTCTCGACCAGGGCAGGCGGGGACTCCAACATCGGGACTTGCAAGATCGGGACCCACAAGATCGCGGCCGTCCGTTACAGCAGAACCGTGGGCGGGATGACACGTCCCGACACAGTTCCGGTCTGTCGCAGCCCACCACCAGGGTAACCACCTCCTCGTCTGTTGGGGGCCGGGATCGCGATGGCTATCATCCTAGTAATAGCAGTTTCGTCTCCGGAAACGCCGGCGGAGGGGGGGAGGGTGGCGGTCCACGTGGCGTGAAAGGGGGGGAGGGAGGGGAGGAAAATGCTGCTGCCACGTCATCATATTCGAATCCAATCCGCCGCCGCCGATCTAGTGGCGGCGGGGATGACGTGGGATCGGGACGTGGAAGATCGCGACCTAGGGGCGAAGACAGGCACAGGCAGGCTCCTGGGGTCCTTTCGCCGCCGGGATTGTCATCGACTTCAAGACCCTCTCGGGCGATTGGTCGAGGAGCGAGGGAGAGAGGGAGGGAGGACCCGGCAGCTGTTGTCGGTCATGATGTTTCGTTGTCTGCGACTGGATGGGGCCGTGGTAATGATGCCAGGCGACGAGCACAGCATATTGCGAGTTCGCGCGGAAGATCGGAGCTGGAGGAGGAGGAGGAGGAGGAGGAGGAGGAGGAGGAGGAAGGTTATGATGGTTATGGTGGAGGAGGAGGAGGAGGAACTGCACGTGTGCAGTTGAGAGCAAAAGAAGGTTATGACTATCGTCGTCGCGGAGAAGAGGGTTTGGTTTCGGGGACGGGCTTGAAGGTCACGTGCTCGATGCCAGGTCGGCGCGTCGTTTCTCTGCTTGACCCGTCTCTGACGCCGCCTAGCAGCAGGGGGGAGATCAACAACCCGAAGAAGATACGTCAGCGAGAATGGGGAAGAGGACGGGTGGATGACTTGGAGGCTGCTCGGACGACATCGACCGGCAGTCGCTTCGATGGCCACGTGGCAGGCAGTCGGGCGCCGACGAGGAGCGAAGAAGCAGAAGTGGAGCAGCGTGCCCCGTTTCCACGTGGCAGCGGATCCGGGGGATTGGTGGTGACGTGCACGAAATCGGGTCGTCGTGTTGTAGATCGGGATCGGGATGCAGTGTCTTGGCCCAAAGGGCAACTTGATGGGCCAAGCCCGCGTGTCAGGGGTTACTCTCAACAACGGGACGATCACGGCGGCGGCGAACGCGCTCATCGCTTCGACGGTCCGCATTATGGGACGATTAGCGCCCGGACTGCGCCGGCAGCAAGTGCGCGGGGGGGCGCGGAGGGATCTGATGATGTCCCTCGCACGAGATCGTCGTCGGGATCTGCAACAAGACGTGATTATGTCGGCGGTGAACTTTCTTCTTATCGGCAACAACAAGAGCCGCCGCAGCCGCCGCCGCCGCCGCCGCCGCCGTTGCAAACGTTGGAGTGCAAGCCTGCTGCCGTCGGTATCCGGACATGGGGAAGTAGGGAACCCCCTCGAGCGACGAAGGGTTTGTTGCGCGCCGCGAAGGCTGAAGAGACCGTTGCGGTCGGGATCCCGCGGAGAATGCAGCAGGAGGGCGGTGGTCAACGGGGCGGCGGGTTCTCATGTAGAGGAGCAACCAGTTCGGCTGCCACGTCAGCACGAAAGGCAGAAGTCTCCGAAGTACTGCTGTCTTCGGATGCCACGTCAGCACGAATGTCATCAGTGGCGATCGGATGCCACGTCAGCACGAATAATAAGAGTGGACTCGTCGATAAGAATGGGTCAATAATGAGTAGGATGAGAGGGAGTACTGCTGTCTTCGCTAAGCTCACGTCTTCCGCAGGTCAGGTTGCAGTCATCGAAGATACGATGCGATCTGTCAGCAGGGGCGATCGGGATCGCGATATCAAGGAGTCTGCTGAGGTTATTATTACAGCTGGAGGGGCTTCGCTAGATCAGACAGAAGTGTCATCGGTGGACAGCTCGATGATCGACAATGCTGCTGCGGCGGGAGATGAGTACGAATCTTACGAATCTTATGGGGAGGGGGAGGGGGAGGAGGAGGGTGGTGGTGATGGTGGTGGTGGTGGTGGGAACGAGGATGATTCGGTTTATGAACGGACTGTTTCGTCAGGCAGGAGTGTTCCAAGCACAGAGAAGGCGGCTGCAGGAGAAGACGACGACGATTACAACTCTTACGAGTCTTATGAAGATGACGTCGGCGATGGCTATCTTCTCTCTCGTGGGAGTGATGGCCAGATGAGTTTTGGCGATGGTGGTGGTGATGAGGATGATGAGGAGATCTTGAAGAGTAACAGGAGTAATCGAAAGAAAGAATCTTCGTTGGCAGGAGATGACCCGCACGCAGGGGAGAATGCCGATGATGATGATGCTAGTAGGTCTGCAGATGTCTCTGCTGATGATGATGCAGGAGACGGCGACGGCTTTGAAGATGGGGTCGATGACGATCGGGATCGCGATCGCGAGTCTTATGAGTCCCACGACGATCGCAGTGGCGGTCGCGATCGCGATCGCGATGCAGATGGAGATGGGTATGGGTATGACTCCTACGAATCTTTTGATAATGGGGACGGTGGTGTGGGACAGCCGGGTCGGGATCGCGATCGCGATGGCCTTAGTCATTACGCTGCTGATCACGTGGTGCCGAGGTCAACGGGGCTGGATGTAGATGATGCCACGTGTCCGTTACCGTGCGCCATAGCTGAGAGCGATCACGAGAAGACTCGTCGAGGAGATAATGATGCCTCATCGTCTGTGAAAGTTGCTATGGCCAAAAGGGCATTGGCAGATACTGGGACTACTATTGTTCAGGTGCGCACGTCGAATCCTGTCGTCGTTGGGCAACAACAACAACCTTGTGCATCGGAAGGACAGCGTACTCTTCTCTGTTCTCAAACCGTGTCGAAGTCAGCAATCAGCCCGAAGTCTGCCAATGTGGACTTGATTGGAGAGAGAGAGACTCCTTGTGACGACGAGGGAGAAGGTAGTGGAGGTGCTGATCAGCCTACTCTTCTCTGTTGTCAAACCCTCTCGAAGTCAGCAATCAGCCCGAAATCTGCCAATGTGGACTTGAGTGGAGAGAGAGAGACTCCTTGTGACGGGGGAGAAGGTAGTGGAGGGGCTGATCAGCAGATCTCTCGACTTGCATTGGCAGAGCAGTTGCTCGAGTGCGCGAAGTGCGGGGGCGACACGTGGATAGATGGTGATGTCGAGCGAGTTGTACAAGTAACGGGAGTTTATGGCAATCAGGGAGGAGGAGGTGGTGGTGCTGCTGCTGCTTTGGACAGAGCTGGAGCTGTGTCTACGGAGGCGATGACGGTGCATGTTTTGAAGACCGGGGATGCCAGTCCGATAAGTGATGGCGATAGCCAGCTGGTATTAGCGAATGGGGGTGAGGAAACGCAAGGAGCAGAACGGGCAGAACGAATCCTTGGCCCTGATGAACTTGTCAAACGGGGTAACAGCTGTGATGACAGCGCTGCCGGACAGGAAATGATTTCTGAGGAGTCTGCCTACAGCCGTTGCGTCGGGGATTACGTGTCGGGATTAGACGAGGGAGTGCACAGGGTCGTGGAATCTGGACAGGGGAAGGATGGTTCGACGGGGGTATCAGATACCATGGTACCGGGCACCATGGCACCATCATCGGAGGCAAATGCCCAGGAGGATGCAGCAGTGGAGATAAACCAGCAAAACCAAATGCGGACAACATCCACTGTGTGGGCTTCGACGCGGCTTGAGGGCGATACTGCTGCCCCTTTTGAGGAGGCGGCGGGGCCCAGCAAAGTGCCCCTTGATGTGGGTATGGGTAGTGAGGCCACACGAGTACAAGAGGAGGAAATTCGATCGCTGGAGGATAGTGTGAACGCGGGGGATCAGTCCGAGTTGCTGTCTTCTTCTAGTGTCCCATCAGCTGATGGGACACTAGAAGAAGAGATTGGTGGTAGCACGGAAGTAGTTGGGCGGCGGAAGAATGAAACTTCGTCGTCGTTGTCCTCATGCAATGACGTAAACGACGTCGTCGTCGAAGCTGCTCCCACTGGGGAGGTGGTGGGCATGGAGACATCAGGCAGCAGCATTGTTGAAGAAGAGCACGGTGCAGAGAAGATCCCGGGTCGAGATGGTGAAGCAGACGTGTCCGAACCTGGACCAGAAGATGATGATAATCCGCGAGACAGCTGTGATAATGATAATGCTAATCACGAGGAGGATGTCCCCGAGCAAGTTCCTGCCAGAGAGTGGGCGCTCGCTGAGATTATCCTTGACTGGTCGGTCAAGGACATCTTAAACGGAAGCCTATTCTCGGAAAAGGTATGTCCTATTCTTCCAATGTGTGTGTGTGTGTGTGTGTGTGTGTGTGTGTGAATCAAATGTGTGCTTTTGTGTGTGTGTGTGTGTGAATCAAATGTGTGTGTGTGTGTGTGTGTGTGAGAGAGAGAGAGAGAGAGAGAGAGAGAGAGAGAGAGAGAGAGAGAGAATCAATGTGTTCTTGTGTGTCTGTGTGCGCGTGCGTGTATCAAATGTGTGCTTGTGTGCATGTGTGAATCAAATGTTAATGAATATTTAATATTGCAATTTAATTAATTGATTTTTGAAAGATTGTGTTATTCTTATGAATGAAACGAAGAATAGATATACTATTAAAATAAAGTTTTTGTTTTAATACTAATAAATAAAAGAAATATAACCCTGATTTTATTGAAACTTAAAAAAAGTTTTTGTTTTTTGGTTTTCTGTGTGTGAATCAAATGTGTGAAGTTTTTTTTTTTTGGTTTTGTGTGTGTGAATCAAATGTGTGCTTGTGTGTGCTTGTGTGTGTGTGTGTGTGTGTGTGTGTGTGTGTGTGTGTGTGTGTGAGAGAGAGAGAGAGAGAGAGAGAGAGAGAGAGAGAGAGAGGGAGTGAAATGTGTGCTGAATTGAAAAAAAAAAAAAAGTGTGCTGAATGTTTTTGCATATAGAGCAAACACAAGGGAAGAGAGCAACAACAAAAGAAGAAAGAACTCAGAAAAAAAAAAGTGGAATTATGTTACGTAGGCTCTTATTCAAGCTGGTCTTGGAGTCTGCAACAGTATGGTCTGTAGCGGATAACAGTACGTGTGAGGAATGATGATCATTGACTTGACTTGGTGTTTTGCTTTGCAAGGCCCAGCGCCAGGTCCAACTCTATATCCGAGCTCATAAAGTATGAACCTGGTCATAACACCGGCTAGGTTCATGCGGGCTTTTAGTACAATCATAGTGCCAGTGGGCTGTGACCATCAGATGAAACGATGATCTAAACTCAGCCAACTGTAGCTCACGGGAACAGGCCTACCTTCCTGGATGTAGCTCAAGTATGAACCTGGTCATAACACTGGCTAGGTTCATGTGTAGTGCCAGTGGGCTGATCGGTTCACCCGTAGAGAGGTGCGGGTCAGTTCGACTCCTATGGGACACAGTAATCTTAAAGCGAATTCGTACGGGCACTTTCCTTAATGCATGTGACTTCAATTACTCACGGGGGGACATCTGGATGCATCTGACCGCGGTTACTTGTAAAGAGCAGTCGGAAGAGTCCTTGTGTTGAGTATATGCCCTTAAAGGTTAACCCCTCAGTGGAAAAAAAAAAAAAAAAAAAAAAAGGTTAAAGCGGTTAGGAGTCAGTGAATGGAGGGTAACGCCGGGATTAGCATGTTGGGGGGGTTGGGGGGGCCCTCTACGGGAAGCAGGGATGCGAAGGTAGGGCGGATTGACCCTGGCAACGAATGGAGTGGAGACAGTGGCAATGTGCAAGGGAGTAAGAGATGCAGAGGGACAATACCGGCCATTCCAGCCAGCACACAGGCTGCGGGACCTGACGGGGAACCCAAGGGACTGGGAATGGTCACCTCAGGGGGATGCACAATAAGGCCACGCCGCGGCAAGATGCGACCACGAAAAACATTTACAATTCGCTGATGGAACCAATCAACATTTGTGAGGGGTTAGGGAACAGATGGGCCAAGGACTGGCTTCCCAACGCTTACCTTGGTCGGTGGACTCGGCGAGAAGATGGAGCGAGCAGTGTGCTATATTAACAGCGTTGGCAGACCAGAAACAGTCGGGATCCCGACTGCTGTGGCAAAGTTGCCATCTGGCGATCCCGACAGCACAATGGCTACTCTCTTCACCCGAATAGAACGCCTGGTAATTATTGCCGTATCTGGACTGAAAGTTGTGCCAAATACAGCTATAATGACCCGGCGTTCTATTCAGGTGAAGACGGTAGCTGCTAAGAGTCAGCACCAGGATCAGCTATGTGCAGCAGGGTGTGGCCAAGCAGAGACGATCCCTCACCTGTCTGTACGATGCCCGCAACTCCGTCTTCATGCGGCTTTTTGGACATGGTGGGCCCGGGAGGTCGCAGAGAAGACGCCGCTGGAAGTCATCGAAGGGGGGAAGCCGCAGCTGTCCCCTTCCGAGCCTTCGGAGCCTTCGGAGCCTTTGGAGCCTTTGGAGACCTGCTGTCTGCAGAGATGAGTCGGTCAGCGGTGCTGTGGGCAGTATGGACACTGTGAAACGACCGCTGCAGGCAGGGAGCAGCACCTTTGCTGCAGGCATACCAGTAAAGAGCGATGGGCAATTTGAGGGATTGCCCTGGAGTCAGCTTTTCGATGTTGTAGACATGGGGGGGTGTGGGAAGGTGGAGGAATTCTGGAAAAGATGGGATCAGTACCCACAACTGTTGACCCGTCGCGTGATCCTGACACGGGCCGGTTACAGTTCGGCCCTGTTCTCTGCCACATCACGTGCCCCGCCCGAAAAAGCACCCAGAATATGAACGCTGTGGTCCTTCATGTTCCAGGGGCGGAAGCGATAGAAATAGAAGGTACATTAGGTAGACTAGTTGTAAACTAGGTAGGGTGGCTCCGTTGGAGTCCGTAGGAGGTAGGTCGGCACTAGGGAGAAGAGTTATAAAATAGTTAGGGTGGACCCGTGGGAAATGGCACGGGCCATGAGCGTGCATGATCGTGGGAAGGAGAGGGTAGGAGGGGTACACCATAGGAGGGGTACAGGGGTACAGTGTAGGAGGGGTACAGGGGTATAGCATAGGATGGGTAAAGGGGTCGAGGGAGTGAATTTTAGCAAAAAACAGCATTGAAAACAACAGCATACAAAGTGACGGAAAAGGACAGAACTTGGGGAACATGCTCATGGGATACTCCTTTCGAGAGGAGGATATCGTGACAGTGAGGAGGGGATGTGATGAGGGGATTGTAATCATTGTATAGTTCGACAGGGGGGGAACATTAGAAAGGGGAGTAGATTCATTGAAGGGCGAAGCTGAGCAGGTGAGAAACAGAAGGATTAGCAGGAGTTGGCGGTGTCGGATTTCTGGGGACTGGTCATGGGAATGCGGTAAGGGCGTAACGGACTGTGAGGCTGCTAGAACGACCCTCACCGCTCCATGCCTCTCCTAGAGTCGTGCTGCTGCGTGACTAGGTGCTTCCAGTAAGCTTCCCGGCCAGCAGAAGCCCACTAGGAAAGCATTGTTTTTTTCTTTTTTTGGGGGTGGGGTGGGGGGGTCGGATCGTAGCAGCCCCCCCCCCCCTTTGAGTAGGTGACTTGTATCGCAAGGGTTGGGCTGAATCTTCTTCAACACTCTTCCGCCTTCTTTTTCTTTGTACTCATGCTTGCCGGTGATAAGCAACCGGACTGATGCCCTCTAGAATAGAAGGGCCTGGGGAATTAAAAAAAAACAAGAAAAAAAAAAGAGGAAACAGCCAGCAGGATGAAAAGTAAAAAGGGGTAAACGGGGAGGCACAGTGACTGGCCACTCAGATGATGCTCGGTCCCTCTGCTACCGGCTGTCCCCTGGCCGGTGTTCCCCATTGGGGGTTCCCTGAAAGCAACAAGGCCACCCTGGGCTGAAAAGGCCACCCTGGGCTGAAAAGGCCACCCGGTGTTAGATTAGACACAAGATTGAGTTTACTCCCTGAAAGCAACAAGGCCACCCTGGGCTGAAAAGGCCACCCGGTGTCAGATTAGACACAAGATTGAGTTTACTCGGGCTGGTTAGTCCGATGATAATACCTCAAGGCCATCGCCCTTTAAAAAAAGAAGAAGAGAAGAAAAAAAAAAGGAGGATTAAAATTTAGAAAACGAGGAGGATGAAAATTAAGAAAAGGAGAGGATCGTATAGATAACGGGCGATGGCCTTGAGATATCATCGTGAAACTGACCGGGCCTAGGTAATTCAGGATTCATCTAGTTCCATCTGGATTCGACTTCAAGTCTGTATATCAACAGTTAGGGGTGTTGCAATGTATTTCTTCACCTTCGTCAATCTGGGACACTTTTGATTTTATTTAAAAAAAAATAAAAAATTGGACCATTTCTCAATTTATGTGTGTCGTCCTTGCACAGGGACCATGCTAATCTTCTCTGTATCGTCCCGATCCTTTTGATCCACCCCTCTACCCGCCTCCTGGAAAGTGCCCTCCCTGTCAATCCCGGGGGGCGGGGGAGGGGCGGCCGTTGCCAACAAGCGGGCCTGGTTCCGCAATTTCAGAGTGGCGACTTTGGCAATTTTTTGTGCTCAGAAGAATTCACAGAAAATTCTAAAAATTTGAGGGTCCATAGATTAGGTCATGATCTTTCCAGGGAAAATATCAGGAAAAAAAACTAAAATCATTTGCCCGTGAAATAAGTGCCGTGCTGATTCGGCGCATTTCCATTTTTGCCACTCCACCATGTGTGGCGAACAGAAAAAGTACGGCGACTTTGGTGATTGTTCGTGCTCAGAAGAATTCACAGAAAATTTTAAAAATTTGAGGGTTTGTAGATCAGGTCGTGATCTTTCTAGGAAAAAACATCAGAAAAAAAAATAAAAACAATTTCGGCCGTCAAATAATCGGCATGCCGATTTGGCATATTTCCATTTTTTGCCACTCTGGGACCAAGCCCAGGCCCCATACTGATCTACCGGTAGGCCACATGCCTGTTTGGAAAAAACGGCTCACTGGTCCCCCTGCCTTCAGATTTTCGTGCTCCAAAGAATTCACAGAAAATTCTAAACCGTAGATTAGGTCTGATCTTTCAAGGGAAAATATCAGAAAAAAATAAAATCATTTTGCCCGTCAAATAATAGCAGACATATTTCCATTTTTTGTCGCTCTGGGATCAAGGCCAGGACCAACACTGAGGCCACATGCCTGTTTGGAAAAACGGCCTACAGGTCCCCTGACTTTCTAAAGGCGGGTAGAGGGGTGTTTTAACGGATGTCCCAAAGGATGGACACTTTTGATCATTTTGCATTTCGAACTGCAACAAATGAAGAGTGAATTGAAGCCCTTGTGAGGTTGAATGGTTCACAGTGAGCCGTTTTTGTGAAAGAAGGGGAAAGAAGAAATATGATAATAGTAGGGTGTCATCAACCTATTCTGGTTAAGCGAGCACTCTATCCGGACCTGTTTTGACAAACCAAAAATTGCATTTTCCGGAGCCTAGAATTTACAGTGCCGCCGTGAGGGAAGGAGTTGTTGTACCCCTCCCCACCGAACCTCTACCGAAAACTAGTTGTGGTACACGCCCCACCGAAAAATAGTTATGGTACTAGGCTACCAGAGTGGCCGAGGACCACTTGCCCGGCCGGGCCAAAAAAAAAAAAAAAAAGACCTTTTAGGTTTATTTTTCTTTGTCTGGAGCCCATGTAATTTCCATTATTTTGCATCGCGCCCCTCCGACGGACCACTTACCCTGTCGTGCCCCTGTCAGCAAGGGGCGCTACTTTCCGCGGTGCCGCTTACTGGACGGCCAGTCCCATTTCACCGGTCCCTGCACGATATCCCCTCATGAGCGGCGTGCATCTTTCCGTCACGTGGTTTTTGTGGCGCTGCCGCAAAAACTGACGGTGTGTGTGTGTGTGTGTGTGTGTGTGTGTGTGTGTGTGAGAGAGAGAGAGAGAGAGAGAGAGAGAGAGAGAGAGAGAGAGAGAGAGAGAGAGANGTGTGTGAGAGAGAGAGAGAGAGAGAGAGAGAGAGAGAGAGAGAGAGAGAGAGAGAGAGAGAGAGAGAGATGAAGTGGCTGCCATGTGCGTAGCCATAGAGGTGCACTGAAAAGATACACCCTACCAGTACGGGCATATGGGAAGTTTTTGTGCTGGTACTTAACAGCTATCCGGTAGGGGCATACTGCAAATCTGGAACGGGTACCAGTAGGGGCATAACAAAAATATTTCAGGCCCAACCGGCACTGGGGTTTTATGGGAAATTTGACGCTTGGTCAGAGGGGTGTGACAGGGTAAATAGGCTGTGGGAGGGGCAAGGCGCAACATGATGGAAATTGCAGGAGCGCCGCACAAATTTTCCCTTTGAATTTTGGTGAAGAATTTCGATGTGACCCTGCAAAAGTTGTTCAGTTTATTTTTCTGCATAACGTGATTTTTTGGGAAATTTTTCGAAATGCCCCTCCGACTCCCATTTGTTTGCGGTATGTCCCTCTGACGGCCGACTTACGTTGTCACGCCAGTCTGACAACGATTGAAGTGTCCGAAAGGCCACTGGCATTGTTTGGGGCCTGAAATATGTTCAATATGCCCCTACTGGTACCGGTTCCAAATTTCCAGTATGCCCCGGTAGTTCCCCCCCCAGGTCCAGGGGATAGGCCTCGAGTGCCACCAATGGCCAGAGGGGCATGCTGGAAAGTTGCACCCCTCACTTACAGGGACCTGCAGGAAACTTCAGAGTCCCCAGGGACACGAAAGGGTAAGTTGGCCGTCGGAGGGGCATACTGCAAATACATGGAAGTAGGAGGGGCGTTTTGAAAAATTTTCCAATTTCTTTTCAGTGTTTTTTTTTTTTGGTTTTTGCGGGGACCTTCTTTGGTCCTTGCATGGCCTGGCCACTCGGGCAAACAAGCTGATCCGGGCGGCCCGGCTGGTAGCCTAGTTCTGGCACCCCTCCCCACCACGTGGGCTGTGTGGATTTTGGCCTGGTACTTGTAGACAAGAAAAATGAACTGTGCAGTGGCCGTTGGAGTTGTGGTTTAAACCACAAGTACACGGCCCCAGCCATGCAGTCCGAAACCTGTCGCCACAAGAAAACGAGGCTGAAACGTCAAACGCAGTTCATAAATTGGATCGGCGGTCGCGTTTTCGTTTCGCGCCTCCAGAATTTGAGGTGTCAGGCCTGCGGCCCAGGTGCCCATGTACTGGTGCTTTAAGAGGCTTTGCTCTTGTGGCTGATGGTGCCGGTTCGATTCCCTCCGTGCACGGATGGAGCTAAGTCATAACTACTTGTATGATGCAGGGAGATACCTCGACTGCATGGAATTTTCAAATGGAACTCGGCAGTGTTCGTTTTTTTGTTTGTGTAGTATTCACTATCTACCAGCCTTGCCAACCGGGTCGCCTCGATTACCTTGGTTGGTTGCCCGGGCGGCCCCGGTGGACAAGGGCCACATAAGATCGCTGTGCATAAAATAAAATTACAAACACCCCCCCCCGCAAAAAAAAAAAAAAAAAAAAAAAAAAAAAAAAAAAACTATGTTGTGAAGAAAAGCAAACTGAACAACGTTAACCTCATTATGATTATTTTTAATTCTTTTTTGGGGCAGCCGTGCAAGTAGTCCTGGGCCAGACTGGTAATCTCAAGCTATCTACTATCTATCAAGGCTACCAGCCGGGCCAGTGGGGTCACCTTGCTTTCTCTTGCGGCCAGGCCGTGAGAGGACCAGGCAAGGTCCCAGCAATTTAAAAAATAATTTTCTTTTCTTTATTCTTTTATTTCTTTATTCTTGTATTTTTTGTTGGCCCGGCCGGGCAAGTGGTCCTGGACCACTCTGGTAGCTTAGCTATCTATACAATATCAATAACAATGTTGGCTGGTGTGCTGGGGCTTCTGCTTTCTGCAGATATCAGACATTCCGTGGCGATTTGGGAGCTATGAGGAATACACTTCGGCGTTCCTCGTGCCATTATTGGAGGAGGTGAGGGCGCAGATCCAGCAAGGTCTGTTGCAGCTCAAAGAACTTCCGCGAAAAGTTATCACAGTTCTCGATGCGCGGTGTGAAGAGCGCTTCTGCAAACTGTCATTTAGCGATGTTGGGCGGTCAGCAATGCTTCAAAAGGACGCAAGGACTGGTGAAATGAGTGAGTCGACTTGGCTGAGGCCGATGGATTTTGCTCTGTTGGCCAGCGAGGAAATTGCACGGATCGGGGACGTGGGGCGTTCGAAGAACGTTTTTCACAAGTTTCTTGTGATTTCTTATGCCCCGGAGTCCCGCGGAGGATTCATTCGCACGGGACAGGCTATTTGCAAGCTCCGACCATCCGACTTTATCTACAAACGCCTTGTCGGCTGTGGCAATTCATCGTCGTCGGCAAAGTCGAACACAGCATGGTGGCTCTTCAACGTAACGACTCTGATCACTGCGTCAAGAGTCTATGCTGCCCTCTCTCAAACGAGGGAAGAGGGGGAGCCTGCGGCAAATTTGATGGAAGAGATTTTATGCCGACCTCCGATGGAAAAATGCTCGAAAGGAGAGCACAAGTTGAGAGAGCCTTGTTCCTCTCCGGCTGAAGGATCGCCTGACAGTGAAGAGAGCGTCATTCTTACGAAAAGTGCACACGATGATGGGGCGCTGAGTCGGGAGTCGACTGAATCTTCTTCGTCTCTAACTGAAGGATCACCTGACACATCACCTGATACCCAAGAGAGCATCGTGCTTACGGAAAGCCCACACGATGACGATGTGCGAAATGATGCACAGAAGCAGGGTTCAAGGAAACTGCCTGCCTCGCTGCACGAAGGAGCATCTCGAATCGCAGAGCCCATCACACTTGTGGAGTGTGTGGGTGATCGGGAGGTGCTGAACGAGTCAGAGGAGCAAGATGCAACGAAGCCGCCTGCTGCCTCTCTAGCTGAAGGATTGTCAAAGAAGCCGCCTGCTTCTCTAGCTGAAGAAGGGTCCTCTGGAGTTGAGGGGACCATCGCTCCTATGAAATGTGTCGAGTGTGAAGAGCTGCTTAATGTCTCACCGAAGCAGGAGTTGATGCAACTGTCTGCCTCTTCGACTGTAGCAGAATCGCGGTGTGTGGAAGAGCACGCGACACTTGTCAAGTGTGGACCCGATGACGCACGGATGCAAGGGTCCATGGAACCGCCTGCCACTGTAACTGGAGCACCGACAGAGATAAAAGAGATGCTGAATGACACAGAGAAGCAGGAGGCCATGAAACTGCCTGCCTTGTCGACTGCAGCAGAATCGCCGGGCATGGCAGAGCAGCTAAAGCTCCTTAAGTGTGAGCCTGATGATGAGTTGCTGAACAACACACAGAAGGGAGAGTCCATGAAACTGCCTCCCACGGTAAGTGAATTGCCGGGCATGGAAGAGCACATAACACTTGTCGAGTCTGGACCCGATGAAGAGTTGGTGGGCATGGAAGAGCACATAACACTTGTTAAGTCTGGACGTGATGAAGAGTTGGTGGGCATGGAAGAGCACATAACACTTATTAAGTCTGGACGTGATGAAGAGTTGGTGGATGCTGACATACAGAAGCAAGAGCGCAGGGAACTGCCTGCCTCTTCGACTGCAGCAGAATCGCCGGGCATGGAAGAGCAGGTAACGCTCGTTAAGTGTGAACGTGATGAAGAGTTGCTGAACAACACAGAGAAGGGAGCGTCCATGGAACAGCCTCCCACGGCAACTGAAGTGTCGACAGAGATCAAAGAGACCGTTGCTCAGACGAATTGTGTATTTGATGATGAGGTGCTGAACAACTCACAGAAGCGGCACATGGAGCCAGAAACTGTATTGCCTGAAGGATCTGATGACATTGCAGAGAGTGTCGCACTTGCCAAACATGTACATCATGGACAGGCAGTGAACGAAGCGTCTCTCACTGAAGGATCATCTGTGGTCGAAGATGGCAGCACTCTGATCGAACGCGTATGTGTTGAGGAGGTGGTGGTCCCGGATGTCTCAGAGAAGCAGGAGTCCCCCGCCACAGAATTTCCTGTTGTGTTATCGGAAGGAGTGACTGGGAATGAAGAGACTGTTACGCTTGTGGAATGCGAATGTGAGGAAATGGTGGCGGATGATGGCTCACAGGCACAGGAGTTGACGAAACGACCTGTCTGTCTAACTGTGGAGGAGAACATCAGTCTTGCGGAGGAGAGCGTCAGTCTTGTGAAGCGTGTATGTGATGAGGATGTCTCAGAGAAGCAGGAGTCCCTCTCCACAGAGCTACCTGCTGTGTTGTCTGAAGGCGTGACTGACAATGAAGAGACTGTTACGCTTGTGGAATGCGTATGTGACGAAATGGTGACGGATGACGACTCACCTGCACAGGAGTTGACGAAATCACCCGTCTCTCTAACTGCGGAGGAGAGCATCAGTCTCGTGAAACGTGTATGTGATGAGGAGGTGTTGAATGACTCACAGAAGCAGGCAATTGTGAAAGTCGTTGCGGATCATTTGGGATGTCTGGGAGATTCTGAGGAGCGCCAAGCGATCAGTCTTATTCAAGGTCCACCAGGAACAGGAAAAACGAAAACGATCGTCACACTGGTCTACGCACTGAGTTTGCTTGGGAACCAAACATTGACTTGCGCGCCAACCAATGCAGCCATTAGCGAGTTAGCGACAAGACTGCTAGATTTAGTTGTGAAGTCAAAGTCGAAAAAGGAAAAGAACTATGGCAGTGACAGCCTCTTTTTGCCCAACGAGGGCGACGAGGGAGAGAAGGACAACGACTCTGGCCCTGTGCGTTCCGAGTCTTCAGCTGTCGACTGCACTCGACCTCCGCTGCGCCTTGCAGACTTAGTGCTTTTCGGGAATATGGACAGGCTTGACCTGGAAGGGTCACTGAGGAAGCTCTTTTTGCCGTTCCGCAAAGACCGAATCAAGATTGCGATCGAGGGTCTGAGTAGTGGGGCCATCTTTTCTTTGTGTCAGAAGTTGATCTCCCTCCTTGAATGGCTCTTAGATCTGGACGGCAGGAAATGGGTCAGCGAGGAGAAACGAAGAGCGCGGAAAGTGTCTACGAAGCGTGGGAGTTATCGCACAAATGCTAACCGCGGTGAACCTGAGGGGGGTTTCTGGTCAGATTCCGACTCGGACGCCGATAATGATCCCGGCATTCAGCTCAGCGAAACGCTGAAGAATGTGGGCTGGACGCTGGATATGCTCATCATGGAAATGCGGACGGTGATAGAGGAACTGCCAGACACGATCGTGGACGCAGAGAGAAGAGCCGCATTGGAATCCATGCAAGGAAAATTCTGGGACGTCAACAGTTATATTCGGGGGTTGTATTGCAACCACATGAAGGATGTTGCAAGGGCGTTCTGCATGCCTCACCAGCTGGGACGGTGTTATCTTCCGTGTGCGTTTGGCTGCACTGGGGAGTGGAAACCGCCTACGGAAGCGGCTCGTGAGATCAAAGCGCGTGAGGAAAGGGGTGTTGTTGCTTCTAATCCAGATGTTATTGTACTGAGCTCCGACTCCGAGGACTCGGAGTCGGAGCCAGAATTGGACTCTGCAGATCTTGCGTTGAAGGCAGATCTCTGTGCATCCTTTGAAGCTGTACTTTGGGAGGTAAGGACCCTTGTCGACATCCAGGAGGAGATAGCGCGAGCCTTGGAAGACAGTAAAGAGGACCTGGACACGATGATACTCAAGGCAGCAAAGGTTGTCCTTTGCACTGTGAGTTCGAGTGGGCGACTGAACCTTGCCTTTTCGCTACCTTTCGAAACTGTGTTGATTGACGAAGCAGCGCAGGTCGTGGAGGCAGAAATGTCGCTCGCTTTGCTCAAGCCTCACACAACGCGACTGATTCTGGTGGGGGACACACAGCAGCTCACAGCA
This sequence comes from Chara braunii, assembly GCA_003427395.1. NCBI lineage: Eukaryota > Viridiplantae > Streptophyta > Charophyceae > Charales > Characeae > Chara > Chara braunii. Next base: position 1,509,362 of record BFEA01000140.1, read on the forward strand.
ACGGTCATATCGCGTCAAGCAGCGAGGTGTGGTTACGCCCGCAGTCTCTTCGAGAGGTTAGAGGAGAATGGCCATCCGAAGCTTCTATTGGATCACCAGTACCGAATGCACCCGGAAATAAGTGTCTTCCCGAGGACTCGTTTCTATCAAGGGAGGGTTGTGGACGGTCAAAATGTGTGTGACCCCTTGTCGTACTCCAAAGGTTTCCAAAAAGCTCTCTACGGTGCCTATGCCTTCATTAATGTCAATGGGGAGGAGAGATCTGGTCTAGGTGGGAGCAAGCTCAACACCAAGGAGGCTAGCGTCGTTTGCCGCATCATCAAGAAACTGGAAGCTTGCTGGAAACAGGACGAAACTCGCAATGAAGCAATACTCGAAATCGGAGTAATCACTCCGTATCGGCAGCAGGTACGACTTCAGAATCTCATCACAATGTCAACCCCTCTTACTCCCCTTGCATTGCGAACATTAGAAAGGATGTCTCTCGTACGACCATGAATAAATACGGGGCAAAAAAAAAAAAAAAAGCAGAAAAATGGGTGAGACTCCTTGAGAGCATTTTGCCAATGCCTCTCATGCTCGATATCCAATATGATCGCCTTTCCCCGAATAGAACACACGTTCTTTTTGTTTTTTTTAAGAACGTACTGAATGAATGGCTGGATGCTGCCTCCTGATTTATACTTCTGTTCGTGGCTGGTCTGCCCCTTTTCCACCGGCCCCTTGGTGCACACAGTCCCACATGGTACTTGCTGACTGGACTAGGGGAGACTGGGACTGGGTACCGCTGACTCAGTGCAGTCGCACTGCTGACTCGGTGCAGTGGGTTTACCACTTGCCCACTTGCCTCTGGTCTGCTGTGGGCAGTCTTCGAAAGGCCACTTCCGGAGCTTCCTGAAGGCTGTGGACTTGGCCTTTCGAAACTGTAGCAGCTACGACCTTGACCTTTCAGGAATGTAGCAGCTACGGCCTTGACCCTTCAGGACTCCTACAGCTACGACCTCTACTACAAACTTTGACCCCTACGCGACAGCTCTACGGTTCACGACCCGACGGACACAGAGGTCTACGACAGACTACTACTGGTTCCGAAAACACAGGTTACGGGTTCAAACACACACAGGGGTACTGTACACAGGTAGTGAGGTCTAGGGATCGAGCCCTGCGATCTACATCCACTACTGCAAAAAGGGTGTTGATCGTTTCGATTTAGCCATTCTGATCTTTGTTCTTTCTTTTTTTCACACATTTACAAAGCGGTTAACCCCCCTTCGCTCCCTCCCTCCCTCCCTCCCTCCCTCCCTCCCTCTCTCTCTGTCTCTTTCTCTCTCTCTCTGTGTGTCTCTCACTCTCTGTCTCAGTCTCTCTCTGTCTCTCTCTCTCTCTCTGTCTCTCTCTGTCTCTCTCTGTCTCTCTTTGTCTCTCTCTTTTGGAGGAGGAGGGGGAGGTGCTGTTGAGCACATGATACCGTCTCAGCTAACCTACCTTGCCTACTGCTGAAGTGAGATTAACCAATCGAGACGAGGCTGTCACTCTCCTACAGCCTGTGCCGCTGCTGGAACCTGTGAAGGAAATCGAGGGGAACTCTAAAGCGCGCTCCTCGAGCCTCACAAATGTCGCATCCTTGGTCACAAATGTCACATCCTTGGTTTGTTAAGTCCAGGTAAACAGAAAATTGGCTGAGGGGAAGAAAAAGGAGTAAGGAAAAAAGGAAAAAAGCCCACCAAATGAACAAAATCTATGTGCAAAAAAGCCCAGCAAATGAACAAAATCTATGTGCAAGTCCTGACTTAATATTCTGGATTTCCAAGCGCCCAACATGTGACTTTTTTTTTATAGCAAAATAAAACATGTGACTTTTCAGCTGCTCAAACTTGCCAAACCCCTTTGTCTTTTTTTTTTTTTTTCCAAATTTGGACCATTTCTCGATTTATATGTGTCATCGTTGTGCAGGGGCCATGCTAATTTTCTGTGTCTGTATCGTTCCAATTTTAACGGATGTTTGGAAGGACAACCCCCCTTCTTTTCTGTTTAACGATCCTGAGTGTGCTCTGTGTGACCCATCCACCCAGGATCTCATTTTCGGACTTGATGCGGTCTGATCAACCCTGAATCTGAATCTGATCTCTTGCCATCGTAGAATCTTGTGAAAAAAGAAAGAAGAGAACAGCAAGGCTAGGTTTCATTCCACTGCTACCGTCTTCGCCCAAGTAGAACAAATTGTCGTTAACGCTGTATCTAGACTGAAAGTTGCCCCGAATACAGGGGCTATATTATAATTAATGACTGTGCAATGTGCATTCTATTCAGGACAACTTTAATTCCATTCCCATTTGCAAGTCCGGTTGAGGAGTTAAAGAGGGCCAGCTCTTGGAAGTGGAACCGGATTACAGCAATGACATCAGGCATGGATAAACATTCTGTATCGCATTTGGACAAATGTGTCCAGATTCATGCATTCAGTCCAATTCTCTTTGCTAGTGGGACCGCGCAGCAGGAGTCATTATGCCTGGTGGAGCCACAAAATGTAGTGCACACTTGTGTCTGATATGTGGGAGCTCTTGGGGATTATTGCCTTGGTTTGTCTCTTTGTTTTGTTTTTTTTGTTGTTGTTTTTTTTTGTTTTTGTTTTTGTTTTTTTTAATTTTTTTGTATTGTTTTTTTGTTTTGTTTTTTTTGTTTTGTTTTTTTGGGAGCTGTTTTCCAGCAGGTTCCGCTTCCCACCAATAGAGAGGAGCCATCCCCGGGCATGCTGACGGTGTGTGCGTCTATCACCACCGGCAGCATGCCCGGAGGATGGTAAGGGGGGTGGGGGTGGGGGGGGGAGTCAAAGTCGCGGAGGCAGGTCTTCTTTTTTTTATTTTGTTCTTTTTTCTCTTTTTTTCATTT
>BFEA01000140.1:1512271-1523491 GCA_003427395.1 Chara braunii
GGGCCGCGCGTTCGTTTGTTTTTTATCGGGGGCGCTGGGTGCAGTTGGTGCCGGAGCAGCTTTATGAATGCGGTCTTTCTTTATTTCTTTTTTTGAAAACGTTTCCTTTTTCTTTTCCTTCTTCTTCTTCTTCTTTATTTTAACTTGTTCGCTGTGATGGTTCCAGGTCCAGTTAATTGAAATGGATCTGCTGTTTGGCGGTAAACAGCAGCCCGGACGGTGTATTCATGTGGAAGTAAAGACTGTTGACGGGTTCCAAGGCCAAGAGAAAGATGTAATCATTGTGACAACTGTCAGAGCCAATGCGAGTGGGGATCTCGGTTTTGTGCGGGATGACCGTCGGCTGAATGTGGCCATCACCCGCGGAAAGTATGCTGTATGGGTTGTCGGGAACGCCGCCACGCTAACCAAGAAGGATGGCACTTGGAGAACGCTCATCAAGGATGCCGAGAGACGGTCGTGCTACGTCGAGGCCGATAAGGATCCAGATCTGAGCGCTGCGATGCTGAAAGCAATTTGACGTGGGTGTCTGTCAATTGTGCCAGCACTTCCAACAGTACCTTTGTGACGCATGGGTGAGAAAAATCTGACTGATGCTGGTAGGTGGTATTCTCTCTCTCTCTCTCTTGCTCACTCGCTCGCTCGCTTTCTCTGCGCTTGTTTTTGTCGAGGGGTCTCTGCAATCCGGCAACCTGTTGTTTTTGTTCAGTTTTGTTTTCATTTCCAAAGCTGGCTGTAAGGCCTGCATGGCCGTACTGTCTTCACCCGAATAGAACGCTTGCCTGGTCGTTGTGGCTGTATCTGGACTGACAGTTGCTCAAGATACGGCTATAATGACCAGGCATTCTATTCGTGTGTAGACGGTTGCGAACTGTAGGAAGAGATGAATGCCATCCTCTTGTCAGTCAGTGCTGTCGGTCCATCTGATGAATGCGATAAATCGCAATATCCCAGTGCGACTGTACGCTAACCGTGTTTGCTGTTTCCTTGTTTTGGGTGCTACGGGACTTGATCCCGTGACCTGTATGTAGTGTGTTTGTGGTGTTTGACTGTTTTTGCGGTTTATTGGGTTTGGACCTTGAACCTGTCGCTTGCTAGTAGTCTTTTCTTCGTAGTCTTAGGCCTTTCAGCCTTGTTGTTTTGTCCTTTTCTGCCCTTCTGGAAACTGGTAGGCCCGTAGGTCTTTCTTTTGTGCGTCCAAGCCTTGGGTCCCCTTAGTCGACGTTTCCATCTAGATGCATGCAGGTAGATTTTGACCGTTTGGCCGTAGATGTTTGCTGTTTGGACGGTCAGATAGGTCTGTAGGTGGCTGCTGTGTTGGAGGTCTTGGGAAGTCGGATGGCGGCCATATCAGGGGCAGGCCAGCTCCATCGGTGACAGAGCTGGGCTCGGCGCCCAAGTGTTGACGAGCGCTTCCTCATATTTGTGTGCTTGTTGGGTTTAGGGTTTGGTCAGCTGCCACTGAAGCTGTACTTTCTGCGGTTCTTCTTCGACTTGGCAGATCTTCATCTTCATCGAGCTTCTGTTCTTCTTCAGCATCCTGGAAGCTGCGCTGCGCTCCCCTGCTGAGTGGAGACTTCATCTGCAGTGGGGTTCTTGAGTGGTGCAGAGAGGGGTGTTGGATTTAGGAGGGTGTGTGGCGATTGGCAGGCTTGATAGGTTGGGTGCTTGCAAGCACCATAGCTAGAGCTTGAGGAAGGAGGAGGAAGACGAAGACTCCCGGGTACTTTGATGAAATCTTGTAAATGATTGGTCCGTGGGTGTTGATAATGCGGTTGGGATCCCGGTGGAAATTTGTGCAGTTGATCGACTTGGGGAGAGACCGATAATTAGAATTGATTTTCATTTCAATTCTATTTTCGGAGTCTGTGTGCTTCCGCTGGTGTATTCTTATCATCCAGTGTGGTGTGGATTTCTCAACTCCAGAGGTCACTTGTCATTGCACATGTGTATGGGAACGTGTGGATGCCATGTTGGATCTCGTTTAAAACAGGCACAAAAAAAAAAAAAGGAAAAGGGGGAAAAAAAAAATGCCCCAAAAAAAAAAAAAAAAAAAAAAAGCGCACCTGCTGGCTGTCCAGATTCGATGGTAATTGAAATTGGTTGGGCTTGAACCACCACCACTTTTCACCTGTCTCTTATACACATCTAGATGTGTATAAGAGACAGGACTTGAACCACCACCACTTTTCACAGTGTTGGGAAAAGTGGGAATATAACTATATAAGCTATACCGCATTCTTTGGGGACAGGGCCCGATGCCCATTTATAAATGTCGTAGGCGGCTGCCGTCTCGTTCTGGCCTCCGAAACTGGCAGGGACCCTTCCCCCTGTGGCCGATGTACGTGAGAAGGTAGTGGTCCTTTAACAGAATTAGCCTTAAAAAAAAAAAAAAAAAAAAAAAAAAAAAAAAAAAAAAAAAAAAAAAAAAAAAAAAAACGGTCGGACATGAGTAAATGAAGGCTTTGTAACGAAATCGTCCAAGCAACGGTAAGAGAGCTCCGGTCAAGAGAAGGGTCGGCCGGGACCACTTGACCAGTCGAGTGGAGGGTGGGGATTAATTAACAGGGCCCCACGGGCCGTAATAGAGGTAAGGTGGCCCGGGATCACTTTGCCCAGGACCACTTTGTGAGAACCCAAATTGTCACCGGTGTTGTAAACTATGTTACCAGAGTGGGCCGGGACCACTTGACTGGCCAGGCCAAAAATGAATTATTAAGATAATAATAATAATGCAAGGGAAATGAGCAATAGCGAGATGACAATAAGCAGATTGCACAATCACATTGAAGGCCAGATGGTATCACAGTGTCCAGAAAGCAGAAATGCACCAATATAACACCAATGAAGATTCGTAACACTGAAAACCAATGTCAATGAAAGCTTGCTCTCGCCACCACCAACATGAGTGTCCAGCCCCTATCTCCCTACTTGGCGCTCGGCGCCCAGCCTACGTCCTACACAGCTACTCTCTGCCTGCTAATTGATAATCCAACTGTTGACGTCAGCAGCCTCCGTAGTACTGGAAGATGTCGCCCATGCAGACCATCGCCAATACCAGGTATGTGCCCTCACATCATCATCATCATCATCCTTCTCTCTCTCTCCCTCGTCTTACTCCCACGTCTTCCCTTTGTACACCCGAAGACCACCCCTGCGCCTCACTGTAGTCCAAGCCCAACCAGGTATGGAGGCTGGGCTATGGCGCTGCCCTCAGCAGCGCCCTGCTCCCTGCACGACTGCACGCGCTAGCACCTCGCCTCTCAGGGCCAGCAGCAGTCCATGGGCGTCCACTCCAGCAGCGCTGCCGCTAGCATATGAGTGCCTGAATGAGGCTCCCGGTGGCGAGCTCTGCCTGGGCCCAGAAGCTTCCTGTAGGCCTTAGGATGCTGCGCTTGTTTTGCAGATACTGGGCATCGTTCGGTTGGGCCTCGCAACTGTCAGTGTATGAGGCTGCGATTCTTGCCCAGGGCCTGCATTCTTGGAAAGGCCCAGAAGGCTGTGGATTGTGCTGCTGCTCGGCCTGCATTTTTCCCGCAACCAACTGGCGCGTCAAAACTGCCTGGATCTCCCAAATACGAAATTGACAGCTGAGGGCCTCTCGTGATTTGTTAAGGCCGCCTTCACTTAGGGCGGGCACATCCGCAGTAGGGGCCCTCTTAGGCCTGCCGAGGACCCAGATCCTCGCATTCCCTCCTCCTTTTCTTCGATAGTCCTCTGAGAAGTTCTTATGTATTAGGCTGCTTCCCCTCTAACTTTCTTTCGTAACTTCAGATGATTTGGGGAGCAGTCTTCATTAATTCCTCTCTTGTGAACCACCGGTCTTCTTGAGGATCAATGTGATGTCTGAACCACACTTTGTATTGCATCTGTGGCTTTGGCGGTCGACCCCTTTCTTGGAGGTTTGGGTACAGGCATCAGCTTGTGCTCGACGATATCATCAATGTCCACGTGTCCATCCATGGTTGAGGGTAGCATTGATCTCCTGGAGGGAAACTGATCAGTGACAGGGAAAGGTGCCAACTTGGAGGCATGTAACACAGGGTAAGTATGCAAGTGTGCAGGAATGCGAATCACGCATGAAGGCCCATCCGGTTGATTCCCTACAATTTCTAAGATTTCCCAGGGCCCAAAGTACTGTGCATTAGTTTGCGTGAAATCCCCAACTCTTGACTTAGTTCAGATGATTCGACCCAGACTCTGTCACCTACCTGAAAGTTTGAGGGCCGTCTATGCTTATTCTCAGATGATATAGCATCCTGAGATTTTCTAATATGTTCAACGGCCTGCTGCAGCATTTATTGTACTTTACAGCAAACTCTATGCTGCCAAGTGCTGCGGTGGGTTGTCTTTCTGGTAGCAGAAAGTCAAGTGCAGATCTGGGCTTCCAACCAAGGTGTAGTTGGTTGGGAGTCATTCCAGTAGTACTGTGCACAACGTTGTTGTACAGGCTGGCGATGAGAGGTAACTTCTCGTCCCCGTCATCCTGACTTGGATTGATATAATGCCGAAGCAGGTGCTGTACTACTCGGTTCATCTGTTCTGCCTGGCCATTGGACTTAGGGTGGTTCCCTGACGTCATTTGTAGTTTAGTGCCCATTTGCTCAGCTGTTGAATGCCACAGCTCGCTGGTAAATCTCACGTCCCTGTCACTGACTATAGACGTAGGTAGACCGAAGTCACGTACCCAGTTATCCATAAAGAGCTTGATGATGTGGTCAGTTCTGGCTGTCTCAGGCATAGCAATTAGTCTTGCGTAGTTAGTAAATCTATCCACAATGACAAATATATGCCTTTTTCCACTCTTGCTGTTCACGAGAGTATCCATGAAATCCATGGACACACTCTGCCCAGGTCCATCAAGGATAGGCAAAGGTTTAGTCAATCCCAAAGGTGTCTGTGTCCATGGTTGTCACGTTGACAAACTTGGCAGGTCTCTACATATTTCTTTGCATCCTGCATCATTGTGGGCCACCAAAACTTTTGTACTAGGTTAGCTGATGTCATATCACTTGTATCCATCGCTTGAGTGCATCAGAGAGCACAGGCTGTGTCTTGATACAACGCAAGGTCTCATGGTCATATCTTACGTAAAAGAATTTGCCTAGGAGATAATGTCTCCAATGGACCAGCGCTCTATATAGGGCATAGAGCTCACGCTCATACGTGGACTTTGCTAGCTTTTGAGACGGCATCTTCTTACTCATATACTCGATCGGTTTCAATTTTTTTCCCTCCTTTTGCTCAAGGGCCGTGCCTATGCCATATTGGTTGGCGTCTGTGGTCACAACGAAGGGCTGTTTAGGATCCGGAAGTTTGAGGACTTCGTAGTGCATTAGCGCATATTTCAAGTTCTTGAAGGCCGTTTCACACTCTTCAGTCCACTCCCAAGGGGTGCCGAGTCGAGTTAGATCTGTTAATGGGGAGGCTATAGTACTATAGTTCTTAACAAACAGACGATAGTAGCTCGTCATCCCCCAAACGATCTGACCTCAGCAACAGTCCGAGGCCTGGGCCAGTCTTGTATGCTGGCCACTTTGGAATCATCCGGCCTCAACCCTTCTGCGAAGATTTCATGACCCGAGTACAAGATCTTGGTGGGACCGAACTCGCATTTTTCCAAGTTTATCTTGTATTGGTTCTGTCTTAGGAGACCTAACACTATTTTCAAGTGCTCAACGTGCTCCTCTACAGTCCTACTAAAGATAAGAATATCGTCGAGGTACACGATGATAAACTTGTCTAAGTACTCATGAAAGATCCTATTCATCGCGTGGTGGAATGTCCCAGGGGCATTGCATAGGCCAAAGGGCATTGCCACAAACTCGAACAGACCGTACCTGGTCTGAAAAGCGGTTTGTGCTGGTCCTGAGGTCTAATAGCAATTTGATGGTATCCGGACTTTAGATCTATCTTAGTAAAGTACCGGCATCCCTGCACTCTATCCAATAGGTCGTCGATGTGGGGTAGGGGTTCACCGTTCTCAACGGTGATGGCATTGAGGCCCCTATAGTCAATGTACATTCTCAAGGTACCTCCCTTCTGAGGAACAAATAAGACTGGCGCACCGTATGGCGAGGTACTAGGCCGAATCCATCCCTTCTCTGTGAGCTCTTTGAGTTGGCGGAAGAGCTCATCCAACTCCGCAGGAGACATCCTATAGATTCGTCCTCTAGGTACCGTACTACATGGGACAACTTCTATTGCATGGATCACCTCCCTTTCTACCACTCCTGAAGGCTCCTAAAAAAGGTCAGGATACTTAGCGACGACTGATTCTATCTCTGGGGGTGATTTTACGGCCTCCCCTTTCTCATAGACAAAGACTAGATACATGCCCTCCTCGCAATTTTGCTTATAGTAATAGAAAGAGGAGGCACACATGCAACCGTAGTTTTCCACTAGACTGCTAGCTTTAAACTTTCGTAGTCTAATGGTCCTACCATTTGGCAGTTCGTCCTTGACATAGTCTTTGACTAACATTTGGTGCTTGTTGGCTAGCATAGAAGCTACAGTTCTGCTAAGCCGCTGCACTTGGTCCCCTAAGCGCAGTCTATCCACACAAGCACGACTGATGGAATTCCGAGTTGAGCCTATGTCTGTGAAGGCACCCACTTTGCGGCCACCTACATCAACCTGTACCACGAAATGTTCACCCTTTGGACCTCTACTTATCATCGCCTAGGAGTCTTTGGGGTCCCTCCCGGACCACTCAGACTGTAACTCCTCTAAGGACTCAGACACATCTCTCGAACAGAGCGTCGATGGGTCTGAATGTGTCTGTGGGGCAATGTTCGGGTGACTAGCCTTGGCGAACGCCTGAAGTGGGGAAGGCAACGTTACCACTTCAGCACGAGTAAGAGCGGCTAACACTCCTACTGCAACGTTTATCTAATTAATGTCACTGCGAACAGTTGCCGGAATCCATTCCTTTTCCTGGATCCCTCTTGAGTAATTCACTTTGTGTCAACTCCCTGAGCATCTGGTTGAGCAGCGTGTCTGAAGGTGTGCAATCCGGCCCACCCCTGTGCCCCAAGTCTACGCCAAACCTGCCAGCCCCTGCACCTTATTTATCCTCGCATGCAACGAGCCTTACACCTGGTTTGATCTGGCTGATGAAGAGGCAGTTTTAGGACAGCCCCCACGGTCCTCAGGAATTCTTTAACGTCGCAATCAGGACGACGATCACAGCTAGAATCAACACCGAGTCCCCACCAGAAATATATGAAGACGGTCTAGAAAGCGTCTGTTAAAAGGGCGTCATGCCCTGCATGACCTCTATTGCGCAGCAGTAGAACCAAGGACTTGCGGCAAAGCATGCGTGTACTGGTCCCAGCGGGTTGGCATGGTGACTGTGACCCGAGTGCTTCGTCCAGGGCCCTTCAGAGGCTTCGCCCATCTCCCACCAGCTTGCTGCCCAGGAAGAATGTCGACTCTCAAGGTTGAGCGCTTGCGACACCTCACATTGAGAGGACTCTCTAGACAGAACTCACTTCCTCACGGCAAGAAGTAATGAAGAGGGTAGATAAGCAAGAGAGCAATGTACCTCATAATGCTGCCCCCAACCACAGATTTCTCACCGGCAACCTGATGTGCATTTATGAAGACCGGTCTTTGCCTCGGCACCACATCAGCGAGCTCTCATCATCCAGCGTACACCCCTAATGTCACCACATAGCTTCCTGGCGCGCCCACACGACCCTGGGCTGCCTAACATTCATCGCCCAAGCCTTATCACTGCCCCACACCTCATGCGAAGCACCGAACAGCTATCGCGAAGAACCAATGAAGCGCAGTTCGAACCAGCTCCGATACCAAATTGCAAGGAAAATGAGCAATAGGGACATGACAATAAGAGCAGATTGCGCAATCACATTGAAGGCCAGATAGTATCACAGTGTCCAGAAAGCAGAAATGCACCTGGTCCAATATAACACCAATGAAGAATCGTAACGCTGGCACTGAAAACCAATGTCAATGAGAGCTTGCTCTCGCCACCACCAACACGAGTGTCCAGCCCCTATCTCCCTACTTGGCGCTTGGCGCCCAGCCTACTTCCTACACAGCTACTCTCTGCCTGCTAATTGACAATGCAACTGTTGACGTCAGCAGCCTTCGTAGTAGTTGAAGATGTCGCCCATGCAGACCATCGCCAATACCAGGTATGTTCCCTCTCATCATCATCATCATCATCATCATCATCATCATCATCCTTCTCTCTCTCTCCCTCGTCTTACTCCCACGTCTTCCCTTTGTACGCCCGAAGACGACCCCTGCGCCTCACTGTAGTCCAAGCCCAACCAGGTATGGAGGCTGGGCTATGGCGCTGCCCTCAGCAGCGCCCTGCTCCCTGCACGACCGCACGCGCTAGCACCTCGTCTCTCAGCGCCAACAGCAGCCCATGAGCGTCCGCTCCAGCAGCGCTGCCGCTAGCATGCGAGTGCCTGAATGAGGCTCCCGGTGGCGAGCTCTTTCCTATAGGATAGAGCCTCTTGACTTCGCAGCCTGGCAGGACTGGCCTGGGCCCAGAAGCTTCCGGTAGGCCCCAGGATGCTGCGCTTGTGTTGCAGCTACTGGGCCTCTTTCGGTTGGGCCTCGCGACTGTCAGTGTATGAGTCTGCAATTCTCGCCCAGGGCCTGCATTCTTGGAAAGGCCCAGAAGGCCGTGGATTGTGCTGCTGCTCGGCCTGCATTTTTCCCTCGACCAACTGGCGCGTCAAAACTGCCTGGATCCCCCAAATACGAAATTGACAGCTGAGGGCCTCTCGTGATTTGTTAGGCCCGCCTTCACTTAGGGCGGGCACATCTGCAGTAGGGGCCCTCTTAGCCCTGCCGAGGACCCAGATCCTCGCAATAATAAAAAAAGATTTGTTTAATAAGTAATAATAACGTTAATTTTATTTATTATTTATTATTTGTCAAAGAATTTTGGTCCGACCATGAGGCAAAAGTTGTTCAGTGTATTTTTCTGCACAACTTTTTTTTTTCACATTTTTTTTATTTTTTTTTATTTTTGTTTTTACAGGGACATTTGGTGGTCCTTGCCCGGCTGGGCGCCCCGGTCAAACAAGGTCCTTTTTTTTTTTTTTTTTTAATGAGAAAACCAGCCAGTCCTACTAGGGGGGTTGATATGAGCAGCCTCCCCTAGTAGCCATCCCGGGTTAATTGTCCCGGGTTGTTCTATCTAGTGGTGGGGGTATGAACACTGATCCCATTATGATATCCTTTCTCCGCCGCCCCAAACTCACTGATCAGCTTGCATGGGAAGACTAGACTGATCTCATTATGATATCCTACACCCACCGGCCCCCACCCCCCCCCAAAAAAAAGAAAAAAAGAAAAAAAAAAGCAGTGGACTGAAAGCAGAGTTGAGAAGACACAGATCACTCCAATACAAGAACATGATGGTAGATGAGTCCTTGACCACAACTTTGAGCTGGATCTAGACTGAAAGTTGCCCCAAATGCAGCGCGATAATGCCTCTGGTGTATCTAACCAGTGGGTGCGACTGCCTACCCTACATCCTATTCTAGCCTGTCTTATTCGTCCACCATGCCACTGAGCTGTCCCCCGTTTCTGCTAGTGACCCCTTGTCGAGTCTTAACCATAGCCCCAAATGTTGGAGCCCTCAGCGCGAACTGCGAGGTAAGTAGCCGCCGACCTTTCCAATGGCCATGGTTACCTCCCAAGGACCTCCAATTTGCCTAATCCGCTATGGCGTCTGTCTTCTTCCTTGGTGCCTATCGATATGACAATGGTGGAGTGAACTCTAGTTCCCCTTCTTCATACAGGCTTGACTTCGCTGCCGCAACTCAGTAGCCATCTGCATCTGAATTCCCTTCGACTTGCTCACCATGACTTGTACACATGGCTGATAACCTACCCGGTGCAGACAAAGGTAGCGTCTCCCCCTCTCTCATCTGGTCGCATGTGGAATCTGGATTCAAGAATTTCAAATTCCGGTTTGTATTCCAAGTTTCAATGGTTATGGGTGCGTAGCAACAGAGCTAGGCCCGTCTGTTGGTTAAAGCGTTTGTAAACCTTGACGGTCGCATTGCATTTTCTTTTTCTTTTTTTTTTCTTTCTTTTTTTTTTTTTTTTTTTTTGACCTCTTTTTTTTTTTTTAAAGGGCCAACATCAGTCTGTTTGTTGTTCGATAGCGTCTAAACCACCAGCAGTTAACCCAGACCTGTTTTGAGTATCCGAAAAATGCATTTTGGCGAGCCTGAACATGAGCGGGGGGTTTACTGACCTCCTTGTGCTGGGCCTGCTGCAAGCTGATGGAACGAAAAGCAGAGTAGGTTTTTCTTTTCAATTTTGTATCTACTATCTCGTTTTTTATTTTTTTTTTAACTCTGTTTTCACTCACGTGGCACGCCTGTCAGGCTGAAGGAAAAGACGAAAAGATCAGAACGTATGAAACAGGAAGGAAGAGGCATGTGTTCTATATGAAATTCTGTGTATCATGCCAGTAATGCCCGTGGTCTGTATCATCGTGCGTTCAACGAGAGGGAGGGAATCACACGCGAGCATCTAGTTTTTTGTATCCTGCTTGTCTTATCAGTCGGAGTGGTGACCGGGAATCGATTTGGCATGCCAGTGGTGATGCAGGTAGTGTGCGAAATGGTGTATTACATCTGGGTGCCGTTTTGCGGAGGCGGATTCTCCCTTGCGCATCAAGNGTGTGCGAAATGGTGTATTACATCTGGGTGCCGTTTTGCGGAGGCGGATTCTCCCTTGCGCATCAAGTGTTGGGGAAATGCCAGCGCGCCGCTTTTTCTCATTCGGGGCCAGTGTACCCCTCCCTGAGCCTGACAAATTTTCGGATCAGCTTGATTTCGATTGTCAAGATTGCCTGGGCGACGTACTGGATGGAGGGCTTAAAGAAAGATTTGAATCACTCGCGCTCCAATTTGCACATAGAGAACTCGTCGTCGAATTCGGGGCTTCATTGGTATCTCCTGCGAAGTGTGACCTCACAACAACCTGGTAATTATATCTGTATCCGGGGCAACTTTGAGTCCAAATACAGCTATATAATGATCTGAATCATCTGATTCAATTTTGCATAGCGAACTCGTTGTCCGTAGCGGGGATCTCCTTGTCTTATCTTATCCATTTTTATCGTTTTTTTTTTTCTTAATTCATTTTTTTTTATCTGATCGCTGCGGGGGCATAGAGAACTCTTTATGGTAATGCTTGCCCTTATAGGCGGGTTTG
>BFEA01000140.1:1595464-1623448 GCA_003427395.1 Chara braunii
ATAAATACTAATAATAAAAATAAATAAAAAGAAAAAGAAAATTAAATTTAGTGAGTGCGCGAGCATGTTTTCGACACCGCCACCTTTGACGATTTTTTTTTTTTTTTTGGCATAGCTAAATGCCCTGAAAATTGACAGATGTGTACTTCACATAATACAAAACCCATTAAAAAGTTTCAAAAAATAATAAAATTGTTTAGACCGCGAACTAAAGTGAAAACAAAAAGTAAAAAGTGAAAAAATACGTGGGCGAGCACGTTTTGACACCGCCATCTTTGGCGATTTTTAATTCTTATTTGGCTTAGCCAAATGACTTGAAACTTTACAAGCGTGTACCTCATGTCATACAGAACTTACGAAACAAAATTCAGAAAAAAAATATATTTTTTGGCCCCAAAATAATTTTTGGCGGGGGCCGAACGCTGTCGGGTTCAGACCCTGAACGCCCGTACGTACGAAGATCTGCCCGAGGACCTCCGTACGTATGGGCTGGTGAACCTATCTATCTATCTATCTATCTATCTATCTATAGGGTTGACGGCGTTCGGGACGGGCCGAACGCCCGAACGTACGGGACTCCTTCAGAAGGCGTTCGGCCGTTCGGGCCGAACACGGACTTAAAAAAAAAAAAGTTTTCAAAAAATTCCAAAAACACACAATGTTATAAAAAAAAATAAACTAAACAACATTTTCCTGGGCACTACATCCAAATTCTTTACCAAATTTGAATTAAAAATCAAATACAAAAAATAAACACTATGATAAAAAAAAAACAAAAAACAAAGAGAATTAAAATGAGTGAGTGTGCCAACACCTTTTCGACACCGCCATCTTTACCGATGTTTAATTATTGTTTAGCATTGACAAATGCCCTGAAAATTTACGGATATGTAGTTTACATAATCAATAACTCATTAAAAAGTTTTCACAAAATAATAAATTTTTTTAGGCCCCGAAATGAGTGAGCGGGCGAGCACGTTTTGACACCCCCATCTTTGACGATTTTTAATGTTTTTTTGGATTAGCAGAATGGCTTTAAAATTTATAAGCATGTAGGTTACGTCATAGATAACTCGCAAAAAAACATTCAGAAAAAAAAACGTATTTTTAGGCCCCAAACAAAGTTTTGGCGGGGGCCGAACCTGGAGGTGTTCGGCCCCCGAACGGAACCCCGAACGTTCGGGGGCCAGCCCCGGGGCCCCCGAATGTTCGGTCAGCTAACTATATATATATATATATGCAGGGTGACCAGCCCGTACGTACGGAGGTCCCCGGGCTGACCTCCGTATGTACGGGCGTTCGGGGTCCCGTATGGGGTTCAAACTTGACGGCGTTTGACCCCCGCCAAAAATTATTTCGGGGCCTAAATTTTTTTTTTTTTTTCTAACTGTTTTTTTGTGAGTTCTCTATGACGTGAGGTACCTGCCTATAATGTTAAAAGTCATTTGGCTCAGACAAATTGGAATTAAAAATTTCCAAAGATGGTGGTGTGAAAACGTGCTCGCCCACGTTTTTTTTCACTTTTTACTTTTTGTTTTCACTTTAGTTCGGGGCCTTAACAATTTTATTATTTTTAAAAACTTTTTAGTGGCTTTTGCATGATGTGAAGTACACATTTGTAAATTTTCAGGGCATTTAGCTATGTTTCCGTACTCTCTGAGGTTGTGGTTTCTGGATGTAGAGCCACCTGAACCCTGCAAGTTCTGAACACTTTCATCCAAGACTCATAACACGGAAGTCAACCATAGCACAAAACTCCTCCCATAAAGTAGGAAGGTAGGGCCTGGAGAAAATCCCTCGTCTCAGATGTCGAAACTCTGACGGTTCAGTCACTGTATCGTAATCGATCGTTGCAGGAGAGATATACCTCTTGGCCAGATCTACCAAGTCTCCCCAGCAAGAGCCGTCTATGAGAGTGAAAGGTACTAGCGGCTTGGGGTATTCTGAGTAAAGCTTTGGCCCGAAACTACGAATCAGCTTGGTACCACTCTCATCGAGTTCTTTCTTTCTCTCCTTAAGGTACCTGGCTGCTGAGATCCAGACTGAGTCAAAGGGTTCATGAGTCTCTTTGCCTTTCTTCACGTAAGACCTCAGATCACGAATAGTGTCATCTGCGAAGCTAGTGAGAACAACAAAGATCGACAAATCTTCCTGTCTGACGCCGACTACACTTACATACTGATAACGAAAAGCCTCTTTGATGGTTATCTGATTGAGGCTGGCCAAAACTGACCCACTGACGGGGAACGACAAAATTGAACTCATATGTGCGGAACGTAGTTTAAATATTGGTTGAGTGCTGGTTGAATGTCGTTTGAACGCTGATTGTGGACCGATTGAATGCCAGTTAAATGCTGATTTTCTGGGTTCCAATCATTTGGCACCAAAACACTGACTAAACTGTAGTTTACTGAGAGGTGTTTGACAATCAGAGATACCTGTAAGATCACAGATTGTCGGGCAACGTTTTGCTATTTGGAATACAAGTGTAGCTTCAAGAGGTAAAGTTTGGGGACCTTAGTACTCACTCGAGCCTCGCTCTAGCCTGCACAGTTTCTAATAAAGATCCAGTACTGTGCAATTTGCCTTTATAGTCATAGAAATAAAGTACGTACTCGATAAGTTTTCTCTCACCAACCATCTGAACTGTATGCTCTCTTTGGGTTCGCTGCTGCAACTTCATATCCAAGTACGCCTCTTCTTCCCCTTCCTCTTTCTTATCTCTTTTCGATATGCACTTTACCACCAGGACCTCATCACCCCTCATGCTTCCCCACAACCAAGATGCCAACGATGAATAGAAACAGATTGCACGTGATCCTGATGGGTTTTGTTGATTGGAGAAGATAAACAGTTTTCCGGCTCAAACCATTTATGCCTAGTTCTCTTTGACTGTTGAGGATCCTAGGCGGGTCAGGCCGTCACCTTCACTTCCGACACCAAATTATGATTACCCCTCACCCATGGTTTTGCTAGATGATAATTGAGGGGCGACACAGATTTGCATCCTAGGGCGACCCTACTTCACAAAATTCAAAGGGGAATGTTGTGTTGGAGATCATCCAACTTCTGCCCTGGATGACAATTTACTAATTTCGGCTATGGAGGGTTCATAATGGTTAGCCCGTGATTAGAGCATGTAATTGCAATCTGCTGCTAAATTAGGGGCTAACTGGCCATAGCTGATTTAAGCTAAAGGTTAGTAGCGGACCACTTACTACTTGGCTTAGCCAAGGATTGTCGTACTCGTACGATGAGCAGAATAAGCTGTCAAGTTACGAGAGTTTTAGCATTATGCACCGACTAGTGGCCGACCTACCCCACGACAAGTCACATTCCTTGTGAACCTCATCCAGGTGAAACGCCAAACAGTCTTCCAACATAGCGGACAGACTTTGCCAGGACGGCCAGGCGGACACCACTTATAGCGAGAGCCTCTCGAGCAGTGTATCTTACATCTAGGCAAGAAAAAAAATCTCACACGAGCAATACACAACGTTCCTGTAATAAGGAACTTCGTCAGAGTGGGGTACTTCGATGTTGACAACAATAAGCCTCACGCGATTATGAGCGAAAACACACAGCGTCCTTTTCACCAGTACGAAAGGAATATTGTCTGGTTAGTCTTTTAGAAATCTTTTCTACTCGAGCGCTGAGTTTTCACGCTATCTACAAGGATGGCCCGAAGTGTATGTGATCCGTCAAACTTTACTTACACTGGAACTTTTCGCTCACCAGGTTTCTCACATAACTGCAAACCCAACTGGAACGGTTCAAACGAATAGCGCACAAAATACTTGTTGATGGCCATGATGCAGACCCATCTCGAGTAGTCACACACAGATCTCACCAGTCCTCTGAATTGGACGATACACTGGGTGAGGGTCTTCCGAGACTGGCCAGGAGTATACCCTTCTTAATAGACAACAAAAATTGTTGAACGATCAGTAACTGACTGAACTTGAAAGTGACTTCTCATAATTAGACAAGTATTCAATTTTATAATTACCCTTCAAGTAAGCACAGTCATAGCACTCATCTACTCACAAAAGAAGCCTCTTAACGTTGTCAAGGGGGTATGGCACACCCTTTTCCCATTGGCCACCAGTTCAGTAAAGTGTCTCAAGGAAATTTACACAGTACTAACTTAATCCATGAACCCGGGTTACGACCTCGATCAATCCCCATTAACGAGGTACTTGACCAAAAGGTACACCACTATTTTCAGTAACCTTTGCTTGCCCATCAGAATAGGAAATCGAAAAATAGAAATAATAGTCGACTCATTTATCATGCAATCTTCAATTTTCACTCGAGTTTATACCCATTGCCCCTTCACCACTACTTTACACCCTCCCACTTGCTGCCTGAAGGTCATTAGGCATGTGCTTAGTTAGCGTTCCCCAGCCAAGGAGTGCTACTCAGTTCACCAGGATTGATCCAGTAGGCTAGATCAC
Organism: Chara braunii; assembly: GCA_003427395.1. Taxonomy (NCBI): domain Eukaryota; kingdom Viridiplantae; phylum Streptophyta; class Charophyceae; order Charales; family Characeae; genus Chara; species Chara braunii. The sequence continues at coordinate 1,599,922 of BFEA01000140.1, forward strand.
AAATATAGTACATGAGCAATACAGCAACAACATCACACGAGAAAGCATTAGGTAAAAGGGCGAGAGTTGAGCCCACTGCACCGGCTGGTTCGACCATGTACGCCAACCAACTGTTGAACTAATCCACCTTTTAAAGGGAATCATACTTTATCCGTCACACTGAATCAAACGTCTGAACTCGAGGCTGGATGGCAAGATCTTACCTTATCAATATTGATGCATAAAGGCTAGATCCCAGTGACGAATACCACTAAGTTCGAGCTCAACACTTCGTTCTAAGACTGCAGGGTTACTTGCTCGTGACAATCTGTCAATGAACTTGGGCCAGCATTCGCATTACCCTATATAGGTGACACCTGGTAGCACAACCAAAATAGACGCGTTATCGGTAGAGATAGCATAAAAGTGATTGATCAGAGCTCAACCCACGATACCGACTCGAATGTCACCTTACTAGTTTCATGTGATTTACCCTTCCCTTTCGTGAGGGTGAAAAAGATAAAACAACACTCATGATTCAGTAGAAGCCAGAAGTTTAATACGGTCGACACCATTCACGCCTACACGCAGCGCCTAAAAGATGGAAATTTGGTTTTCTCTCCCAAGTGCGTGTTGATGGTAACTAGTTGGCTCGTTCTCTCCCGTCTCGTCACACATGAGTCGAGTTAGCGTGCGCAGGCAAAGTAGACTAAGTCCGTGAATCAGATGACGTCATCCCATACAAACGCGCTCAGCACATCGTGAGAAGCAAACCTCTATCAGAAGCAATGAGCTTTCGGTAGGAGAAATGTGAAAAACTTTGCATCTTCGCGGGAGCCCGTAAGCCTCACACACTCATTGGTCAGAGCTGGAGTCGTACATTTGATTTAAATAGCAAACTCAATAACCTTGAAAACCCGAGAAGACCCTGCCATCTGACCCCTCTTTTTCAAGTCATGTACAGGGCTTGATCCCTGTCGATGCCCCGTCCTCGCGAATCTCGTCAAGGCAGCAGGAGATAACGCAGACCCACGTAAGAAACTAGAGCGTGAAGTAGCACTCTCGTTGCCTCGACGACCAACGACTATTAGAGATAGGCGAAGTCGCTACAGACACGCAAGTAGGAAGCTCCCGACGGAGGAGACGTCAACAGAAAGTGTGCAGACTTCATCTGCGACGTCAGCAAGAAGCCACCAACTCCCTTTCTACCCCAGTGCGTGTCAAGCACAAGCATTCCCTTTGCGCTTGGCATGACCGTCAGAAGCTGACGTCAACAACAAATGTCGTCTCCCTCATTATCTCTCGCAGTGCCTCAACTCACATGATCGTGGCGAAGCCAACCACATTACCCCCATATGTAGAAGCATTACATCCAGCTAGTTCGGGATAACCATACAGATGTCTGATCTCGTCCCTAACACGCTCGCCTCCTCACACTGTGTCCCAATACGTTGACGTCAACTCACCTCTCATCCTAGCTTTTCTCCTCTCGTTTGTCGCACCAGTCAGGCAAGTGGCGCCCATCTCGCGCGGTCATATGTCCTCATAAGTGGCTGACGTCCATCTCAACTAGACCACCTCTCTTTTCTCGCTCTTCCCGCCGATGCAATATTTCTTCTTCAACCTCACACGGACCATCCCCACCCACGTTGACCTTTGATCCTCTCTTCTAACTCTCGCGTGACACTGCTCCGTGCGTACCATTTTCTGACAACTACTTCGCCCCCGCCAGTTCTGTCCGTCCTCCCCCAGTTGGCCTCCATGTCTCTTGGCCTAGTGATGTGACTCCTCCGTTGCCGTGAGTTGGCCTCTAGGCCACTCTCCACTGGTTCCGCAGAAGGGTGGTGCCGTCATCACTAGTCCAGTCCATGCCAGGACTGGGTTTCCGCGCCCATGTGACTGGCATCGCTCTCAGCCTCCGTGTCGAGGTCCAAATGTTGTTGTTCCCTTTCTTCAGTATCCGTGGACGTCTCTCCTTCTAGGTACGAACTGATGACCTTGGTCTGCGCTCATTTCCTCCTCTTTTCCCCCTTCTACGTTTACCTTCAGCTTCGCCTCCTGCCTACCGTAACTGTAGTCCAGTACGGCCGTCACTGTAGGCCCTTCACCAGTCATTCATTCCCACCTCCAAAGAAAATGGAGGCACCTTGGCCTATAGCCATATAACCCACTGCTTCGTACCATAGCCGCTCCCCCCTTCGGTTGGCCTGCATGCCAGTACCAGGCCACAAAAGTCCGAGAAACCATAGAAGTGTGAGAAGCCTCAAAAGTCTGAGAAGCCTCAAAAGTCTGGAAAGCCGCAAAAGTTTGGGTAGCCGCCGAAGTCTGGGACAAAAGCGGTCGAACACTCAGCGCAAGCACACACAAGTTGCCTCACGCTCACGCCGCAACACAACCTTCCCCCAGTTCGCCAGCAGATAGCGTGACACGATGGCTTATGCTTAAGCAACCAGATGATCATCTCCCTCTTTTTTTTATAGGGTTGCTACCTACTGCGACCCCTCCGCTCAAAACGAGGGATTCAAATAAACTCTCTGAATCCTGTCTTTTTGTAATTACTACTTCATAAATTAATAAAATAGGATAAAACAAGAGGCAGAACATCAACGGTCATAGCACCAGTCCCCGTATGGAGTGACCGCAGGTCTACTCGACAGTCCCATAACGGTTTAGTGACAGGTGTTTCCCTCCCTTCAAAATTCGCCGCTGGCCTTACCTTTGATGGGTACCCGAGTCCGATGGCAAGGAGGGGCCCTATAACCTCCCATGGGGGGTGATAAGCCTCCTACCAAAGTGGTCGCGGGTCACCCCTGTTTTAGGGTCACCGCACGGCGCTTAACTGGACAGTTCAGCCACAGGACGATATGTGAAGGGTTGGGCCAGATTAGGTCACAGACCACAACTGAGCTCGAAATTTGAACCGTTGGCCTTCTCACGGAAAGACAGGCCGAAAAGACCTGAATAAAATAATAACGATAGTAATAACAATAATAATAATAATGCTAGGCTACCAGAGTGGCCCTGGGTCACTTGCCCGGCCGGGCCAAAACAATTAAAATATATATATATATTTAAAATTTATTTTTTATTCTAAATTTGGTGAAGAATTTCGATGTGACTCTGAGGCAAATGTTCTTCAGTTTATTTTTCTGCATAACAGAGTTTTTTTTCGGTTTTTTCAGTTTTTTTTTTTTTTTTTTTTTTTTTGCTGGGACCTTCCCTGGTCCTTACACAGGCCGGCCACCCAGGACCCGGGCGGCCCGGCTGGTAGCCTAGTAATAATTGTTATAATAATAATAGCAGAAGGGAAAAACGAGGAAAAGGGGAAAGCACAGCGTCACTACCGCTCGTACCACTAAACCGCCCTTGATGAAAATGATGATCCAGATCAGGGCACGGGTCTGTCGTGCAGCCTCTCCCATTTTTCGTTTCCTTTTTCTTTTTCTTTCTTTAACTCTCCTCTATTCGACTGTGATGGCAGCCCATGCATCTAACCCACAGCCAAGCCAAAAGGGCATCTAGCGCGCGACAGAAAAGACAGCACCACTCTCTCTGGCTTCGCGTCCCTGGACGACTGCAACCACTGACCAGCAGAGCCCCACAGTCCAGCGAAACTCCGAGCCTGAATGGGTCGATGGTGAGTTTACAGAGGAGCTGACAAGCCTGGTACTTTACGGGTCGGAGAACAGTCCCTGTGGGGCTTTCCTCTCAGTTCCTTCCTCGCTTAGACAATAACAGGTAACACACCGTATGCTTCCCGTAACTTGATTTAGGGAAAGCCCCCGCAGGCACCATTCAGGTCTTTTCACCACCTCGTCTCTGAGTGGACATTGACCACTCCATCTTGAGCACCGTCCCTGCCAGGGGTCTGTAGGCTAGGAAGCTTCACGTGCTACAGGGTCAGTGAGCAGACTCCTGACGCTCTGCAGAAGTAGTGCTTAGTACACAACCGAAAGCACGTGAGCAGGCTCTTGGTATGCAACGAAGGGTCGGGACACCGCGCCCTCCGACAACGTACGGAGGTCCCTTGGTCGACCTCCGTCCGTACGGGCGTTCGGGGTCCCGTACGGGGTCCGAACCTGACGGCATTTGGCCCCTACCAAAACTTATTTCGGGGCCTTAAAATACATTTTTGTTTCTGATTTGTTTTTTTGTCATTTCTATATGACGTGAGGTATATGCCTATAAAGTTTCAAGTCATTTGGCTGAGCCAAATAAGAATTAAAAATCGCCAAAGATAGCGGTGTCAAAACATATTCGCCCACATTGTTTTTCATTTTTTAGCTTTTGTTTTCATTTTAGTTCGGGGTCCAAAAAAAATTATTATTTTTTGAAAATATTTTAGTGGGTTCGGCATTATGTAAAGTACACATCTGTAAATTTTCAGTCCAAATGAATTGTTATTTTTATTATTAGTATTTGTTGTTCGTATTTTATTTTATTTTAAATTTGATAAGGAATTATGATGTAATGCTCGAGCAAGTCTTGTTTAATTTATTTTTCTTCATAATTTATTATTATTATTATTATTATTATTATTATTATTATTATTATTATTATTATTTTTTTGTCCGCGTTCAGCCCGAACGGCCGAACGCATCCCCAAGGGGTCCCATACGTTCGGACGTTCGTGTTTGGGCATTCAGCCCGTCCGGAACGCCGGTTACCCTATATACGGCCGAACGCATCCCCAAGGGGTCCCATACGTATACAGGGTAACCGGCGTTCAGGACGGGCCGAACGCCCAAACCCGAACGTCCGAACGTATGGGACCCCTTGGGGATGCGTTCGGCCGTTCGGGCCAAACACAGATCCAAAAAAAAAAAAAAAAAAAAAAAAACACTGGGCTACCAGACCCGCACGGGCCCGGGGAAAGTAAAAAAAATAGTCAAAACTTCTTTTTTTTTTTTTCTAATCATGGGGCATTTTTGCGCTCTCCGAGAGGAACCCAAATCCGGTCTTTTTTTTTTTTTTGGTTCAAGTCGTTTTGGAGGGTTGGGGGGGGGGGGGGGAAGGGTCTTAAAGGGGCTTGAAAGGGGATGAAAGGCCTTTAAAGGGGGCGATATGATTTTTCTTACATTATTTTATTTTTATTTAAAATTCTGTGGAGATTTTGGAAGTGACCCTCAGCCAAAAGTTGTTTGGTTCTATATTCTGCACAACGTACTTTTTTTTCAAAAGTTTTGATTTTTTTATTTTTTTTTTGGGGATATGAGCCCTGGCCCCTCCCGGCCCAGTTGCCCGGCCGGGCGTCCCGGGCACGTCCCGTGCCAGCTTTGGGGACTCGGGCGGCACGGCCGGTAGCCCAGAAAAAACATCAAAAACATCTAAAAAAAATATATATTATGAAAAAAAATATATTAAGCAAGATTTGCCTGAGCATTACATCCAAATTCCTTACCAAATTTTAAATAAAAATAAAATACAAAAAATAATACTAATAATAAAAATTAAAAAAAAAAATAGCGAGTGCGCCAGCATGTTTTCGACACCGCCATTTTTGAAGATTTTTCATTTTCTTTTGGCATAGCTAAATCCTGAGAATTTACAGATGTGTACTTCACATAATGCAAAACCCACTAAAAAAGTTTCAAAAAATAATAAAATTGTTTAGAGAACTTTAGACCCTGAACTAAAGTGAAAACGCAATTTTTAATTCTTATTTGGCTAAGCCAAATGACTTGAAAATTTATGAGCATATACCTCATGTCGTAGAGAACTCACAAAAAACAATTCAGAAAAAAAACGTTATTTTTAGGCCCCGAAATCATTTTTGGCGGGGGCCGAACGCCGTCAAGTTCGGACCCCGTACGGGACCCCGAACGCTCGTACGTACGGAGGTCTGCCCGGGGACCTCCGTACGTACGGGCTGGTGACCCTGTATATATATACTTTTAATTTAATTTTTTATTTTGGAACTGATAAATAATTTTGATGCGACCCTAAGGCAAAAGTTGTTCAGATTTGGTTTTTGCTTATTATAGTTTTTTTTTTTTTTTTCTTTTTTTTTTTTTTTTTTTTTTTCGGTTGGGGCCTTCTTTTGTCCTTGCACTGTCGGACCGCCCGAGAAAACAGGGAGACCCGGCCAGCTCAGCTAGTAGCCTATATATTTATTTATTTTTTATTTTTTATATTCACGGGCCCTTGCACGACCAGGCCGCCCAGGAAAACATAGTGACCCAGGCGGCCTGGCTGGTAGCCCAGGTGCACAAGTCATAATAAAAAAAAATACTACACTAAAAACAATACTCATATTCATGATTAAAACCATGTTTTTATTTTTTTCAAACTTTGCACCATCATATGTATTTAAGATAATTAATCTTTCGTTTTTACAGTATTATTAAAATATAAAATTATAAACTATAATTTCAAGTCACTTTTATCAATAATAAAAATTCTTATAAATTTATGTTCATATTCAAGCTACGAGCCAAAACGCCCGTGCCACATTTTTTTCCCAGGCAACCTTGCCATGCAATGACAAAAAAAAAAAAAATCCAATATGTGAAGTTAAAAGGAGACAGATAGACTGACTCGGATGAAATACACAACCTTGCAGACTCACGACGCACACTGTATAAGAAACCAATATCGAAACTGCTCTCAAAGAATACAGCAGTAAGGAACCGTGAGCAAAATAATCATAGCAGAGATATGAACCCCCCCCTCACAGCGAAATAGGAGAGAAATCCCTGTATAGTGGAGTACCTGACAATCCTTAACTAGATTCGGCTGTAGCCAGGCACAGCCTCATCATGGGGACTCGAGATGGTTGGAGAGGCTATAGTACTAAGTTATATACTTGTAAGCTACATTCCCCTTCCATGGATTTAGGCTCGTAAAACCGTCGCCATTAAGTGCTACGTCAGCGGGTGCTTTCCCGAAATACTACCACTGCGACAACATGTTTCATCATTCTTAACTTCCGTCTGGACAGATAAGCACATGTAAGTCAATGATCCTTGTTTTTTTATGTTCTTCCTAAATCCCCATAGGATAATAAACGTGGAAATGCCTTATGAATGTCTATCGGAGAAGTTTGATACTTTCCTCGTTTTTAATTTTTTGTTTTTTTTTAACTGGCTCGTCCGAACCGTCAGCGAAGACCCCTTTAACCCCGTGATTATAGGCATAATATTTAACCGAAAAATCCTTGCACCAATCATCAATACATGATCCTTATTCATGCTTCGAATACTGGTCCCACCTTACCCGCATCGTCGCCTCCAAAAGATGGAAAATTTCATCTATCTAAGCCGTCTATTTCGCACCTTCAAGTTATTTTCTTAGGGAAAACAACCCTCCTTTCTTGATCCCCTCAATCGGAACCATCAACCAAGATCCACGAGCAATCAAAATCAAAAATTTCAAAACACTTAAAACTTATGCCCCCCCCACTTTTTTTTACCAACTGCATAGCCTCGTTCTTTATTTCACCCAAGAGAGGACGTTCTTCCGCACATAGCCATCCACGCAATCATTGAACAACTTGGTTGGGTACTCCTGCACACGCAATTGCCTAATCATTGTTAACAGAAATAACCCGACAAGCTCGAGAGTTGACGTCATACCCTGGATGCAATGGAAGGTACTCGTAATCACGACCTTCTTCTACCTGATCATCGAGGAAAATAAAAAATTATGGAAAGTACGGTATGATAGTTCACTCTCACCCGATACTTGCCCATAGTTCTTAAGGTAACACTGACAAGTTACCTCATTACCGACAATTTTCACTTTCATACCCAGGAAGTCCCATGTTTCATGTCCCTCGTTCGTTCTTTTCAGCGTGACTTGTGCATATAGGCATTCTCAAATTTCCTCATAACTTCATCTCACCGCTTAACTCCATTCAACATAAAAATTTCCCAAAATTAAATAATCATTCTATAGTAAAATTACATTCCAAATTTCAAATTTTCATTCCATCTTAAAAAATGTCATTCCAATTTAAAAATTTCCCGTCTTACTTGAAAACTTTCCTTCCAAGAATGGGGTATCCCTTCTTATTTGAACTGCATGCTAGAGATGGAATAAAAGTCTGGATAAATTTATGAAATATTTTAATTGGACTGTCATTCTAAGTAAGGATTTTCAGTCATAAATAGGTTAATCCAATCTAAATTAGAAGATATTTGTTGTAGTAGAATGAAAATTTAATTAAAACATTTCATAAACTCGTCCAGACTCATAAATAGGTTAATCCAATCTAAATTAGAAGATATTTGTTGTAGTAGAATGAAAATTTAATTAAAACATTTCATAAACTCGTCCAAACTTTCATTCCATCTTGAACAAATAGATGTAGTTGGAAGGGAAAGTTCATACTTAGACAGGAACTTATCAAATAAAACTATAAATATGACGGATTCTTTTTTTATGGAATGTTTTTTCAACTTCAATTTCTCGTGGGAATTGTTCTTCGTTGGGCAGCAAATGAAGATGGATACGTCATCAATGAACCTCCCCTTACCAAGCTTTTATCAGCCCCCAGGCTAACAAGGAACCGAAACTCATTCAATGTGCATGCCTACCCGTTGTTTGACCAGTCAATCCGAAGCAACAACGTATGCGTTACTCAACTTAAAATCAACTATGTTTCTGATTGTTTGAAATTTTACCTCAATTCACCACTCATTCCCCGTTTTCCTTGCGAAGTTTGTCCCCTTTCCCCACCTTCGAACATTCACAATCGAGCGACATTTTCGCTCATACCAGTCAAAATCATTCAACAGCGATCGAGATAGCTCTATGAGAGAGTTGGTTGAACATTTTATTAATGTCGAAAGCAACTCCTGTCAGTTCCCTTTTCCCTTTCGAACGAACTCATGCATTCACCTCACTTACGTTTTCTTTCATTTGAGTTGTCAAGTTCAAATTAAACATTAAATACATAGGATTTAGAAACAGCAAACGATTAAGAGTTCTTCCTACCCTCATGCCCGCTGTTTTTTATGGCTCTGAAAATGAAGGACTAATTGGTCGGAACTGACATTTGTCCTTATATTAATGTACGCACACCCACACTTCCCATTTCGATTCCATTTCCTTAAGACCTCCAACCCTCGCTCTTTAAAGGTAACTTCACATTTTTTAAGGATCTTGACCTCAAATTTCCATATGACAGAGAAACTCTTACTTCCCCAAAACGTATCGTGCATTCCCTTACCGTACACTTGTGAGCACATCACCTCAATTTCGGTTATGTTTCTTTCCACTGTTGATCGCAATAGACCATCACACATCTCCTTGCATTTTTTAACTTCATAAGCCAACCTTCGATTATAACAATCCCGCCTATTCCACACCTGGAGACCTCATCCAATTTAACCAACAAGTTCAAGTTCAATCTTACAAAATCATCATTAACCTCGCGCATTATCTTACTTCCCCCCGTGCTCCCTCCGATCGGAACAATATTTCAGGTGTTATTAACGAAACTGTGCACTGAATCCAAGTAACTGATTCTGCAAATCACGTTGTCGGGTGTGTCGGTCTCACACTCGGACATGAAGTATTTGAGTGTTGAACCTCACAATCCTATCATGCAGGGGTTTTAATCGTTTCAGCAAAATATCACCCCAACCGTGCGCGTCAGCTATGCCTCTCGTGACTCTCTGCGACAAGACAAAGATCCGACGAGGTTCAACTTACCTCTACCTAAGCAGTTGTCACCATCCTTGGGTAGGCGTATCCCTATTGAGCTGTTGACCCACGTACGAAGGCTTTTATCTGCAATTGCAGAGGTAGGCTGACCGAGGAGATTGTTTCGATCACCGTAGCGTAGGTATATGCACGGTAAAACACCTTAAGACTGACCCGTTTATGCGTTCCGTATCGGGGCACTGATCCCCGAACCAACTTAGAGTTCAGGTCGATTTTCTGGACAGTCTTCAGCGTTAAAAATTGTCCCAGTACAATCGTTCTAGTCATAAATGAATTTCCTTGAAGTAAATTTTAGACCATCGATTTGGCTATTCAGTTAACATTTCTGTTACTTGGAGTCCCGATCAATGTAGACTCCGTATGAAAAGTGATTCGTTATAGTATTTCGATGAAAGTATAGTTATATCTAACAGGGGTACGATGAATGGTAGATGTCACTTCTCACAACTGCGACACAACCAATCCGCATTCCGAATCCCCAGTCGACACCCCACTTTGAGTTGATCATTCCATACTAATTAGACCCACAGTTGCACCAATGCAAGAATTACATACGCACACATGAATGCAATGACAAAATGCACTACAAGCGTCAGCTTTGATCCGTTCATAACTTGTCCCTCACTACCCAAAGCCTTGAACAACATACCTTCCTACACCGGACCCCTTTCATCCAGCCCTTCACTAGATTCAAATTCATTTGAGAGTGATCAAGATCATTCACGCTTAGACACATGAGACGTTTCATTCGTCCTTTTTGGCTTTGTCTTTATGTGCGGGTCTAAAGCCATGTGGAAGCTAAGTCGGAATTCCTACCGACCTGTTATCCAACGATAACAAAATTACAGTTTCGTACGACTTCTTCTGTATTTTTTTTCTCCATGAATTGCGAAGATCTGTAAGCACAACACAGTCCAATACAGTTTTAACATCCTCTTTTCTCTATTGTCATCTAAAAGGTTTTTTGTAGCACGATGCGACTCAGAGGATTGCAACCGCAGTTCCTTGTAAATGCTATAAGTAATTTATGTCCTACTTCCAACCGTAGGTCCTTGCAAACGTTAGAAGTAATTTATGTCATACTTCCAACTCTACCTAATTGCAAAAGGTTGTCACCTCACGGTTCGTGCAACGTCGAGTATAACATACAATGGTTCACTCCCCCCTCATCTAGTTCAATAATCTTGAATAATGGTTTGTTAACCTTTTTAACCTCTCTGCCGTCCAACCTAGTTTTCTTCCTCTTGACTTTCCTTGCACGGTCCTTTCCTTTCTTATTCTCTTATAATTGATTCATTCTTTCATAGATGCTTCTTCCTTTAGACATGGTCAAGCAAACATTATCAATCTCATATAGAACAAAATCATAAGATAAATATCTGTTAAGAGGTTCCAAGATATTAGGACATGTCACATAGGGCTACATTCCCACCATCCCCACCTTAATAGAATCAGATAGTCACAGTGACTGTCATCCATTGGTTAGCCCTTTGCGGGGACATACCTTTCCCAGTTTTCAAAGAAGTTTTACTGAAAGTAGGATAAATCTTTCGGAATCGATTTTCTTTACCACTGCCCACGTCGGTCAGTGCTAGGGCATACCTCACGGAGCCTCGTGCCTCCTATCACCGACTTTTATTTGTAAACGACTGGCTGATAATAAGGCAGACATCACGAGGCCTCGCTTCTCTTACTACCACCTCCCTTACTTAAAGCAAATAGGTAATAGGGAAAACCTTACGAGGTCTGACTCCTTCTATCTCCTTTGCAATTGCTACTTAAGGACGCCACCTCCTCACTTGAACTATTTCATGTTTGATGCAGGGGTATATCTATGTCCTAGATCATCCGAAAATATTTGAGTTAATAGGGTAGGAGATACATAACCCACACTTCATGACTTAGGTCACTCATAGCAAGGTCGTTTATACGAGAACTTCCCCTGCATTGTGCATCTCAAAAAATTTGTCGACTGACCTTTGACTCGTGTTAATTTAACTTAGGATGAGGCAAATATTAATCGAGTGTCCGATAAAGAAATAGTAAGTTGAAGTTTTATCATCCATAACACTATTGTCAATCTCAAAGAATCTGGACAACCATAGTCATACATAATCCAATAATTTTTACGGTCCCGAATTGCTTTCACCGTGATCCCAACTATATCAATGTCATTTGGATCCATCAAGCAGGGTAGGACTTTACGGAGTCCACTTCCCTGTCGCCATATCCACTCAAATAAACATGCACGTAGTGAGACAACTCATACAGGAGTTTCTCGTTCTCACCATCTTATTTCAAAAATAATTAGGCACACTTAATTCATATCAGAATTACCTTTCTTAGAACTAAACCATCCATATAGAGATTCATTTTTCACTTCTGGACTCAAGTCCTAAGTACACGCAATCCCTTTTCTTGAAATTAAATCTTACATGCACCCCTTTCTGCTTGAGATTAAATCTTACTTATGAAAAAAATAAAAGTATTTTTTATTGATACATGCCTAGATAAAATGTAAAGATCATAGTTTTTAAGGGTATACAGGTAAGATTAGATTGCATATACCTTTCAGTTCTCTGCCTCCGTAGTTCCTTCTGAACTCCAACAAAGTTCCCACAATCACCCTGTATTCGTATGTTTTTGGCAAGATTTTGTTAAACCACCACTATCTCCACCAGTGTTGGAAAAAATGAGAAAAATGATTGTTTTTCCACTTTTTTCAAACTTTTTGGGGGTCCACGGAGACTCAGTAGTACGGCCTTGTAGACCCCTTCGAAAGAAAAAAGAAAAACAAAAGACCAAGTCCATAAAGATCGTGCACGAAGTTGTGCTCACATCAATATTCATTAGAAAGTATCTAACTATGATGGTAGTCGGTTTCAGGTTATCGTTGCTGCTGTTTTTGTTTTGTTTCTCTTTTTCGTTTCATGCCCTGACGCAGTCCACAGGCTGCTGACACTTTGTGAAGGAGGGCATGCCCACACTACAACTTTGCAGAATGTACGAATCCGTGTTCCCGCCCTGAGTTTGGTTTCAATTTTATTTTTAATTTTTTATCGTGGACCTGACACCGCTATCATAAAACCCTCATAGAGAACATACTGGCAAAACAACTTTGGGGCAGGTATCTACCTTGTATAATATCTATAACGTCCAGAGGGGTGTTTGTTTCTTCTTTTTTTTTGTGGTTGTAAAAACGTCATTTTTTTAAAGTCTGGCCGTTTTTGTTTTTTTTTTTTTACCAGAAAAGTACTTAAAAAGTAACACAACCGACCCGAGGCTCTGTAAAACTCGGTACACAGTGAAACTCGAGGTCGTCAAAAACAAGCTCGAGGGTAATAGTGGTTTAAGGGTTGTCTAAGCGAACCAATACGAAGGGTAAAATAAGGTAATCACGGGATAAACATGTAAAAGGACTAAAGAAAAAAAGAAAAGAAGGGGGGGAAATATGAAGGTAGGAATCTTTATGAGGGAATGTTAACCCCACTCTTCTCTCCCCGCTAGCCTCTGATGACAATAATAATGATAATGATAGAATTCATAAAATAAATAAGTGACAATCAATAATAACTGTAAAAATAAAATAATAATAATAATAAAATAATAATAACCGTAATAGAGGGTATTAATAACAATTGTAAAATAAATAAAAAACGATAAGTTGCTATTGTATAAGACCGGCTGCATTGGCTAAGTGGACTAGCTCAATTGGTCAATCACATGAGCGACATTTCATAACTATTACGACCCTCTTCATTTAACTAAGAGGGAAGGGGCGTGAGAATATACCACAAAGTCTGACTCATCGGATCAAGATCACGAACCTTTATTGTTTTCCCCTTTTCCTCACCTTTAAGCATGACCAGACTTAAATGCACCTAACTGACTACTTGATCCGATTCATGCCGTCTGTTTCAGTGTATCATTTGCATTGCTTTCAACATCACAGTCGAGTTGTTTCTTCCAACCAGCCCTCTTCGTTTTTCCCTCTTTCAACTCTACTTTGTTTGCACCACCCAATGATGAACAAGGGGAAATATTAGTTCAGTAATAATAAAATAATAACAATCATAATTATGAGTTATAATAAATGTATACAAACTATCTTTCCGGTGCGGTACAGTAAAAACCGGGGTGTGTTGTATTCGGGGGTCGTTGGCACTGCTGAAGTGAATGGTCTCTCTCTCTCTCTCTCTCTCTCTCTCTCTCTCTCTCTCTCTCTCTCTCTCTCTCGCTCGCTCGCTCTCTCTCTCTCTCTCTTTTCTTTATAACTTTGTGTGTGTGTGTGTGTATGTCTGCATGGAATAAGTCCGTTGTTGCTGGACAACGAATCGAGTAAGGCTTCTCTTTATCTTCTTCTAAGTGAACTGGGTTGTAATAACGACTGAATTCAAATAGAGAATAATAATATTAATGGTAATAATAACAAATAATATCCCATAATAAAATATAATAATAAAAATAATATATAAAAAAAAGAAGAAATGCATGTAACTTTCCCTCTGAATGTATACAAGTTATCTCATTGGTGCAGTACAAACGCTGCCGACGACAGGAGGTCAGCAATCCAGGTAATCGTTCTCTCTCCCTCTCTCATCATTTTATTGGCATCTTCTTCTTCTTCTTCTTTTGTTTCTTTCTTTCTTTTTTTTTTTTTTTTTTTTTTTTTTTTCTTCTTCAGCGCTCACTATCTCACCTGCTTTTTGGTCGCTCACTTCACTCCCTATGATCGAGAAATCACCACACCACTCGGACAGAGACGAGCACGAAGGAACCACTGACCACTTTGGCTCACAACTGGATGCAACCATCTGCCAACATATCAAAGGTGAACTGCACTGCCTCATTTCTGCCACGAGAAACACGAGGCAAGAGACAAACGGTTGCACCATGCATCTTACATGCTCTGACCGACCGAAACCCTTCCACATGTGTATGCGGCGCAAAAGACACCTCCCACCCCCCCTAGATCCAAATGCGCCTGTTGTTGCTGACAACACCAACAAAACTCGACGCATGTGAAACCAAGAGACAGAGATGACAGTTTCTATAACCCACAACCAAAATGTGGAGGAACAACAAAGCAACGCAATCCGTCACGGTATGCAACATACCAAAACTAGACCATGGGGGACACGATAGGCACAAGCGCTCATTCCAACAAGTCGAGCAGATGACGAGCCCAACCTCATAACGCCATCAACCAAAACTTCACACATCTCCCTAGTCTCCACCTTTGCCCTCCTCTATTCTCTTACTCTTATAGTGGTACGTAGCGTCTTTATTGTCTCATATGTATCCTGCTCATTTTTACCCCCTTCTAGCGTATCAGCGCTCATCCTTCTGCTAGCGTTGTTCTTTACCTTGCTGCTTGCACTCATTTCTTCGTGTCGCCCTCTGAGCTGTTTGCCAATTTTTTTATTTATGGCTTGCGCTTCCATCACCCGCACGGTCACCTTTCCTCTTTCTTTACTATGCTCTCATTCTCCTCTCCATTGCTCCGCGCTTCTCTCCCTGCACAACCCACCTTTATTCTCGTGCGTGCCTCTGTCTCCCTCTTGTTTCTCTATCTCCCCCCGCGTGATTCTTTTTTTCCCTCGGCACAATTTTATTTTCCTCCTTTGTGCTATTCTTCTTTTCCTTGTAGCTAAGATAAAGTCGCAATAATAATAGTAATAAGAATAACGATAATAAATAGTAACAATAGTAAATAATATAATAATAAAGTCGTGATAATGAACGTATAGAAACTATCTTTCTAGTCCGATACAGTCAAACGGGGGGTGCGTTGTAATCGGGGTCGATAGTCTATGGGGACAAGACAAGGTTCTTTCTTTTCCCTCTTTATCTTTTTTTTTTCCCCTTACCTCTCCTTATTCTTCTTCCTCCTTGTTGTCATCGTAGTTGCCTGATCGTGGTTCGAATCGTGTCCACGTCACCTCCGCCTCCTTCTTTTTGTGTGCTTGTTGTCCCTCGTCTACCTCCCGCTATCATTCTTTATCTCCCTTTTTTTCGCTCTCACTCCTCCTTTTCTCTACGAGGTTACCTTTGTTTTTCCTAATGATGTTCCCCTTCTCCTCCCCGTTGATTCGCGCTTCTCCTCCTGTGCAATCCACCTTTGCTTCTGTGTGCACTTCCGTATCAACATAGGATTCGTGAAAACCCAACAAAACCACAAATAACATTTTGTATAGAGTGAAAACTCAAAGTCAAACTTTTATTTCTGATTAAAAAAACAATAAAATTCAACCGCTTTTCGATAAATGAGGTATAAAAAAAGGTAAGCAGTCAAGCGATCCTCAAAATATGGGGGAAAACCCTTTCTTGCAAAGATCATGTTATAGATTGACAAAATACAAAGCTCATGTAAAACAAACTCAAAAGTTGGAAAAAAATAGTTTTATTGAATTTTGGCATATAAGACTATATGTCGTTCTTAACAGTTTATATAAAACAATTTTGAAGTTAACAGTAGAATCCTTGTCAAAACAACTTTTGCCTCGGAGATATCTTCAAATTCATAGTCAAACGCAAGTAAAAAAAAAAAAAAAAAAAAAAAAAACATTTAAAAAAATAAAGTTTGTCCACATATGGAAGAATATACTCTCATAAACGTGTTCGCAAATACGATAACATGCTTGCGTGTTCGTGAAACCCTCAAACATGTTAGTCGTGATACACAACTTATAGGACTATATAAATTATCTTTTAAGATTAAAAAAACGGATATTTAAATTCCTACATATATGGTGTTTTGCCTAGTAATGATTTACTGTGGAAAACCCATTTTTTTCCTCGACACTTCTAGTGATTCTCAAAAAGTATTTTTTTAACTTTTTTTTTACTTCGCAAAGAATCTTGCTCCTGCAGAAGGTCTAACAACCGTACTGTCAAAATCCTCAATAAATTTCGTTCAAACCCAACATCCCTCTTGCTCCTCCATCTTCCTATCCTATGCGTCACCTCCCTCGTGAGCTCGTTTTCTTCCGATATTCCCTGCGCTCGTTACTTCATCCTCGACCACGTGGTCGCATCATCGACTCGTGCTCCTGGCTCCCCTACCTTCCGCTAGCCACACATGCGTTTCCTGTTAGGTTGTATGTTGGCTCGGCTACCCGCAGTCGCATCACATACGCAACGTCTATTTTCAAAACTGAATGAGTCTGCGACTCGGCGCAGATTCATCCATACAAATCTTTCATATGGAGTTTAAAATTATAAATAAATAAATAAATAAAAAGAATAAAAAAACAATAAAAATAATATAACTCCTACTAATGAAAATAAAATAAATAAATAAAACAAATCACTAACTACTAACTAACGAGCTGTTCATGCCACTTGTCGCGCACGTAGCACAACAGAGCCTAACAACTACTACCAACCACTAACTTCTAATAACGAGGGCACGGGTTCGAGCCCCGACTGTTCGAACACAGGATCAAAGTGGACACCTCGCAATATTGTCAGTTCCTTATTAAAAAAAAATTAGCTTAAGGGTTGAGCAAAAATTTGATCTCGAGTTTGTCACTTGAAAGTTTGCGTCGAAACCTACTGAGCTAGTTCCTACTTCAGATATAAGAGGAGCAGTAGGAGCAACCCTGATATAAATAGAGTAGTGGTTCAGCTCAACTAGTGACCCTTGTTTTAAAAGGGATTGTGTCATGTTATCCAATTCATTTCAACTGCAGTAGGCATCTTAGGCTTTTTATGGTTTGCCCCGACCGTATGGTCGGGACCTATATTAATTTAGCTTATCTTAACATGTACTTACAATTTAGTTTTCCCACATGCCGTAAGCTTGCCCGACACAACAGTAATAAAATCGCCCTTAGACCTATTCGGTCGATGGGTTTCTAAAATTTCAGGCTCCTGATTTTACTGATTTGAACCTTCGACCTTTGTGGTCGAGTGACACTACCACTGATCCTAACCATTTTAACGTGCGTCGGAATAACGATTGTGCGTACTAACCAAATTTACTTACCAAGATACCTTGTTTCAAAGTGACGCGCAAAAAAAACGTACGTGCTTTGAACTTCATACCGACTCTGTCATAGTGGTTGGTGTTATCGCAGTGTCGACTGTAAACAATGACCAAATATCCTTATAAGGGTATTTTGTTCGACAACGCACACCCCGCACATCGTGCACCTGGGTCGTTGTGCTCGAGACCAGAACCACTTGTGTGAAAGGCCAAAAAAAAAAAAGAATTTCGATGTTATCCGTATGCAAAAGTTGTTTAGTTTCTACCACAACATAATTTTTTTTATAGGTTTTAAAGAGTTTTTTTTTTCTTTTTATTTCGCTGGGACCTTAATTAGTCCTTGTACGGTTGGGCCGTCCGGAAAAACAAGGTGACCTAGGCAGCCCGACTAATAGCCTACATTCTGAGTATTTTTCTTCCTAAAACATTTTTCTTGTTATAGTGAGTAAGTTTCCCATATGCCTCAATAACTTCTTGTCTACTGTAGTTCGAGTAATGAAAGCATATAGAATCTTATATCTGATTTTTTAACTGTCCTTAAACCACTAGTAACTTCGCCAGTGTTGGAAAAATATAAAAACCTGACAGTTTTCTCAAAGTCCCTAAAGAATTCAGAGATAAGGGAGAGTCGACATCCGTTGAATTTCCAAATAGCAAAAAAACGGGAAAAAAAAAACAAAGAAAGAAAGGAAGAACGTTGAGAAAGGTCATGATGGTGGTATGTTCGAATTAGTACTCGAAGGAACGTATCTACCTAGAAACATAGTTAGTTTCATCTTTTATTATTATTATTATTATTTTTTTTCTGTGCCAATGAGGCAGGGCACATTTCAACGGAGAGGTGACACTTTGTGATCTATATTTTGTATCCAACTCATTTCACGTCCAAAGAGTTTTTTTTTCCCTTCTTATTTTTATTTTCTACTGCCGTGAATATAGTAGGGTTGTAAAGCATGTTCGAAGGGCATACTATCACTTGTACCCTGTATTTTGTATCAAACTGTATTCATGTCCAAAAAGTTTTATGTATATATTTTTTTCTTCTTTTTTTCGTTCTTCTTATTTTGCTACTGCCATGATTACAACGGGGTCTATAACGCCCGTGGGGAGGGCATACTCCCACATGTACTCCAAATTTTGCGTCTGGCTGCTTTCACGTCCCTAGCGTTGTTGTTGTTGTTGTTGTTGTTGTTGTTGTTTTTTTTACATTTACAAAGAGAACAATAACGTAAAACATAATGGGACCCAGACTTGACAAATTTCAGTGTGCACTGAAATTAAGGGTCAACAAAAATAGGCTCGGAGGTGCTGGTGGCTTAAGAAGGTTGCATAGCAAATACGTATTACATTTCTTTCTATGCGATGTCGGAACAAATACCCTTACAAGATTATTTGTTCATATATTGATACAATCTGGGATACCTAACCGACGATGTGGTTTGGGAGGGTTCCCAAGCTGAGCCATCCTTAAAAGTTAAACCACCAATACCTCACCCAACATGTTTTCTCTGACGCGGCCGTTAACGCGTCGTGTCGGACGGGCACTGAGGAACCGATTGCCTGCTGTAGGGGGAAAGTTTAGAAGAAAATAAAGAAAAATATATATACTTTTGTTGTCGGGCCTAGACTGTCATTGAGATTCTTAATTTCGATAATGGATCTAACTGAACTCACATGAAGATTCGTGATGCTGTTTTTTTCTTTTCTTTTCTTTTCCTTTTGAGTAATCCCCCGCCAGCTAGGAAGGGTAGTTTCCGTGATCTGCTGCCAGTTCAACGAATGTATCCAACTGATTTAAGGACAAAAGTCGTATCTCTTTTTTTTTGGTCATCTTTTACTTTTGAGCTTCTGACAACAAGAACAGGGGAGCTGAGACACCCTCATTGAGGGCATGCTCACACTAGCACCTCCCCGAATGTATCTAACTGCATTCACGTCCCAAGAGTTGTCACCTTTTTTTTTTTTTTTTTTTTTTTTGNTAATTGTCCGTGCGGGGATGTGGAATGGAAATTTTGGCCACTGTTTGACACTATTCTTCTTCTTCTTGTTTTTTTTTTTTTTTTTTTTTTTTTTTATAATCTACAAAAAGAAAATAACTGCATTCACGTCCCAAGAGTTGTCACCTTTTTTTTTTTTTTTTTTTTTTTTGCTAGTGGTTCTTCCAGGTTTGACCTGTCCTGCTACTGGTACCAGGTTCGGCAGGCTCGGCATACCGGTAGCTTGAGGGTCGGACTGCATAGCTGGGCGAGGTACTGGTGGTTTAAGTGCCGCCAAGCCATTTCTTCCAACCTGTCAAGGGTGCCGCCGGAGGTCACTTGAAACTCAAGGGCACAATTTTTTTTTATTTTTTATTTTTTGTCAAGTGGTTCTGACATCAACACGTCAGCCCTCGAGTTTCCAGTGCAGGGGTTCCGTGTAGGGGTTGTGGAACGAAAAATCAACTTCAGGTAAATTAATCACGATCCCCAGGTAAGGGCGCCCTTACAATGTAAGGATTCTTTAGTGGTATGGAAGGAGGCCCTAAAACCATTCTGAAGTATTTGGAACTGGTCAGTTCTGAAGTATTTGCTACTGGTCAGCACGATGTTGGGGGAGCTGACCGTTGGAAGTGGGACAGGAGATTTGGACCTTGAGTCAAGGCGACATTGACCGTCTCCACGTTGAGGGGGCCTCGTGGGGTCAATTGAGGCTGATGGGCCCGTATCAGCAAGAGTGCGCGAACCTGCCCCGTTGGGCGGACGGGTTCCGACGGTCTGAGGGAAGGGATGGGGTTTGTGGTTGTTGTCCCACCTCGGTGCTGACGTTCGACAGACGACGCTGACATCACGCAGAAAGAGGGTCGGGTGTAACTGGTCGGTGAGTGGGTGTAAGGGCCTCGCTGCAATACTCTTTTTTTTTTTTTCGCTGCAATACTCTCGAAATGTGCAAAACGAGAGTGAATCTTCCGCTAGAATATGGAAAGATGCACCGCCATGATTTTTGTCTTTTGTGCATGTCGGGAGTAGTGCAGCGAGGCCCTTCCCGGACCTTTGCTGTACGTGCATCTGCTGACTACGCAAGATAGCCCCCTGAATAAGGGCCTAGTTGAACTACTCGCATCCGCCAACAATTTTGAATGCATCTGGACCAATGAAAGTCCAGATGCATTCAAAATGATGGCGGATGGCGAGTAGTGCAACTCGTAGGCCCTAAAGCACGGGGAGTTGGCGGAGTCGAGATGCTTAGGGGCGGATCCCACTAGCAAAGAGGATTGGAATAAGCCTCTGAATCTGGGCGTGTTTGCGGAGAGGTGCAAAACATTGTGATGGGTCTGCTGTTCTGCATCTCTGGGTGGAACACGTCCAGATTCGGCCACTTATTCCAATCTTCTTTGCCAATGGGATCTGGGCCTTATAAGCGAATGCTGGTACCTCGTACTCGGCAAAGTGTGGGACGCCGCCAGGTCGCCAAAGTGGTCGGTGATCAGGGCGGGAGGCAGGAGGAGGTTAGGGAGAGAGAATCATGGGGGGGGGACAGCAGGAGAAGCCAAGGGGGAAGAGGAACGTATGAGCAGCCGTAGCCACACTCGCGAGGATGACAGGGGGCGATGAATGTCAGGGTAGCAGACGATGAGCGGGAACGGACAGGGGGAGTAGATGACTAGCGGGAACAAACGGCAAGGGGGCGGTGGAGGTGAACGAGAGTGACAGGAAGAGATGGCGGAGATGGAAGGAGGAAAGGAGGGGAAATAGAAGAGCTTACCTGTCGGCCGGCTGCACGTCGATCTTTCTTTGTTTTTACTGTATTACTTATCCAATCTGGCCGCGAAGTTCTCATTAGTTGTTGTAATTCCCAAACCCTATCTAACCTGGCCGCGTTTGCGGCCAGATGCATTACGGCCTGCGGGGCGCAAGTCGTGAAGTTGCTGCCCGTAAGGAGATGACCCCCGGAAAGGGGGAGTCGAAGGAAGGGGGGAGAAGAAGGGGGAGTCGAAGGAGGCGCGAGCCGCCATAGCCGCTGATGGCGAGAAGGAAGAGTGCCAGGCAGGAAAGGAAGGAGAAGGCTAGCGGAAGCGGATAGGGGAAAAACGATAAG
Organism: Chara braunii; assembly: GCA_003427395.1. Lineage (NCBI taxonomy): Eukaryota > Viridiplantae > Streptophyta > Charophyceae > Charales > Characeae > Chara > Chara braunii. The sequence goes on from BFEA01000140.1 coordinate 1,621,634, forward strand.
GGAGAATTTTGGAGAAGGAAACGACGAAGGAGAGGTGGATGAAAGAGGGAGAGGGAGCACAGTAGGGTGTTTACCCGACGTCTCCGCAGCGGCTGGCGTGAAGGGTTCACCCTCCTGATGAGTCGATGAAACTCCAGCGAAACAGTTTGCCATAGCCTCCTGTTTGTTGTCCTCTCTTCCCTCTCTTCATACCGTTTGGTTCACCATAAGGATGATGTTCTCAGTCTTCCTGCCAACCATGTCGATCCCCGACGTTGTTGCTGTTAGTAGCTTAGGTTGGGAGTCTTTCTCATGTTGACCGCTGGCCTCCGTCACTTAGCTCATTTGTTCTAATAGTTTTGTTCTAATCTGGTCCGCGATCGCGACCAGAACATACAACTAAGCAACGCGTGTTTTGTTCTAATCTGGTCCGCGATCGCGACCAGGTGCATGCAACTAAGCAACGCGTTGTTCGTGATCATACTGCTTTTATTATGGGTATATCTTGACCGTTTTCATGACTGGTGGGCTCAACGGGGGTATCAAAATGAGAGAGAGGAGGAGTGGACAAGGACGAGCACGAGGGAAGCATAGAGAGGGGATGACAAGCGGAGATGAATGCTAGAGAGAGAGAAAAAAAAAAAGAAAAAAAAAAACAACGAGCGGGGTGTACGAACATGGAAAAAGACGATAAACGAGAACGGGTAGACCAGAGAGAACCCAACGAGATGGCGAAGAAGAAGAAGAAGAAGAAGAAGAAGAAGAAGAAGAAGAATAGGAGAAGGAGGGGAGGAGGAAGGAGAGGAGGGAGGAGAAGGGAGATAGCGAAGAAGGTGAGGTGGAAAGGCAGAGTGCAGAGGGCAGCTTACCTGTCAATGCACCGGCCTTGATATGTGGCCAGGTGTGTGCACGGTCGTTTAACGACCATCACTGCTTTATTGCGGCGGCCCGGGCATACACCTCGCCCCAATGTGAATGTATGGGGGCAGAAACTTTCCGACTGTACATTTGCGACGTTTTTTTTTTTAATCTTTTCATCTTTTGATTTTTTATTATTTTTATTTTATTTTATTTATTTTTATTATCATTTTATTATTATTATTTTATTTTGTTTTATTTTATTATATTATTATTATTATTTTTATTTTTAATTATTTTATTATTTTATCTTTTGTCTCACCACTTTTTCTTTTGGCATTATGTTCTATCAGGCTGTGGTCAGAGTCAAGCACAGTGCAGAAGGGCGCATATACCTGGCTGAGATGTGGACTGGATGCGTCGAGAGTAGCAAGTAGCGGGGGCAACGAAGGAGTAGGGGCAGACGAAGTGGCGGGAAAAGAGAGTCGGGGAAAGAGTGAAGGAGAAGAAAACGGCGGAGCGGGAAAGGAAAAGCGACAAAAGTGGAAGACGGGGCAAATCAGGAGCATGGTCCCACTAGCAACCGGATAGGATAGAAAAGAGTTTGTGTGGCAGTTGAGTGACCCGAATCCTGCCGTGCAGTACTCGTGATCCCACGGTCAGTATTTTACATGTATTACCTGAAAAAGAAAGGAGAGTCTTGGTTCCCGTCCTCAAAGGAAGCTTCCCGCCAAAAACCCTAAACCCCAAAAGAGAGTGGGGTCGGCCATAGGCCCACTGGATAGAAGATTTTCAGTATTTTGCTTGCTGTTGTGCAATTATCTCATTGGGTGGAGCCCTCCTTCAATCACGGAGTATATATATGGAGGGCGTCAGGATCACTGCTGACAGAAGTTGAGTTTATTCCAGAAAATGTGGCAGTTACTTTCTGCACTGTTTTTGCAAGCACCACCATCAGATCATTTGTGATCTGATGGC